>NQII01000023.1:1774318-1800509 GCA_002778355.1 Clitarchus hookeri
GACGCGTGGGAAATGCTGATGGGGTCTGGGGGTGATGCCGACGAAGCAGCTCCAAGTTGAGACACGTGGGAAATGCAGAGGTCAGCTAGGTGTCCCCGAGAGGGGGGTTAAGAGTCCTGACGCGTGGAGGAAGTGGACAGTTGCAACTCGGCGCAAGAGGCGGCGGTCGGGTGGTGAGCTCACCAAGGGGAACCAGCTGTGTCCACCACGCCAACGAGACCAAGCTGAGAGCCCGTGAAGGGCCGCCCAGTTTACAGGACCTCAACCTACCGCCGGAACAACCCCAACAGGAAATACAGCTAAGTGCCAGTGTTTGTCGCTCAAGGAGCATTTGAGTCCCCAAATTCACCCTTAAGGCCCCCAACTTGCTGGGTACAGACTCAGAAAGTGTGATTTTCGGTTAATAAATCTGCTTTATTAAAACCACTTACAAATACGTTATTGCTTCCCCCCCTAATCCATTTGAAGGAGAGATCACCGCCTCAAGATACCACCCGCACCGAAGCCGCATTAGTCGCAGATCCGCCTCTCCCCTGGTAAAAACAATAGCACCCCCCTGTCCCTCCCCGTCGCAGAGGACCACTGCCACCTTGGTAAGAAAGAGTACAATCCGCCTCCAAAATTCGCCCCCCGACGAAGCTTTACCCTTACGGCTAGAGAGAGAAAGCAGACAAAACATTGCCCAAGGTTTCAACCCTCGACATCCGTTTCAACCCTCGACACCCAAGGCGCCCGTAGTCTGCTCCAGAGGGGTAACTCGCACCCTACGAACCATCCTGTATATCACAGGGAGCGAGTAGCGTCATGCTGTTCACCTAGTTACTTATTCACAACGCTCAGAACCGGAGTAACAATGCATACTTAGAGAATATGACCCAAAAGTAACACACAAACTTACAAGCATACAAAAGCTAATTTACAAAATTCCTTTCATTGTCTAGCAAGTCACTACTGAGGTGAATTATCTGTTTTAGACAAATTGAATGAGTAAAAATTTCAAAATATCTAATAGCTATCTTGATGGTAAACCAAGACTTGACATCACGTAATAAATATGATTGTGTACACGTGTATGCGAGCCTGATTGTTTAATAATTGCCCATTTGATTTATCACCAGTACCATATTAAAATTTGTTATTTGCAGCTCTAAAAAATTACTCTTAAATAAAAGATATTAATATTATAACAAAAAAAAATTGTATAATTCACCAAACTTGGTATCTGTAAGTTTAGTTTAATGTTAATAATGATTTAATAGTGCATTAAGTCTATCATTACATAAAGCATGACGCGTTAAAGTGGATTTCAGGCTGTCTCTCGCAAAGTGCTTTCACACCTTGATAACTATTATTTCTGAGGGCCAGTTGTACCATCTAGGGTTAGCACTTTGTATAAAACTTATTCTCATGTTAGGCTTAAATTGCAGTATACGAGTTCTCATTATTGCTATCCTGAGACTTCATTCTCTTGTTGTCTCTTCGGCTGTGGAATGGCCGCTATCCAGGCAGATAGCAAGCATGAAAACAAGGAAAATGTGACGACTCTGCGACTCGTGAATGCTGACTGCGACTATTGAAACGTTATTTTAATGGAGTAATATATTAAGCTATTGGGACGTGATTCCATTTATTAGTTCAAATATAGAGGATTTGTGTATAGAGAAAGGAAATTGTACAAGTATATGTTGTATTTTGAAAAACGTTTGTCCGTAACTAAGCACATTCCTAACTATTCTCATGGAGTATCTAAACTAATTATTGAAAATGTATACTAAATTTTGCAAAGTTTGCTAAAAAAATCTGTTTAAGCTTTGATATTAAAATTTAATTAAATTTGATCAAGGTTTTTTTATACAGGAAGTACACTGAAATTCCATTTTGGAATTCACTGAATTTTCCCTGTTTTCCAGGCAGAATCTTACCATTTTCCCTGACCTATTTTTAGGACTAAAACCTTCCAATACCATATTTTTTTTCATCACTAACAGAAAAAAAATGGGCTAGCAGTGAAATTGAATTAAATTACACTACAACAAACCAAGCAAGCAGGGCTAACATTTTATTCAGCCCATTGATATTTATCACGATGAACACTATTGACTTTGCATGAGTGCCCATTACAAACACACAATTACTTTATTTTGTACGCATACACACTATGTCACTTGAAAAACATATATTATTGCCAGGTCATAAACTTAAAAATTTAAATTTTAAAATACATATGCTCAGAATTACATTTTCCTGTATTTACATAACCAACAATGTTTACAGAGTAGAAATTATTTACATTTTCCGTGACCCAGGTGAAAATTTCCTGACATTTCCCTGTCCCATGAAATTCCACAACTTTTCCTTGTTTTCCCTGTGGGTGTGCACCTTGTTTAAAAGAAAATATCTTGCAAATTAGGCTTAATGTTTATTTGGAAAAAGGCTAAGAGCTTACTGTAAATTTGTGTGTGAAATCACAAAATCAGGGCTTTGTAGAACGTATTTGCCACACGCAAGGAACATAATATCATGTAAGTTTAACTTAAATCTTAATTTATTGGTATCTTGTCTAATCCCTCTAGACGAGTGCAAGAAAAAATACAGTTGCTTACATTTGAATTCCTACATCATTGAGTGTAAATTGCATCATAATATTGCTACTGCTATTTAAAACAATCNAGTTGCTTACATTTGAATTCCTACATCATTGAGTGTAAATTGCATCATAATATTGCTACTGCTATTTAAAACAATTGGTTCCAATATTATTAATTTAATTAAAGTTTTTACTAAAAAACCACGAGTGTAAATAGACATCCTAGGTGGGTGAATAAATTTTGAAAGCAGTCACAGTTTTAACCTTATTCTACGAATCTTTACACATTATGTATTAAAAACATAAAATTTAAGTTAAAAAAAAAATACAATTACTTTGTAGGTATGATATGAAAATTTCATAAGTAATGAGAATATAATATAAAATGATTANAGTTGCTTACATTTGAATTCCTACATCATTGAGTGTAAATTGCATCATAATATTGCTACTGCTATTTAAAACAATCGGTTCCAATATTATTAATTTAATTAAAGTTTTTACTAAAAAACCACGAGTGTAAATAGACATCCTAGGTGGGTGAATAAATTTTGAAAGCAGTCACAGTTTTAACCTTATTCTACGAATCTTTACACATTATGTATTAACAACATAAAATTTAAGTTAAAAAAAAAAATACAATTACTTTGTAGGTATGATATGAAAATTTCATAAGTAATGAGAATATAATATAAAATGATTANAAAAAAAAAATACAATTACTTTGTAGGTATGATATGAAAATTTCATAAGTAATGAGAATATAATATAAAATGATTAATTTGATGTAACTAAATTTTAGGATTATGCTAAGATTATATGAATGATAAAGATTTTAATTACTTTACATTCACGAACTACGTAACAACAATGCGCTGTAATTATTGCCGCAATCTGTTTCTGAAGTAAACAAATTCAGACATTGCTAATTGAGTTTTAATGATTTGTTTCACACGAAATCGAAAAATGTTCATCTCCTGAAAATAGCAAACTTTTCAATTGTACAGATTTTAAAAGTTATGAAGATGCAGCTGATATCAGCATATATCTTATTCTAACTTTTAAATATAGTCTTGACTTTCGTCATATATTTGAGAAAGTATGCTAGTAATATGGCGTCTAATACAGTCAGTACTCAAGTCGCAGTGGCACAAGATCATGAAATTTTAAACATAGGTACTACAGAAAAATATTCTTACAAAACACAATGAAAAAAAACCAATTTAAAACAATTTTTTTGTCATTTCTGGGGCATGCACATGTTTACGTTGACATCTTGCAAGCCAAAGTATTTTATTGCCTAAATCAATTGTAGATATCACAAATAAAAAATTTACATTGCATTGTTGCTAACACTGCCCAAGTTTTCTGGAATGAATTACCAGTACATTCATTGCCAACAAACACATAAAAGAAATACCAATTCTCGTAACCCTATGGTATCTGACCAGAGAGATCAATGTGGTGAAAAAACACAGTTAGANATAAAAGAAATACCAATTCTCGTAACCCTATGGTATCTGACCAGAGAGATCAATGTGGTGAAAAAACACAGTTAGGATATTTGCAAGAGGTTATGCTAACAGGGTGTACATTAACAATGCAATAAACATCACGTTGATACGACTGGCCATCAAGAGAATAAAATATTTAGTTCGACTTTACAGTTCAGCAGCCATTAATTGTGAAACAGATATTTGTAATGTAAAGTGGGAAGTTCGAAACTCAAAGCTTATTTCATAGGGACTTTGCACAAAATCCATTTGTTGAGCCATCACTGCNTAAAGTGGGAAGTTCGAAACTCAAAGCTTATTTCATAGGGACTTTGCACAAAATCCATTTGTTGAGCCATCACTGCCCAAGTAATATTTCTTTCAATGTTGTGATAGGTACTAGCGTAAGTAAAATTATAAATTTAGGAAAGAGTTTCGAAATTAAGAAGCATTAATGTTTGTTTAGAATTAAATACTGAAACAGCTGCCACTGTGCTCTGATTGGATACTTTTTCTTTACTTGTACTTAGGATATATAATATAACCATATTATAAGAATGTACAAGACCCATACATGACGAGCACACTGCAGCCATAAACTAATAGACTTGAACACATTGATTCATATTCAAAGCACGCGGCTTCAGGTTTTTGTTAAGTCAATATTAAACGTGTAATGTTGCAGTATATAGTAATTGATATATTTTGAAAATATTTAATTTTTCCATATTTCTGTGAAGGAAAGAAACTAATTTAATATTTAGAATATTGTGGCAATATTAATTTCTTTGTATTTTATATATTTTTCTTTTTTCCACATTTATTATTTTATTTGAGTCATTCAACAGTAGTAGCGGACGTCATAGGATGACCTTGCACTTTTTCATCGGGTTAGTAAGCTTGACACGTAGCCATTGTGTTGTGATACATGCTGAAATAAGGAAAGTGCAGGTGGTCACATTTGGCTGATGTGACTCGCCACACAAATATGGCATTTCCAGAGCCACAGCCATGTTCGTGTGGTATTTTTAGACATTACCACACCACGCGATGCCACAATTGGGCAGTGTTCAAATGACAAAACTTTTGATCAATATTTAGAGCAGGTACAACCCTTGTTGGGCAACAGTAACAGAAGTAGAGAAGCACTCGTCTAGAAAGGAGCGGTGAATGACCATCTTAACTCACACCAGCAGCATCCGTGAGGTCAACCTTCTTTTATACTTTGGACATTTTTACATCTACTAAATTTATTTCCGGCGGTGTGAGGAGTCGTTACGGTGTCGGGAGAGAAAGTAGTGTCTCTCTCCCATCTTCTTAGTTTAATTATCTCCTCTGAATGAGAAGTTTTTCAAGCGAATATTAACAGGGAGCGATTCTGTATTTGTCTTGTTTTTACTGCCGCAAGTGATAAATATTTTTTTGTATGCCAATTTTGTAAAAGAAACGGCAATAAATCTTCACTGACAAAGTTACCGCTTCATCATTTATTTATTTACTTTTGGTGCTCTTTTTATCATGGAACCTTTTTTTCAATTCAGAACATATTGCTTTCAAACTGAGCTAGTTTGAGCTAATTTGTATAGCGAAATCCATTTGAGTCTTCCTCAAGAAACATTACAAACTCACCATAACAATCAACCATGAAACTTTAACATTGAATAAAATTGTTTTTGTTTGAAGCATGAAAGTAAAAAAATATCTTCAGGCAGCTAAATAACTAAAAGTGCAACAAGCATGAAAGAAGAAGAAATGTTACTCTACCTTACATATACATCTTCAGCACCGTCTACTGGTAAACTATACGTTACTAAAGGAAATGAACCGATGAATCCCCAAACTCCATACCTGTGACTTCAATCACTGCAATGCCAACAACATTAATTTTTTCTACAGTCATTTGACCTACAGCCATTTGTCCTAAAACACTTGTAAAGTCTGTTCAATAAAATGTCTTAACTTCAGCAACAGGCGGCACTAGACATAAAGTTGTTTCGCCTAAACTTAACTCCAGCGAAAGGCATCTTTCCTAGAGTAGTTTGACCTACAGTCATTTGTCCTAAAACACATATAAATTCTGTTCGAGGAAATGTCTTAACTCCAGCAACAGGCGCTAGACCTAAATTTGTTTAGCCTACAGTCACTTCACCTAAATGGCATTTGACCTACTGTCACTAGACCTAAAGTCACANAGACCTAAATTTGTTTAGCCTACAGTCACTTCACCTAAATGGCATTTGACCTACTGTCACTAGACCTAAAGTCACGAGAACTGATTTTAAGTCTACCCATTACCGCACGTGGGAATAGTGCCGGATGATGCCGCTGGTCGGTGGGTTTTCTCGGGGATATTCCATTTCCCCTGCCATTTCATTCCAGTGCTGCTCCATACTCAGCTTCTCACCCTCATTGGCTCTCAAGCCCTCAATGTTAAGAGCCGCCCAAATCTCTTCCCTCACTCACTCACCTCTTGCANCTCACCCTCATTGGCTCTCAAGCCCTCAATGTTAAGAGCCGCCCAAATCTCTTCCCTCACTCACTCACCTCTTGCACCTGTTGTTGCAATTGTGCTAGGTTAGTATCTGGTCATACAGACTGAGTCAGACATCCCATTATGTCCCAAACATGATGAGTGGGGAGAGGTCTGGGGATCATGTTGGCCAGAGCAGTTGTTGAACACCACAAAGAGCATATCAAGTAATTGCAGCAGTAGGTGGATGAGCATTATCCTGCTCAACAGTTCATCACCTTGTTGAAGGAATGGCAGCAGAACAGGTCAAACAGTATGCTGGATGTAGCAAGCACACACCCTCCACAAACATTAACAATTCACTTCACTTTGGGGTCGATTCACCTCATGTGGTCCAGCACTCTTCACTTAACTTTTTAAAATAAATATAACTTTTTGTTGTTGATGACCCAAATAAGCTGGTAGTTTAAAAAAAAGTATTATTATTCTATATTAACTCATATAAGAAAAGTAACTTCTTTCGTTTCATGCAGTATGTCATTTTTTGCATTTATGGTGGTTTGAATCATAATCTATAATTCAATTATGGTTTGTCCCAGAACTCTGAACAAAAAATTGTTATTCTTAGCATACTTTACACTACATTTTTTATGCAAAAATAATTTGACTTTCTTATTTCCTTGTGCCTGAAATTTCATTCCAAACTTGACACTTACAGCCATAAAAAACTTAAGTTTCAGAAAGACAATTTTTGGCAAGTGTTGAAATAACAGGCCTCCAATTTTTTACAAGTAACTTACCTGTGTCAGAATATTTAACATAAAAAATAATTGTGCCCAGATATTTGTCTCTTTTTCTTTACATAAGCTCACAAATATAAGATTTTTCAAATTTTATGCAAAATTTAGAGGTAAATATTTTTGGTGGGAGAGTTGATAAAAATTTGAATTTTGCACACAGAAAAGTACTATATGGTAGTAAACTCCAGAAAAAAAATACTGAGTTCGATATTCCACTAGATGCAGAGTTATGCCAAGTATAATACTTTAGAAAAAATACAATCATGTGTGGATATGATCATATCGCACTAATATTTTTATATGGCTAATTTGGTTTATAAGATTCCCAGAATGCCAGAGTCCAGCTTTTGTGCAGCGCCCAGTGAATGAAATGAAATTTTGGGCATCCCTGCAGGTAGAAACAAGCGAGTGGTGGCTGTGTTGGTGTGGAGCAGGTGTGTGTTATGCCATATTAAAAATAGCTTGTTCCCCCATTTCATGCCCATTAGCATTCATTCCTTACTTCCATTATCAAACACGCTGCATGTACAGAGTGTTGAGATATTCGGGCGGCTCTTAACAGCGAGGTCTTGAGAGCCGATGAGGGTGAAATGAGATGAGAAAGTTGCATTGTTAAACACGTGATGACGGACTCTGTTTTTTACAATTGCCTATATTAAAGAACAATGTATAAAAAACTTTTAATGATGTGGCTAAAGAAACAAAGGCTATTCATGATTGCAATAAAGAGAATAAAATTTTTTTCCCTTTAAGAACATTTACAAAAAACTACGTAGGTAGTGAAAAGCAAGAGAGAAACACATCCCGTGCACAAATGCAAGTAGTAATCTTATTTTGATAAAGGAAACCAGGTAGCTAATAGCATCTGAGGGCAGAGGCATTGACTAGCACTGTCAGTAACTTTATATATGTGCTGCTTACGGTACAGTGTTCACCAAGNTAAAGAACAATGTATAAAAAACTTTTAATGATGTGGCTAAAGAAACAAAGGCTATTCATGATTGCAATAAAGAGAATAAAATTTTTTTCCCTTTAAGAACATTTACAAAAAACTACGTAGGTAGTCAAAACCAAGAGAGAAACACATCCCGTGCACAAATCCAAGTAGTAATCTTATTTTGATAAAGGAAACCAGGTAGCTAATAGCTGCTGCATGTAAAACACATCTGAGGGCAGAGGCATTGACTAGCACTGTCAGTAACTTTATATATGTGCTGCTTACGGTACAGTGTTCACCAAGAGAAATGCAATGCACAGAAGCCCCAAAAAAGTGCAACTAACTTATTATTCTGCCAAATTTTAGACACTTTTTACAGAATTTTTCACGCGTCTTAAAAAAGGACACAACAGTGAGATACTACTGTATGTAGCTATTGTTAGCAGGCTAGATATAGCATTTGCCATATTGCTTAGCAGATTTTTGAACAAACCTACAAACCAACTTTGGACAACTGGGGGAAAAATCCTCAAATATCTCAAAAGGACTCAAGAAGTGTGTTTGACCACTGAACCCAGCACTAATAAAACAACGTCCAGCAACTCTGACGCTGATTAAACAGAAGACAAATCAGACTGCAAGAGTGTCAGTTGATCATTAACAATTATAATAAAATCCTATTCTGTGGACATCAAAGAAGTAGTCATCTGTAGGATTATCAACAGCAGAAGCAGTGTATATTGCATGTCTTTCAGCAGCTGCAGATCTTCTATATTTACAAGGTGTACTTATTGACACAGAAATTGTGTAAGCTTTTCTTATTCTTTACACTGACCACCCTTAAATATGGCTGAAAGTTTTGAGAACATCAAGAGATAACACCATACCGATATCAAGATGCACTTTCTGAACGATGTATTTGGAAAGAAATTACTCATCCTGAAGTATGTCAGTATAGAAGACATTAGTGACATGTTTACGAAGGCATTAGGACAGAATAAGTTTATCACTTTTAGAGACTCTTTGAAATTAACAAGTCAAATACTTTAGGACTATGCTGTCTACATTCTTTTACTGACAGGAAATTAATATTAGATTAAAGTTTTTTTTGCATTGTGTGATGATTTTGTTTGTACTTGTTTTGTTGCATGGATACATGCTTTGATAAACATTTAATGATTTTACAGCATCAGCTTAAAAATATTTGGAGTTAGCTCAGGTTTCAACGTGTAACTTTCAGGAGGAGATTACATTATCACTATTACACCTTGACTATTTTGGTGTCAACCAATGTGTTTGTGTTTAGTTTTTATTGCTTCAGCTGTTGGCATTACTGGTGATGTATATGATTTGTTCTATTCTTGGTATGTGTCCTTTTAAACAAGCAAATAATGCCAGCAGCAAAACTAAATACTGTGTTTATAATCATTATTCTATTTGTTAATTTGTTAACATATACAAGGTCTATTTCATTCCAGTCATATACATTCATGCAATTTTATATAAATTTGGTGATTCTGCTTGTTTTAAGTATGAAATATTCACACCTTAATAAATATCTGCTGTAGGTATAGTCATGTGTGCAAAGCTTACAGAAAACAGAAATTATTTACATCTGTATATTGTTAGTTATAAACATTAATGATTCAGAAGGTGTTCCAAGCAAATATTTGACACCTTGAAGTTTCAATTAAATAATTTTTGAAGTTTTGCACATGCCTATACATCAGTAAATTTGCAATACAAAATTGCAAACGGATTGCTCACAACTACTTTCTTTTGTTCATTCATTACGTCAAATTTTTCTATTTACGTAAAAAAAAATTTATACATGCTAGAACAAATGGGAGTGCTATGATTGAGGTCAATGCCTCCCTCCATCTATACTACTATTTCCAGTTATATAAAAATTCCTCAAAACCATACATGTCTGTCACCATTTTATTAATGAATAAAAACATATTGATTGTTAAAATCTTTTGCATTTCCACACAATGAGAATCTGTGGTATAGAGGAATCAGTTTTGACATACCTAATAATCACACTGAAATATATTTAGGGTCTTCATTCTGAAAATAGTGTTTTTAATATGTTAAAATTAAAAATTAAAAAACTATTACAAGTGCAATTAATGTTACCACCAAACATGACAGTAATCACACAAAAAACTTAAGAGTTTAATTTTTCATGTGGTACTCACTCCCAAGAAACCATCTGCGCTATTCTCGACAAGCAACAAGAGCATTTCCATCACAAAATCCATAACCGAATATTGGCATATTCAGCATGCGTAAAGGTGTACGGCATGGTTCAATACACTTGTCGTACGTAACAGAGTTAAGTTTACCACTGCGCTACAACTGCTACACTGTAGCACTACAACTACGGTCCCATTTCATTCCGTCCTGAGTGCTTCCCTGCTTCGGCCTTGCGCATGCAGTGGAAGGGTTTGCACTAACTTCAAACAGCTGTAACTTTATACCAGTTGACATTTGAGCAAATGTTTGAAAAACCTCTTTGCTCAGAATATTCTATGCTACCACATTTGAAGTATTTACTATTCCCCCTGAAACATCATGTATAAAAACATTAAAACTCTACTCCACAAAACTGTAGAAAAGTGTCAAAGTTTCTGAATGGAATATCTGTGGTATTCCTACCCAGCAGCCTAAACACTCAGCCATTTGTAAAAATGCTATGAATGGCGGGAACAACACGTGTACAAGGGGAAATATTATTATTGTTTGGTACAATACAACAGTGCTGTAAATAAATGTCTGAGGATGTAATGATACAGTTACACATTTGTTATGATACCACACATGCAAGATAATCTTTACTATGGTGTGTCAAACATTTAAGAATTCTGTACCATATTATGACTGTTTTTAATAAATACAGTCACCATCTTTCTCACCCGCCATTTTGAAATTCACCTTACTGATAGAGATGACAGCTTTTGAGAACATGCTTGAGTATTCATGGTGTCGGAAACAAGACTCTAGCGGTATATTTTTGTACTACATTCTGTATGAGAATTATAATAATTGTTTTGTGTCACCTCTGTATCATGGACTCTTTGGGTTGTTTTTTTATACTCGTCAGACGTAGTAATGATGTCGCTTGTTGTGAAAATGATATAGTAGAATAAAGTAATATTCATTGGACAATTATTGCTAATTCAATGTACATTCAACATAATGGCGACCATGACAGGAGTTTTCATTTGTTTTGTTTATATTCAGAAACTTTGAAGGACGATGTATGGAAACTTTTAGAAACCTGATTACTGAATATTCATTGCTTGAAGAAGATACATTCAAATTGTTTTCTTGGCAGACAAGAAAATACTTTGTTGCATGTCTTCTGCGATGCAAGTTGTAAAGCTTATGATACTGTAATTTTTGTTTGTAGTAGGCTTTATGGAAAGGTCAGGCTGGAGTTATTACCAGCTAAAGCAAGAGTCTCTCTACTCAAAGGCCTCATGGTACCTTGGCTTGAATTACTAGCAGCAACAATCGGCTCACGCTTAGCAAAAATTGTTTTGGGAAACCTGGCTTGGACTGATATTCCCATATACTTGTAGGTAGGTTCAACAGCTGTCATAACATGGATCCAATGACGAGAAGAGTGGTCGGTATTTGTCAGAAATTGTATCACAGAAGTGAGACAACTGACAAAGCCTGGTGACTCGACAAATTCCGGAACAATTTAATCCTGCAGACCTACAATCTAGAGGTTGTTCAGTGAAACAGTTAGTTGAATCAAGATGGTGGGAGGGTCCTAAATGGTTAGAGAGGCAGGAAGAAGACTGGCCATGTTCTTCATATTCATTTGCAGAAGAAGACAAGATGTGGACGTGTGCTGAATTCACCAAAAATAATGGACGCATAGACTTTAATTTTTCTACGTTATTAATGATGTGGGACTTAATTGATTAAGATAGGCATCATCGTTTGTATTATGTATTCCCAGTTAGTTGTTGTTTCAATAATTTGCAATTATAGATAAAATTGAAAATTAGGTGGGAGGATGTCGGATAGAAAACTCTAGTGGTAGATTTTATACTATATTCTATGTGAGAATTATAATAATTGTATCATGGACTCTTTTGAGTTTTTTTTTATACTTGTCAAACGTAGTAGTGTTGTCATTTGTCATGAAAATGATATAGTGATATAAAGTGGTATTTATTGGACAATTATTGTTAATTCAATGTATACTCAACACATGGTTTGCTAACGAAGATGCTATCTTTACCTTTATATGCAAGGCCACTAATACGACAAAAAACATTGCAGATGGTTAAAAATTGTACAAGTTAAACAATCACAGTGTAGCAAGATAAAAAAAAAGCAAATTTTTTTGAAAAATTCTAACTGTATATTCAAAATACTTCATCACAGTGAAGCCACAGATTCTGGTAATAAATAATAAGATAAAATCTGTGACCATAGTGAAAATCATTAATTAAGAAATATGAAGAACATTAAATTGTTCAAGCACTTACAGAGATTCTTCAGGAACTACTGGCAGGAGAGTTCTGATTTTCCGTGGTATTATCCGCACAACAATGTCATTCTCTGGGAAGTCCAAAACTTGATGCAGTGCATCATGGTCCAGTAACATTCTATGTTGCTGTATAAATTCTTCATAGTCCAGCGGGTCAACTATATCATACAATGATGCCTGCAATGAAAATGTCAGCAATAAACAAACTTTCACATTACTTTCAACTTAGAATCTTCATAGCTATGATTGGAATAAAATAATCCTTGAAAACATATACTCACAGAAGATGAAAATCCAGAAATATTTGTGGTGCTCTTTGCCAAATCTTGTGAGTATGATGATGCTATCTGCTTCCTAACATCAGCTGCATGTTGCCTATAAAAACATAAATTCAGTCGTTGCAAATAAAGCTCTGTTTACACAAGAAAAGGGCAGGCAGTGGTGATATACACTATTGGTTATACAAGGAAATGTACATTCCCCTTCATATCATAATAAAATATCAGCTGAAATTAAGTAACAGTAGTTTCAGTGTAAATAAAGTAACTGCAGCCACATGAATTTCTATGCTCAAACATTTTGACAGTTTTCTCAAAGCAATTGACAGCCTACAAAAATCAATGAGCCATTATAATTCAGTTAAGTTAATTTAAATTTTAATATCCTTGATCAAAATCAGAAATCTTGGGTAATTTGTTTAAATACATAAAACACTGTTTATGTATACCCAAGTTAAATGTGACCATTGCTGCAAATAAAATATAAAAATTTATTTTTATATTTTTCCCTTTGTGCAAAAGTATGTCTTATGGTTAGATCACTGCAAAATTTGTGTTGTTATTTGGCATCAGGCTAAATTTCACAGTACTGTATATAATCTAGATAGCGTTGTTTCTCCATTGGCTGCTGCATAGATGTAAGGCAGTTCCCCTTCTGACTGCAATGCACGTGATTCGATCACAAAATTGTGAAGTATTCATTCACTGTCGCACAGCTGCCCGAGGCATGTCAAACAACGTATGGTCCAATGACAAACATAAAGCAAAGGTACACGTGTTCGAGTTTCCCAAAAATAACTTGAATTTTGCAGGTCTCTGCTTATGGTCTATGGTGATGCCTCAAAGCAGCATATGGCTTTGAATGTGCAGCTAGCTGCATACTAGCTCGCCTGCAAATATAAGTATTTCCTTTAGCTCACTCAGTGTTTGGATGATGTGCAAATAAAATAAAACTTTGTGAACACTGCAAAAACTGTTAATGTCATCTCATTATCATAAATGGTGTTTCAAAATTTATTATGCAGTAAATTTCTTGATACACAAGCATACTTATTTTTTCAAGATGGATCATTAACCAACATCAACATGTAAAAGTTAATAAAAGCATAAGCCTTTTTTTGCTTTCAAATACTGTAATAATTTTTAGGGAGAAAACATATTTACAAGTAACAGGGATGGAAACTAGTCAAAAGGTAAAAAATACTTATATTACTGACTAAAAAAATACAAATATAGACCAAACACTGAATAATTACAACAAATATAGCTAAAAAGGAAACTGTGGAACTTCTTCTGGCCTCCACAATCCCATAGCCAGCCATCTCTCTCATTTTTTACTGACAAAATATTTTGTGACAACATTTGAATGAAAATGATAATACATTATGCATAAGTACTACAACAATGACATTTAAGAATATAGGTTATTTGCACAGCAAGTCAATTTCCACTAAAAATTATTATTTATCACTGCAATACATGAACATTAGATAACTTTACAGCTAAATACAATGAATGTGAAAAAACTGTATCAAAAGTGAAAAAGTTTCTGATTAATTGTGTTCATTGTTTGTGGATGAAAAATGAAGTTATTAATGATGAATTCCTTTCCTCTACTATTGTCTGAATGGCATTCACATGTTTCCTTTTTTGTCCTCTTCTTCCAGAGATTTGGACTCCTTGAAGCATGAACTTGGCAATGTTCAATGTAACCACATCATTTTTCTCAGTGGCCTCCTTCAAATGTTTGTCTGCATCACTCAACAATGTTCTGGACACCATTCTCATTCTCTTCCTTTTTTCCTCTTTTCTTAGTTTCTGTAATATTGATTCATTCTCTTTAATATGTTCCTCTTCATTTCGCATCTTTTTTATTTGTTCTACCTTATCTACTTTGTCTTTATCCTTATTCTATACTATATCCTTTGAAATATTGAACGACACTATAAAAATGACCTATATTCGATGAAACTGGACTGATAACAAAGAAATATGCTAATATCATCCCATCAAAAGTGATGAAATCATGGAAATATTTTCACTAAAAATAGAAGTCTCAAGGTCGGCCTACTGCATATTAGCTTAGGATAAGATGATGATGAATACACATAAAGTATCTAATAAAACTGGAATGAAGTGGAAGGAAAAACAGAACCCTTTTAAAATTGGGATGAACCCGCAGGCCAACAAAAATTATACTGACATAACTAACCAGTTTGTAAGAATACTGACAATAGTAAAAATACTGACTTTTACTGATATTGCTGTAACCTGTTCCAAGAATAAACACTTTTGCAATGGAGCAGTGTAAAGTTGAACATGGTGACAAACACGACCCAGATTGTGCCTGCCTTAGCAGAAGGGAATTGCAGCAGAGAGCCATCTGTGTATTTGTGGTGAACAAGGTTCAAACTTGAGCATGGCACGAGGAACAACACACAAAAGCTTCAGAGTAGAACTGCTAAAGACACCTCATTGATTGGCTGGCCCATTCTGCCTCCTTTTTTTGCCCATAAACAGCATATAGAAGGCCTGATGGATCTAGCTCCTACAGCATATTGCTCCTTTACCTTCTCGTGGGGTGAAGAACCTTCCGGGCCGGGTCAGCTCAGCTGTACAAGCCATGGTGTACCTCTGTGTTGAGATTCTGGAGTTCTGGACTGCCATTAGTGTGAGGTGTGTGGTACCAACGGAACGAAGGGCGACAACACGGTGACCAGTGAGTGAAGTCAGCAAGCATCGGGAGAGTAGATGGTGAGATGACCTGGTCGACTGTGGGAAAGTGGGACTCGATGCGTGAGTGGAAGATATTTGGAATGATGTTATGTATGGCAAAGGACACTTTCATTGCATACGTGTAATTAGTAAGCGAGGACCAAGTGGCTGTAGCTAGTATAAAAACAGTAATAAGGACATTAGTTATAATAGAGAGTGGCATTGATTACATATTATACTCACTGATAAGAACAATAAATGTTAATAATAGAGATAGTAAGTTTAATGTTGTAAATAATAGCTGTGTGTATATTTGTAACATACTAAATATATTACTAAATTAGATTTAGCTCTTTTAATTTTATTAAGACCTGCATCCTTCATGAACTCTGATATGCCCCTGGTGACTTGTAACAGTATCCATACACTGTTATCCAGGGCAATTTATTTCACAGTCAAATGTAACAAGAAGAATATATAAATATGGTCAATTGAAAATACATATGACATGTACAGCATGCTGACAGCAGCAGGGGAACTGGCCGCCTTTAGAACAGTTGCAGCTGAATGACGAGAAACCACCACCCTAGACTCGTAAACAACTGCAGCAGTTCGTAGAGTTAGTAAATTGACTACGCAACCACATCCCAGACATTGCCACTGTCGCATCGCCCTTCACTGACCTACTGTCGCCGAAGTACCGATATAACTGGTCAGACACAGCTCAGCGAGCCTTAGACAAACTGAAATGGAGGTTCCGCGAATCCAGCCTACTCGCCCACCTCGACTACCCCCGCTGCTTCTATGTGCAGATAGATGGGAGCCAGGAGGGCTTGGGCACAGTATTGTACCAGTTGGTTAATCAAGGTGAGCACCTGGTTTTCGAATACACGAGCGTGAAAGTCGGGAAGGCTTAGAGACATTACGATGTGAACGAGAGGGAAAGCTTCACAGTTGTATGGGTGCTGAAATGCTACTGCCACCACCTGAAAGGCAGTGAATTTACAGTGAGAACAGATAACCAATGCTTGCTCTAGCTGGAGACGGTGCAGGAGCGGAAGCCCGGTGGGCTATGGCAATCCAGACACTTAACTTTGTCATCAAACACGTCCCCGGCAAGTACAATGAGCTGGTTGACGAGCTGTCGCCCCCACCTGAACCCTGATCGTCAGGTACGTGACGGCACCACCTGTGGTGACATCCTCCCCCACTCCATTGCTATGAACAAGTAGACCTGCCCCCAAGTCATCCCCTGAAAGCATTGTTAATGATGGCACAGGTCAACCCGGGTCAATCATTCAATAAGATATGGCGAGAAGTCCTTAGGGCACAGAAAACGAATGAGTTTGTACAGGACTGATGGGCAGCATGCGCTTCCAAACACCTAGATCACTACCTTCAAGTCAACGATGTCCTCCAGTGCCCCAAGCACTACTACGATGCCCTCTGGAGGTTATTAGAACACTTTCACTAGCCAGGAATTGACAAAGAGACTCACCAGTATCTGCGTGTGTGTTGTGCCAGATGCGAAAGGCCTGCCACTTTGACAGCGCAGAGCAGCAGCGCCCCAGTAGCCCACTCAGCCCTTTGACACAATCGCTCTTGATGGTATGGCTCCTAACCCTATGACCGCCCGAGGCAGATGGTTCATCGTGACTGACTTCTTTACCCATTGGGTTGATGCATTCCCCATCTGTACACCCGGGCCAGCATCATCACTTACCTGCTGGAGTCAGAGATTTTCCCCCACTAGGGTTAGCCCTGGGTACTCTAAGACAGACAATGGCACACAATTTTCGGGCAGAAGAAGGCTAACAGATTGTGTCCGCTGGCACATGAAAACCACCACCCTAGTCTACCACCCACAGAGCAACAAGACTGAGCGCCAGAACCAGATGAAGGCCTAGTTGCAGGTGCGCATTGAGGAAGACAATACGAAGTGGGACGTACATCTGCCTTGGTCATTGTTCTGCTTACATAAGTGCATTAACACCGTGATTGGGGTATTGCCTACGCAGTTCTTGTAAGGGCAGGGCCTGCCAAGGACAGGTCAGGTAGAGGTGCAGGACCAGGAGAAGTTAGAGAAAAACCCCATACACCATGGGGAGAGGATGCTTCATAAGAGGGACTTGGCACATGCCCATCAGGCAGCAATAATGCAGGTTATATGTCCACCACCTCCCGCTCCCCTCCCGAGTTACAACCTGGACGCTTGTATAAGCAAGCACAGACTTCGTCAACAGGACAGAGACAGTTTTGCATAGGGTTAGTCCCTTGCTGGATGGGGCCTGGAACCATAGTATACCAAGCTGCACTTAATCCTACTTCGTGTGACTTGGCAACAGCAGGCCACAGAAAATCCACCATGACAACGTGCACACAGAGAACGACTCGGATGGCGATCATGCCAGACTGGATGCAGGCATCCCCACCAAGCCTCACAACCAACGGTACTATGTGGACTTGACCATTATGCCCATGGGCTTCGTGGGTTTCTTACAGAACAGTTTCTCCTGCAAAATGAAATTCACAACATTATCATTGAAACTTAAGCTGCAAAAGTCTAACGCCACGCACACAACGCCAAAGGTGCTAACTTTTTGCGATGTTTCTGAAGTGACATTAGCTACAGTGGACAAACTACGTGCACTGTCCAATCAGATTGGTAAAATAGATACGGCCGCAAATTTGTTGTTCGATCAGTTTCTACAACAAGAAAACATGTGCAACACTATGTGGAAGCAAGTTTCCTGAAAATTCATAGTAATTTTAATGCTGTATTATCTGATACCAATACTCTAATAACCACCTCCCTTGCAAACAGTCCCGACTGCAGTTGTCTCACACATGAATGTAAGGCTACAAAAACTAAACCTGTCTATGTTCTCTGGACAGTGGGAAGACTGGTCCACATTTTCTCAATTATATAGTGCTACCATTCACGAAAATCATGGTATGGCAGATGTGGAGAAATTTCAATATCTTACTAGATGCTTTGAGGGTAAAGCATTCCAACTGATCAAGAACCTCCCTGTTACCAGCAAAAACTATACTGTAGCTTGGGAATTACTGACTTCACACTACGAAAACAATAGAAAATTGACCACAATAAACATAAACCGGATTCTTGACAAACTCCTGGTGAATTCTTTAAACATAAAGTCACTTCAGAATTTTGTGAACTCATTTAATGGAAATGCTCGAGCCTTAGAAGTCTTTGGTCATAATGTCACTATTAACAATCCCATTCTTGTGATGGTATTAATGAAATAGCTGGATGTAATACCGTGCACCAAATTTTAGAATTCTCGTACTGTAGGTCAAGACATACTTCCTTGAGTGTTGAAACTGTTGTAGTTTCCACCAACCTAAGTCAGTAAGATGGATTGTGCTCATGATGTCAGTTCTCAGTATGTTCATCATGATGTTTATCATAAGACCCAAGCACTCAACCGAAACTATTAGCTACAGGTTCTCAGAAACCTCAGAAGTCTATCTGCCATGACATCGTCATCCAGCTCACCTGGGCCATGTGTACTGTGTAGACAAACTACCCGTCTGATCTACAAGTGCTCCCAGCTCCTGGATGCATCAACAGAAAAAAGACAGAAAATAGTTGGAGATAAAGAGGATATGTTTGAATTGTTTGGGAATTTCACATAAATTGGCTAAGTGTTCTTCAGTGAATACATGAATGAAGTGAAAACCAAAACATCACACCCTCCTTCATAATGATAAGAACGCTGAAGTGAACGAAGAATCGCAAGTCGCCAGCCACAAGGATCCTCAATATGATAATTTGTGGGTTTGTCAGCTAGTGTGTGCCAAACTAGTTTTGTTAGCAACTGCAGGGTTCAAAATATATGGAATTGATGGCAAGCCTCATGTGATGCAGTGCCTTCTTGATAATGCAGCTCAAGCATCTTTTATCACAGAATCCGCAGCTCAGGTTTTGTGTCTGCCTCGTCGCAAGATGGTAGAACGTGTGTCAGGTCTGTCTACAAATGCAGTGTATCTCAAAGGAGCAGTTGATAGCAGGCTACAGTCACTGGTGCATTCAGTTTTAATTTACTCATTCACTGTTTGTTGTATCAAAAATCACACGTACAATCATAGCAGCAGCCAGGTTCCCTGCCACTTGCTGATCCTCACTTTGGGAAGCCAGCATCCATCAATATATTGCTTGGTGCATATGTATACACACATAGTTGCATGACAGAACGTCTGGAACTTGGTAAGCAGTTACCGGTAGTGTTGGAATCAAAACTCGGCTGGGTTATTCTCGATGAGTGTCCTGCGTCACAGTCATCTAAAACTCCGAACCGAGAAAGAGTATCAGTTTGTCAAGATGGACAAGCCTCTGAAGAGGTTCTGGGAAAGTGAAGAGCATCCCCAAACCCATGTGTAACCACCAGATGTTGATTCTGTGAAAGCCATTTCATGAACACCCATTCATGTGAAAAATCAGGTCGTTACAAGGTTTGTCTCCCTAAACTACCCCAAAAGAAGCAGCTTGGAGACTCTTGTATGCACACAGAGCATCGATTTCATTCCCTAGAAAGAAAGCTTGCTCACTATCCATCCTTCAAAACCATGTACCAAGACTTCATGAAGGATTATTCAATGCAGGCTATATGGAACCTTATATCTCACTGCACGAACATCCAGTTTGGTCAGAACGTAATCAGTGTTATGTACCTCATCATGGTGTCATGAAGACTTTGAGTTCAACATCAAAGTTGCATGTAGTATTTGATGGCAGTGCAAAAATCTCAAATGGTCTGTCTCTGAATGACATTCTTCAACTGGAACCCAAACTTAAAAATGAGATCAGAGATGTTATCCTCTGCTTCAGGCTCTATTGTGTTGCATTTTCTTGCGAGATTAAGCAAATGTACAGGCAAATCCCACTCCATTAAGAGGATAGACCCTATCAGATCATTCTGTGGCATGACAGTCCTTTTAAGCTCCTCTCATTGTATCAACTGAACACTGTAACTTATAGTTCGTCATCATTTCAATTTTTGCCATTCACAACTTGCAGCAGCTGGCCTTGGACGATGGTCATTTGTACCGTTTGGCTTCCAATGCCTTAAAGCCGACATCTTTGTTGATGAAATTGTGACGGGAGCCGCAATGGTGGAAGAGGCTTTCTTGTTGAATGACCAGTTGAGGAACCTCTTGCAGATGAGTGGATCTGAGTTGAGAAAATGGTCTAGTAACTACCCTAAGGTTTTGGAAGACCTGCCTCCAGACTATTGTGAACATCCTAAAATGCTCCAGTTTTCAGCTGGAACAGTTGTAAACGTACACGGATTGCACTGGAATCCAGGAAAATATACCTTTTCGTTTAATTTTTGTGTCACTAGTGGTGTTGCTACCAAACGTTTTGTATTGTCACAAATAGCTAAGATCTATGACCCTATGGTCTGCTTGTCTCCCATAGTTGTTTGGGCCAAGATCTTCATGCAATGGTCCTGTACTCAAGGTCTGGATTAGGATGAACTTCTGCCACCTCAAGCAGACACCACGTGGAACAACTTCACTAAGAACTTGGGTGTTGTAAAATGACGGCTACTGCCTCGCTGTATATATGCAAGGGTCACCAGCACAGATCTGTATGGGTTTTCAGATGCCTTGGAGAAGGCGTACACAGCTACTGTGTACTTACGGTATGTAGATACTAATGGAGAAGTGTGTGTCCACCCAGTCATGGCTAAGTCTAGAAAGTCTAGAGTGGCCCCTCTGAAGCAAGTGTGTGTTCCCAGACTTGAGCTCTGTGGTGCACATCTCTTGGCCAAACTGCTCCATTATTGTTTGGAATTCCATTCTCAGTATCTGAAAGTATCACTGTAGCATGGTCTGATTCTAACGTGACAGAACCATATCAATTGAAAACCTTTGTTTCTAACCATGTGGCACAAATTCAAGAATGAAGTGTGGCGACATGTCTGGTCACAGGACAACGCAGTGGACTGCTCGCCGTGGTGTACTCCCATAACAGCTCATCACATAATATGTGGTGGCATGGACCTCAGTGGCTGGTTCACTCACCACACACATGGCCTCAGTCATTCGTGTTTCAGAATCTTGCATATGTTCCTGAATTGAAGTCTCCTCATGTAACATTGTTGACGAGACAAGATCATTTGCAGAATTGCACATATTGCAACAACCACCTGCATGGTCTATGCCGATTCATATAATAGCTTATGTCTTGCGATTTATCAAGTACCTTCAAACAAGACCATGGCAGTGGACCATTGTCATCACTAGAACTGAAACAGTCTGTTTATGTTGTATGTAAATGTGTGCAAAAGCCCTGTTTCGAGGATGATCTGCTTCATCTCAAACGGAAAAAGCCATGTTCTACTAGGTTACATTTTTCTCCTGCTGTAGATGATCACAGTGTGCTCAGGGCGGGCGGCTGATTAAACAATGCATATCTAAATAATGGTGCTAAACACCCAATTCTGTTGCCTAAAGATCACCCTGTTGTTAGCTCTCTTGTAGATCACTATCATGTCAAATACCTTCATGCTGTACCCGAACTCTTACAATCACTCACATCTCAAGAATTTTGGATTCTGTTTGTTCAATGCCTGATTTGCACCAGTCTTCAATTGTGTTTGTTGTTTTCACTGCAAGCTTAACAATAATCCACCTCTCATGGGCGATCTAACACCAGACAGTCTCACTCCTGTCCGACCACCATCATTTGCATCAAGTTATTGAGGAACAGATACTATCTTTGGAAGAGTTAATAACACTATGTACACAAGTTGCAGCTGTTTTGAAATCAAGACCTTTAACACTAATATCGCCTTACCATCATGATGTATCTGCCTTAATACCTGATCATTTTTTGATTGGAGCACCACTTGTGGCTGTACCGGAACCACAAGAAACAGACCAAACCTGCTGCCTCTCCAAATGATGAAAAATGGTGTGTACCCTTGCAACACATTTCTGGAGAAGATGGTACATGGAATATCTGCAGCCTCGAGGGAAGTGGTGTACACAACAGCCCGGACTCAACATGGGGGATCTTGTCCTAGTTGAAGAAGATTGTGTACCCCATCAAAGATGAGGCTTGGCCAGGGTGGTTAAGGTCCACCCAGGCACATATGGTGTTGTAAGGGTGGCCGACATACGCACCCAAAAAGGAGAGCAGTGCCATTCAGTGCACAAACTGTACAGGTTTCCTATTCAACAAGGGTAACAGTAGTGTGAATGTAATGTGCTTGACATTTTTTGTCTCCTTTTCTCTCTGTTTCTTGAAAATATGGGTTGTGGTCGAGGACACATTTTGGTCTTGGCAGGCAGTATGTTTAGGACTTCTCAGTTTTATATATTTTTTGGTGATGTGCTATGAGTGAACTTGACTCATGTACTGCCCTTGACCAAGTGTATTGGTCAGTGTGACAAGATGGCGGATTGGTAAAACTCTTAAAACACGTGGTTTTCCAGGAAAAGCACAATGAAGTGTGTTTTTGTAACAATAATGAAAAAGGGTTTATGTTAGTAAGTAAGGTTGTTTATGCATTTGTTTTGCCCATGCACTCCTGTGGACTTTTTTGTAAACTAGTGTTAATTTTGCATTCCTTTCATTTCAATTATACTTAATTCGTCGCACACGTACTTTGCACAGGGCAACCACTTCCAGCATGGGTTCATGTCCCCGCTTCCGATGGCCATTGAGCAATCTCTTCTTGGAGCGTTTGCATGTCCTGAGGGGGCCATCAACTTTACGCTCATTAATCTTGTAATGCTGTTATGTAAGATCTCTCTAAAAGCCTTTACTTACCCCCGCAGCTGGCTAGGCCCTTCCGTCGTATGGAGGGCCCTTAAATAATTGTACCACCTTAGAGCTTTTTTAATATGTATTAAGGGTCTACCTCGAGCTGATTCAGGCGAGGCCTCATGTAAATGTGTTCGCCCTGCAACACTTTTGTACTGTATCTTTTTATTTTACTGGATTTATGTAGTGCCCCGTGCTCTTTACAGTTTTTGTCGTGTATTACATGTGGGATGGCTTTGGATTTAACATGCATGTGGTCACTCTTAATTCCTACGCTTAAGTGACCCAGCCACCCCCGTACTTGCGTTTGGTGTGCTCCATGCCCAACAGTAGAGCCGAATCATTTATATACGTTATTGGCGGCAATTGATTAGCTACATGTTGACGTCATGACCATGAAAAGAGTTTCTGCTCACTGTGTGGCAGTGCGCGAAATCACGACGTGGCACCCTGGGACTATAATTGCAACTCCACCTCCAATTACCTCCTCATGAGACATAAAAAAATTCAACACATTCTTTTTTCACTAAATAATAATATATAAGTAAGGGGGTTTTTATAGGGAAAGAAAACAACGGTGAGAAGCTTCAGAGGGTGTGGAGGAGAATGGAACAGGGTAGCCAGTCTATGCTTGTAAGATCCGCAAGGGAGTAGAATGTGTTGCGGGAGTAATTGGTATCTGTGAGGGGGGGTTGGAAAGTTCAGGAAGGGCAAGGAAGAGGAGTTTGGTCAAGTAGGGAAGAGGCGAGAGAGCTCGCCACCGGGCGATAGCCTAATTGTGGGTTTTGGTTATTATTGTAAAAAAAAAAAAAAAAAAATAACAGTCAAGATGTTAAACTGATATGTGTCTATTTAGATTGTAAGCCGACATAGAATTTGTATATGTGAAGCATGTTTCCATTACATTAAATAAAACAATAAACCTTTTGAAAAATCTAAAATCGCATATAGTCAAGGTTTTTTTAAGAATGGTTTATTTTGCACTTTTTCATAGTATTATGTCAGATGGTTTGTTACTGTGGGTAATTTCTAGTAGTGTTGTAAAGGTTTAAATTGTGTAGAGAAAAGCTTTAAGAATATTGGCTGATGCCATATATCTACCACTTCTGGCATCCTCTCCTTATATACATATTTTTTAAACAAAATTTGGCTAGCTCCACATTAAAAATTTTTTTTATGAGTTTGAATCTGTCAAATATATGTCAATATTTATTTTTACTCACCAAAAAGAAAGGTAGAAAACCAGAAGTAAATGGAGGGTTGGTTTAGCATTGAAATTAAAAAAATTGTGNATATTTTTTAAACAAAATTTGGCTAGCTCCACATTAAAAATTTTTTTTATGAGTTTGAATCTGTCAAACATATGTCAATATTTATGTTTACTCACCAAAAAGAAAGGTAGAAAACCAGAAGTAAATGGAGGGTTGGTTTAGCATTGAAATTAAAAAAATTGTGTAAAATAAAATCAATTCATTTTTTTTCTAATATTTAATGAAATTAAATAACTAATTATAATATGAACAAACATCATTGGTGATTAGTTGTTAATTAAATTACAATTTAACTTTGTGCTGAAAGAGACTGTTAGTCATCTAATAATTTTTGCACCAGTTTGAACTAAAGTGAAAGTTTCTGTAACCAGAAAGTTTCNATAATTTTTGCACCAGTTTGAACTAAAGTGAAAGTTTCTGTAACCAGAAAGTTTCTTTTGAATAACACTAATTTTTTTTAGAAAAGCATGGATCTCTGATAGGCTACAGCATGAGTTTGATTCATTTTGAAGCATCTCTACAGCAATTAAAGCAAGCCAAGTTATTGGCAAATTAAAACTAAGCTGTGGGCTCATGCATCTGCTCATATAGTGGCATCAGACATGTGTTTTATAGTGCGTATATTGATGAACTGCCGTGAATGACGTACATTCCAACACATCCGTAGTAAGTAGATGAAGGTTAAATTAACTTTCCTCTCTGGTGCCACTCACTGATGTCTTGATAGTTAACAGCAACACTACCTTCAGTAATATTTACATATTTCTTGAGTCGTAAAATGAGTTTTAAAACTCTTCATTACTGCTGAGTAATTTTCCTTATGAGATTTATTTTTTGTTGTTTTAAACATTTTCTTAAACAAAATAACAAACCACACTAATTTCTTAAGCCAATGTTAAATAGGAATAATACTAACAGAAAAAAGTTAATTTAAACTGTAATGTTCATACATGGGGCAAACCAGTAATGCTATTCAAATGCCTTGCCTATGTTTTGATGTGAGGTAAATGAGACAACAGCTTTATTAAATCTCTCCATCTGCAACTAAGTAGGCCTAACAGCATATACAAATTAATAAAATTTAAGAATTTCTGTAAAGACTTTAAATTGAAGAAAATGGTTTCTGGGTAGGTTTAGAGGTTTCGTCACGGAGACAAACACTGAAGGATGGCATGGCCATGGTTCCAGGGGTTAAGTTGGAGTATATTTCTGAGTTACTGATCAGGAACTTAATAACATTCAATGGAATAATTTGGGACCCCCCATGGAGGTTGAATAGTAATATGCCAGAGTGCCATTAATCTGTCAGGAGCACAAGATGATTAT
>NQII01000023.1:1800535-1811443 GCA_002778355.1 Clitarchus hookeri
ATATAGCTCATTGGGCTGAACGCTTGTTTGGCTGTTCTTGGAGATAACCAGTGAAAAATGACATCACGACCAAACATCCTATAGGTACCTATCTTGATGTTTTTGGCTCCCTTAAGAACAATAATGCTTAAATGAATCAAGCGATAGTTGGCGCAATCAGCAAACCCCTGCCTTTCCGCTAGTTTGACCCAGCACCATTGCATGGCTGCAGCATGCCCTCTATGGGGGATTGTTGCGTAACGAAAATGTGGGCAGCCGCTGCAACGACTATGCAGCCAGCGCAGCATGTGGGAACGCACACTGCTGACTAGCCTCACCATCACTGGGGTCAAGCAGCTGTCCTGCCTTCACGTCCGCAAGAAGTAACTATTGCAGGTGTGACGTTTCAGCCGGCTGACTACATCAAAAATTCTCCTGAGCCACGAAACTGCCAGGAAAATGGAGGCCACGATGGGGATTCAGCAGTTCCTGCAAGCTGGTGACCCATCATGTGCCCACTTCATTCAACATTCCAGGCCCTGTGTAAGCATTTTGAGTAAAGTGCCATGATGTAGTGTGCTGCCTATGCATCATGATATTGTACAAATCAAAACTTTAAAAAAGGAGTGTAATAATTAATCCTTTGTTTTTTGCCCCTTCGGGCATGCATATCCACACCCCTTCCTATGACTTGGACTCGTCCAACGACATGGACGTAGTCCTATCAAACGTGTAATTGAAATTTATTCCATTTCTCATTTTGTTTTAATTTCTAACGAAAAATAGTGTTTTATTGTTTACATCTCAAAAGACTCGGACAGACAACTCCTAATTAAATAAATGTGATGTCAGTTAAATTATTTGTTGCCAACTCAATGCGTTTTCGTACTATTGATCTTATTGTGTGATGTGAGGATATAAGAGAAAAATTTTTTTACTTGTTTGTTTACAAATTTTAATTTGACACATATGCTGGTAAATATTATGATTCCTTTGCAATGTTTACAACTGACAGCATAATATTTCTTATTTGTTTAAATTGGAAATTATGGTAAAAATTTTATCACAATTTTATTTTGATGAACAATCTCAAATTTTCTGAAATTTTAATTAATTGAACGTTTTAATGTCAAAGGTAATGAGATTAATGCTGTTTTATTTTAGGTGCTTCCACCTTGTCAAACTAGTGCCTTGCATAATGTTAATATTATATGGCCTAAGCGATTGTTAATTTTAAACTGTTTCTAGATAAGATTCATTTATCACAAGATGGTTTATTCTTTGATTTTGTTAAGGAAGGAGGGCTGTATATGTAAGCCCAAGGACTCTCTCTTCATACATGACAGACGTCAGGCTGTTAAATTTTGTCTGTCTTTAAAATTTCATTTCATTTGATTTGGGCTGCCCATCATAATGGTAGGGCGATGAAGGAGAGCCATTGCAAGTTCTTTAAATAAGCGCAGGTGTTAGAAGCAGTCTAAAAGGGTTAGTTGATCTATTTTTGGTGTCTTCAAGAAAGAAGAGGGTGTCTAAGGACAGCATACATTCAGATTTCTTTTTTNATCACAAGATGGTTTATTCTTTGATTTTGTTAAGGAAGGAGGGCTGTATATGTAAGCCCAAGGACTCTCTCTTCAGACATGACAGACGTCAGGCTGTTAAATTTTGTCTGTCTTTAAAATTTCATTTCATTTGATTTGGGCTGCCCATCATAATGGTAGGGCGATGAAGGAGAGCCATTGCAAGTTCTTTAAATAAGCGCAGGTGTTAGAAGCAGTCTAAAAGTGTTAGTTGATCTATTTTTGGTGTCTTCAAGAAAGAAGAGGGTGTCTAAGGACAGCATACATTCAGATTTCTTTTTTTCATACAGTAACTGTATGTCTGGTATGAGCAAACGTTGCTTACATATTTTAGTTTGTTCCACAACAGACTTGTACCAAAGAAATTTAAATTTTCTATTAAAATGACCCAGAGGTATGAGAATCGAGTCTACAATTTTCCAAGCTAGCCCATGAAAAAACGAAACTTTACCTGATCTTTTCATTCAATATAAAATGAACTACCTGAGAAACATTTGCTTAAAGAATTATTTGTGACATAAGAATTTTAAATCTTACTTTCACTCAATTGGTTTCGTGATGTATCGTTCCGAGGGAAAACAGAGAGATACACATTTTCTATTGCTCCGAGTAGTTTTTGATTACCAGAATTTCATTCATAACCAGTACAA
Organism: Clitarchus hookeri; assembly: GCA_002778355.1. NCBI lineage: Eukaryota > Metazoa > Arthropoda > Insecta > Phasmatodea > Phasmatidae > Clitarchus > Clitarchus hookeri. The sequence goes on from NQII01000023.1 coordinate 1,802,745, forward strand.
GAGCTAGTAGAAATTAATGATGCATTCTGATTTTCGATGTGCCCAGAGTTGTGATGCATTGTGTCTTAATTATCTTTTATTCTCAACATGATAATAAATGTACTTTGTCTTAACCAGGTATATATGTGTTCTGCAAGTAGATGTTGAATTCCTGTGCAATTTTAAAGTGCTTATTTCTGGTTGTCTACTGCTATGTTTGCCACAGTCTATTTTCCCAGAAGCTCCCAAGACAAGGTAAATGTTTCCGTATTTACCTATGGTAAGGTATTATAAATGCAAATTAATTTACTTTAATTACAAGGGTTTTTATACGTGCAGTTTATATTGACAATTTATTAATCATTATTTCTATACACGCAATTCTTAATGAACATAGCTCCTCCAAAGAGAAAGTTCAGAACCCTGCAAGAAACAGTTTTCCTTATTATGCATGCACACTCATTTACACATAAGACAAAATATAAATACCAAATTATATATACAACAAGCTAATTACTACTACACAAAGAGTGGCACACAACATTTAGGCCAAACTATTTTACAAAAAAAAAGAGATAATTAATACTTCACAAAGTGATTTTGTTTTTAACGTGTCCTTTGTCATTCTTGAATAATATCAAAGTATTTCCTGTGTTCACTTTTTTTCTGAATTGTTTTCTTTCGTTGTTTCTAATTTCTGGCACCAAACCATTCGAGTCCCAAGTGGGCTGATGCCACGTTCTCTAGTTGAAACCGGATGTGAGACAACGGTGAAAGAGCTTTATGCCGCTTCTGGGTATTCACTCTTTGGCTTGATTATCATGTAGTTACAATAGTCAATTTCATTTCTGCCGGAATTTAAAATTAACTTTGGTCACCGGGAGTAGTGTCCCCTCGCCACTGCCAACTCACGTGCCAAGGGGCTTAATCGCTTTAATGATGTCATGAACCCCAATAATAATTTTTGTTCAGTGTCAGTTGCCAACATACCACAACTGTTAAAACTTTATAAGTGCCTTGTACAAGGGTTGTCTTATTGAAAGTAAACATGTGAGAAATGAAGTGCGTGTTATTAACATGCGTTCGGCCATGTCTTGGCTATTGTCGGGTGCTGCACCCTTATGGAGCCCTCCTTACCACCTCATAAGTGCTGCTACATTATTTGTGTTGTAGCATTCAAGTTACTGTAATTTTCTTGTGTGTAAGAAGGCCTGAAAAAAATCTCACTCATTTATTGCCATACAAGAGGGCCTGACACTCTTGGAGGCACACATGGAAACTTATCATCATACAAACGGTAAGGTGTTTCAACTTGAGGTACCGCAGGAGTCTCCAGGACAAGCGACGTGGGTGAACAGACTACGATCTTCACTTTTCAGTCCCTGATCCAAAGCTATTCGGCACCCAAACTTTTTAACAAAATTCTCCATTCCTTCACCTACCTACCTACTCTCCCAAAGTCACCTCGTCCATATCCTGGAGCCTGACCCTCGTCATAACCATATCCAAAAAAATTGAGGGAAACTTAAAAATCTATCACATTTCCTACAGTATATGACAAATTATATTTCCTTGGAAATTTATAAGATATTGCTACTAACTATTTACAATAAACAGAATAAAAAATTTACAGTAAAAATAATAACTGTTTACACTCACAAGGGGCCAATTGTGCAATGAAATACTTACATCAAGTAGAGGAACTAAGTGTACAGTAAGTTGAAATTAAATGAGAATAACCTCCGGTATCAGGCACATACTTGCCCTGTGGACATTTAGGGCAATATTCATACTTGGATCTTCGTCCTAGGATGCTCTACAGATCATCTAGATCGGAGTTGGTCTGAGGATAGTCCAGACTAGTGGTGAACTAACTATATAATATTCATAAACCCCGACTAGAGTGGGACTAACTTTAGTTGAGGGATCATTAAAGTACACTGTTGTCGGGCGTGCTGCATGTGCGCACTGCAGATTCTTGTCTTAAATAAAACCTTCACTACGAAAGGAAAGTCACATTTGAGATGACACAAATATTAAAATTAGCTTAAATCAATTCAAACACACATTATTCCTTTACCTTATCCGCAAATTTACATTCAATTAAAACTTATTCTATACTTCATCTATGATTAAATGATTTCTCATTTTTTAACTTCTTAAGACAAAAGCATGTATAACTGTGTAGAGCAGTAGATAAGATTCTTGCTTTGTAAATGTGAAATGCAGGTTCGAATCTTGCTTGTTCGTTCAAATTATTTTATTATGACTATTTGTTTCGACGGTAAGTACGTGTTAAATAAATAAATTATTTCCTTTAATGTTTTTTTTTAATTATTGCAAACAATTTTTTTATACATCTGACTCTCCATCCTGTGTTGTAATACCGCAGGGTGGAGGACAAATATTATTATACTATTAATCTGATTATTCCATAATTTTTCGTAGCACACCCTTATGAAACGGTAGAATGGGCTGGTTCCATTTTGTTTTAAGCCAACATTGTCTTTATAATGATAAATTTGTATTTTAGTGCTAAATACATTAGAAAAATACATTATAAAATAGATAAAAATTTCTTACCCAGACAAGATACGAACTTGCAACCCAGTCACATCAATCCACGGTGTTACCATTGAGCTACTTATACACTGCTTTACTGAATACTTTACACTAGATATTGTCAAAATAAATTTGTAACAAAATTCTCTTTGAAAGTATTACTATCCCATCTGGTAAGAATCTTTTTTCAGAGGAGGCATTTCATTGACACAAAGGCATTGCTTTAAAATACAATAATTGTGCGGAAATGTGAGTGTCTGTGGAGATTCGACAAATTGAATAGACGTTAACGTGTCGTGCTTTATCAGCAATTAACCACCTACAATCTATTAGGATCTACGATTGCTGCCTCCATGGGCGAGTAATTTAATACTGTCAAGATGTATATATTACCATTTGTTTACATTTACACAGTGACATTTATATTGGTAAATATTATGATTTAATTTCAATGTTTACATCTATCAGTTTAATGTTTTCTTGTCTGTTTATATTCAAAATGATGGTAGTAATTTTACAATGATTTTATTTTTGATTATCTGTAACTAATTTTTCTGAATTTTAATTAATTTAACATTTTAATGTCACAGATTTATGTAATTACCGTTTATTATTTTATGGAATTTCTCCTTGATGAACCAGATATTTGTATACTGATAAGTTATTTCCTAGGAGGTCACTAATGTTAACTTCTTGTAGAAAAGATTCTCTTTTCAGGAAACCGTTTAATCCTTGATTTTATTAAGCAGGAAAGGGTTACACTTATGTAAGCCCAGGGATTCTCTATCTCTAGACATGATTGCGGTCAGTTCATGTTGAATTATCTCCTGTTTTATTTATTTAAATCTTTTATAAGACCGCCTATCATAGTCAGGGGTTGATGGAACAGAGCCATCGCAAGTTACTTAAATGTGCGCAGGATATTGAAGAGACCTAAAATCGCCAGTTTAATAATTTTAGTGTAATTTTCAAAACTGCAAGATTATGCCGATGGACGCTTGAGACTCCACGTCAGCAAAACATTCTGAGTGTAAGCCTGTACTCAAGGACATGATCAAATGATTCATCTAGATTCTCTTTGCTAATGGAAACAATCTAAATGATCCCTCAGAAGGAAGATGAACATTAATTTTCTTTTCTTTATAACTTGATTGACTCAGAGGTCCTTTGATTGTGTCAGCTCTAAAGTAAAACTAGCAGTGATGTATTTTTGTTTCATTTAATTACTCAAGTTAATAGGAACTTTTTCCATGAACACTTTCATCAAGAAGTTATGGCATTAAGCTGGACTATTTATATTTTAACGTAATGCTGTTTTTGAAATCTACTAACTTGGAGAGAGAGACTAATTTTACTAATGCTCTAAGAAAATTTCAATACATGAATCACAATCATTATAAGTAAGAAATCTAGTTGGAAATAATTAGTTCTGGTAACTATAGTTGTTCATACATATCTGATGTTAATTTGTCATGATATTTTTCCTACCACAGCAATAAATGTCTACTTTGAATCAGGGTATATCTGTGATTTGTGTAGATCTGGAATTTAAATATTATCTACAGGGTTTCATTTGTGTTGCATCTTACTGTGTTTTGTCACAGCATATCTCTACACCAGTTGAAGCAAAATAAAGGTAACATTTATTTTCTTACCTGTTGGAGAGAATTTAAGATTTTTCACAAAGGGTTTAATGTTGTATCATTTGTTGATCAATTGGCAATAGGAATTTTTGGTAATTATCTAGTTTAGGGACTTTTCTGTAAAAAAAAAAAAAAANTAGTTTAGGGGCTTTTCTGAAAAAAAAAAAAAAAACACCGAAAAGTGGTATATTTTGACTCTACTAATAACGTAGAACACGAATATACTAGGCGCATTAACGTACGACGAATTTCCTAACATGTACCCACCTAACCTAACAGAACCTAACTCCACGATGGGTGAATCACTATTTTACGTTTTTAAACTAACCTAGGATTGTACGGCTCTAAACTAACCTAGGATTGTAAGGTTGTACAGTAATATAAGATTATACAATATTTAAAAAATCTCCGATCAACACCCTACAATTACAGACTACATGGGAACCCTATAATCCTACGTTATTATAAATAACTACAATCCTAGGTTAGTTAAAATCGCCCCCAATATATTCGTGTTCTACGTTATTAGTAGAGTCGAAATATACCACTTTCTGGAGTTTTTTTATTATTTACAGAAAAGCCCCTAAACTAGATATTTACCATAATAAGTCTATTATAGATTGTTTTTCTTAATGTTTTGTTTACAATAAATATTGACTTATTGTTTTATTTTGTTTTCATTTTTCTCTTGATGTTTATATTTTTGTAATAATTATTTCTAAACACTCTTGACAGGTTGTTTTATTTTTACTTATTGTAAAACTTAAGGGTAATTGCTATCCACACATCCATTTTCTAGGTTTAGAATTTTTAATAATTATTTTACACTTTAATTTTATATTAATTCTTAAAGGTATTTTTGTAATGTAATTAATTTTTCATGTATAATTTTTTTTTTTCATTATTATTATAATTGTAGGTTAGATTTTTGTGTTTTCCGGAAGTAGTTTGGGTTTTTAGTATGTATTTTTGAGGTAGTAGCCGGATGTGACACTTCTGGTGGGACGTTTGATTAAGGCTGACGCGTCTTCAACTATCACTGGGTTAAATCTTTTTAATCCCCGGCGCCGGCCTAACATAGATTAATTTTGCAAGTCCCAGAAGTGAGTTCTCAAATAGGATTGCCGCGCCACGATTAAGAAGAGGGCATAGACGCATGATATTTTAGTTTCCGAGTGTTTGAAGACGCAGTCTTTTGCAGAGGCGCCAGGTGGCATATTGTCGCTGATTACGTCTTCGACAAACGAGGTGACACCAACCCAATTACCAAGCCGGAGGGGCGCTAATTGTTTCTAAATATAATTTGAAGTGTAGAACAAGTATTTTTATTTACGATCGGGCACAATTGAAAGTGCGATGTCAATCGTTTGAATAAGAATGGTATAAACCAGAGGTCGTAAGCCTCTACGACTGACGCTGGTGCCGAGGCACCTTAATTAAAACCAATTACCCTGAGATTACTAAGTTGGAAGAAGCAAACTTTGACTTTTCTTTGCTTTCTAGTGACTTGAAATGTAATTACAAGTGTCAATGATTTTCTTTTTTTCGCTCGAACGAGATGTGTAGTAGTGCAGTAAGATACGAGAAGAAGATAAACTATTGGGAATACACTAACACTTTAATTTTGTATTTTTCTGAACACTTTTTTTTTAAGCAGCAATAAAGTTTTTTCTTTTAATTTAATATTTTCAAATTTTTAGTCCCCTAATTACATACTGTAAAGATGGTGGTTAATTAGAAGTAATCATACTCCAGATTAAGATTAAAGCAGTTATTTGAGAACTTTTTTTTCAATTTTTAATAACGAGTTAGCACTTTAATTTTCATCCTACATCTTTGAATTTTCCTTTTTGCCCATTTTCCCTAAGTAATAAAATGTGATTTGGAACCCTACACAATATATTTTATTCCCACTAGTTCTGTAGTAAGGATAAGTCATTTCCTGTTTGATCCTGCATTTATACTGTGTGAAATATTTTTATTGATGAATGCTTGTAATTCTGAAAGTGTCTTTCATTACACTAAGGGAAGTGTCACTACACATCACACTGACTTGTAACTATCCACAAGTCCTATTCCTAATCCTGAGTTGTGTAATACAGAGAGACTTTCCTGCAAAACCTCACATACACTACATTGAGTGTTATACATTACCCAGTCTGATCATTTGCATATCATTACATATAAATATATTAAAACATTACAACTAGGTTCTTAACTTCCTCTTTGGAGGAGAAATGTGCATACAAAATTACGTCTGTAGAAATAATGATTAACAAATTGTCAATATAAACTGCAATTATAAAATCCTTGTAATTAAAATAAATTAATTTGCATTTATAATACCTTACCATAGGTAAATACGGAAACATTTACCTTGTCTTGGGAGCTTCTGGGAAAATAGACTGTGGCAAACATAGCAGTAGACAACCAGAAATAAGCACTTTAAAATTGCACAGGAATTCAACATCTACTTGTAGAACACGTATATACCTGGTTAAGACAAAAGACATTTATTACCGGTAATTATCCAGAATAGGAGCTTTTCTGAAAGAAATCTTGTAAACCCACAAAAGTAATATAAATGGACTCTGCACAGTTTACCTTTTTAATATTGAGGAAGGCGTAATGGTAAAATGAGTAGAATGTACTAAATAAAATAGATAAAAGTACAAGTAGTTAATTTGCTTTGTTTACATCGGACGCCATGTTGAATAGCCATGTAAGTGTGCTAACGTGATCTATCGGCTGCGGACGTGAAGACGAATGATGGTTTAATACGCCATTATATGGGATACAGTGCAGTTCGCGGTGAGTGGAATATTATGTGCGTGTGGTTTGCGACGTCCGAAACTCGATTGTGTGAAGGCTTGTGATTGAAGAATGGTGAAGAATGATGTAAGAATTGAAGAATACAAGTGCTTGTGTGTGTTTGCCAGTTTATAGAATTAACGTTGTTTTGGCCACTACTGGTTGAGTTTCTAGTACATCACGACAGCAGTTTAATTGGCTGACGACAGTGGAATTCTACCTGCCGCCTACCTACGTGAGTTAATTCTTATACTTCCGGTGTATTTTACTGTTACTTTAAAACCCTTAAATTCTAGATTAGACTAAAATCATAGGTTAGATTATAACCCTACAATCCTAGGTTAGATTAATATCCAACAATCCTAGGTTAGATTAAAACCCCACAATTCTAGGTTGGATTAAAACCCTAGAATCCTAGGTTAGATTAAAAATGCAAAATAGTGATTCGCTCATCGTGGGGTTAGGTTAGGTGGGCACATATTACGAAATTGGATGGCCAAATGTAAAATTGAGGTGTTTTTGTATTTTTTGTGGGTGTATTTTTAGTGATTTTGCCACACAATTTCCCTGATCTTCTTGCCCCCTCCCCCACTATCGTATTTGTGGTTTGTATTGGTAATACGTTAATGCCCCTAGTAAATTTGTGTTGTGTAATTAGTAGAGTGGAGATATACCACTTTCCATGATTTTTTCTATTATTTTCAGAAAAGCCCCTATTCTGAATAATTACCAACATAGTAACTATAACAATCTCTTAGGTCTATAAAATTAATATTATGCAAGGCACTAGTTTGAGGAGGAAATACCTCAAATAAAACAGCATTAATCACTCTACCTGTGACATTAATATATTCAATTAATTAAAATATCAGAAAATTAGAGCCTGTCCATTAAAATAAAATTGTGATATAATTTCTACCATAATTTCCAATGTAAACAAATAAGAAATATTATACTGTCAGTTATAAACAATGCAAAGGAATCATAATATTTACTACCATAAGTATCAAAATATAATTGTAAACAAACAAGTAAAATCCCCCCCACCACCCCAAATCTGCACATCTATTCCACCCGTACAAATTAAACACCTAAATAACTTTCTTAAATATTGATAGTACAGTTTACCAAAATACATTTGAAGTTTTAGCATGGAAAGTGTAGTGAATTGTACTTTGTAGTAATGCGTGTGAGTGTAGCAATTAAATGTTTTACATACTTTGCCGCTAGTCACGTAAAATGCAGCAGTCCTAACCAAATTACACCTAACTTCACAATAGGTGAATCACAGGGGTAGATGAACCGATCAGGAGCATACTCATTATACTATTTCTAACACACTATCTCATGTCGGCACTCTCTCCCCTAATCACATATCGTGAAGTTAGGTTGAGTTAGTAAGTCTTCTTGCATTTAACCTGGCTAACGAACCTAAATAATATGTAATTTACATACATTTTGTGTTATACTCCACAATTTCCTTGATCTTAATTGCTCACCCCACTATCACATTTGGTAGAATGTTATACGAATATTGTGATGCCCATAGTAAATTCGTGCTCAGTATAATAAGTAGTTACGATTTAATAATAATAGCAAACACCCCCAATTAGGCTACCGGCCGATTACGAGCTCTCACCTCTTCCCTATCCGGCCAAACTCCTCTTCCACGCCCTACCTGAAATTTCCACCCCCCCCCCCCCC
>NQII01000023.1:1822668-1849330 GCA_002778355.1 Clitarchus hookeri
AGCAGTGGCAGCAGCAGGAGTCAGCTCCCAGAGGCGCGGGCCTTATTCGCTGAGGCCCCGCCACCAGCTGAAACCACACACTACATGCTGTGCCTAGCCACGAGTCCTTTTGCCCACTGACTGCCGTAGTATGTCCACACCAGACGCACCACACCGACAGGCTTGTGGGCACATGTGCATTAGTGTTTATTATTTATTCAGTTTATTTCGTCAGTGAATTTGTTAATAGTTTTAGTGTGTAATTAATTAATTATTTGTTTTGTCATCGGAGACAATCTGCCCAGCCACAGCCAGAGACATGTGACATTCTACATTTGGCAATGCTGTGGCTGGTGCAATGAAAACATTTAGAATAAGTATTATCATTTTTATTATGTATTTGTGTAAGGGTAATTATGTTTTCTTGTGTTAATTTAGTTCATATCATTTTCCATCCCATAATCATCTTTCAGTGTATATTGTGTTTCACCGCATGGCGTCAGTTGCGCCTAGGTAGCGGAAGCCGGCACTCATTTCCGGCCAGTATTAGCCAGGACTTGGACGAGCTCGGACGTTACGCTCTCCCCACTCCGCAGAAGCCCTAGCAAGGACATCATCTGTCGAACAGTATCGAGTCGCATCCGGAACATTATAAATCATTATCATCATCTCTTTCCTGACTTAACTTGCATAGCGCCGAGGGGAGAGCGACGTTATTATTTATCGGGAATCAAAAGTGCATTTCGAGCTTCACATGATAAGACCACGTGGTCGCTTGTAGTTCCGGGCCATTCAGGCCACGTGTCTTCTGTATAGTTGAGTGTACATAACGGGGTAATAAATACCTTAACAACCAGCACCACTGTTTTTATTGATAATCAAGTAAGGCGTGCAAGGTGGCCCACAACCTTGGCAACATGTGTATGACGGAGTGTTTACCAGAGTCCCTAGGCTGTCGGCCGAACGACCCTACATCTCATCAGATCACCGCAGAGCTGTGGCGCCGGGCACACACATATTACTTCACAACTCTGGAAACACCGCAGATCAAGTTGGCTTTATCGTCGTAGCCAAGCTTGGTCACGTCATTGTGTTTCATCGCTTCCCTGCGTGGTGTCAGCTGCACTCAGGTGGCGGAAGCAGGCGCATACCTCCCCCCAGTTATCTCCAGCACTTCAACGCATCCAGATATGTAAGTCTCTCGCTCCGCAATGGCCCTCGGTGCAGACATCATTAGTTGAACTTGTATCCATCAGCATCGATGTCATAAGCTGAAGCATTATTTTATCTGTTTTATTATTTTACTTTTATAGTGCCGAGGGGAGAGCGACGTTATTCTTATCGGAAAAATTGTTAAGTGCATTCGAGTTTGACATTGTAAAGACCACGTGGCCGCTCGCAGTTTCCGGGCCATTAAGGCCATGTGTTTTGTATTATAGTTGTGTGCGCAGTAAAGAGTGTCAGGTAATATATACCTCAACAAGCATCGTTCGTAAGTGTTTTATTTGTAATTAATTAAGGTGTGCGAGGCGGCCTACAGCCTCGCCATCGTGTGTGACGGAGTGTTGACCAGAGTCCTATTGGCCGTCGACTGAAACTACCCTCATATCATCAGCTCACCGCGGAGCTGTGGCGCCAGGCACATAATTATTACACCATCAACTCTAGTAACACCGCGGGTCAAGTTGACTTTCATATCACAGGGCATGAAATTCACCGTAGCCAAGCTTGACCATGTCAACAAATACACATTAAATATGTTATTACATTTTATCCTAAAAGTGTTTGAATTTCCCTTCCGATGACATGTTTAATTACAATGCCTACAGCATTGCCAGATGACTGTCTCCTGAAGGGATAGATGAGTCCACCTGGACAAAGGAGTGATGAATGCCATGCTTGATTCCCATTTATATAATGAAAAACACACCTGGCTGTAGCCGTGAATGCAGTGACTGTGTTCAATATGTTTATGAAAATTCTGTACACTGCTGGACAATGCTTTGGGTCACTTAGCTCTTGAGATATGACCTACCAGACAGTTAGCGTCACTCGGTGGTGCGTTGCTTAGTATTCAAATGCGCGATCTGCGAGGACGCAATGACCGATTGTCAGTGCGCCCAAAGCGTGTGGCTTTGGGGTAAACACTCTTTCGGATCGCCTACTTATATATTAAAAGAGACACCTCTTGTAATAAATCAGTAGGACAGTCTCTTGAGTTGCGTAATCCTTGTTGTAAAGAAGGTGCAAGTTCCATCCTTGTAAACCCACACAATGCACTCTTGGCCTGATGTAGTTGGAACGGCCCGGTGTAGCTGGTGTAGTTGTTCTGACTGCGGCAGTCAGAGTGGGCACAAGGAACTCGTGGACGCGTGGTCTATGTCAAATGCCCCCTCCTCAGGGGACGACTTGACCACGGAATCCCCCATGTGTCCCATCATACCGCTAGGCCCAACAGGCAGTAGGTGGCTTCAGTGCATAGGGTCCATGCCTCTGGGAGCTGACTCCGGCTGCTGCTGGAGAGTCAGGGTGCTGACATTGGCGAGGCTGATGTCCTGTGACATGCATGTATGGGTGGGGGTAGTCCTTACCACATGTGATGCATGCTGGGCGGATCAGGCGATGCGGCGACTTGGAGCAGCAGAGAGGGGTGGTAGACCCCTCCTTCTCTGACTCCTCTTTGCTGTGGCTTCTGCTGCAGTGTGGACATCGGTGTGATGTGGCTGTTGGAGAGGGCAAAGGAGAGATNCCCTCCTTCTCTGACTCCTCTTTGCTGTGGCTTCTGCTGCAGTGTGGACATCGGTGTGATGTGGCTGTTGGAGAGGGCAAAGGAGAGATCCCCAGCGAAGGGCTGTGAAACCCCATTACACTCCTCCCCTGGGCTTTGGCCGACGTCCTCCAGTGTGATGTCAAACACTGTTGGTCCTGCTGAGGGTGCTGTGGCAGAGCCATCGGGAGAGCAGTCCTGTGGAGAGCTCTGTCCTACAGGTGTCTCTGGTGACTCGCCATCGGCAGCATTCCTAGTGACTAGCGCCGTGACGCAGAGCGACACAGTGTGTGTTGATGACCATGGTCTGAATTTCATCGAGCCTGGGTTCCATGTCTGATGTGACTGCCATTACATTATATATTAGTGTCTCGTCGTCTGTTTTTTGCCGTAACACATTTTGTTGCAGAGTGGTTGTTTCTGTGGGTTTATGTTGATGTGCTGCTGTTGCATGCTGTTGATTTGGCCTGGGGTAGTAAGCGNCAGAGTGGTTGTTTCTGTGGGTTTATGTTGATGTGCTGCTGTTGCATGCTGTTGATTTGGCCTGGGGTAGTAAGCGTCGGGCATGTCTACCCCACCAGTTAGTGCCCTGCTGGTGGTTTCTTGCCATTGTTTACATTACCCTGTATTTGTCTTTTGAGGTTAGGACATTTGTTATGCTGGTGGTGTTGTTGTCCTGCCCAATACCTGCATTCCCTTCTAACTGCAAACGCTTGCATGTTTTCAGCTGCCGCCTGTGTATTCTNGCAGAGTGGTTGTTTCTGTGGGTTTATGTTGATGTGCTGCTGTTGCATGCTGTTGATTTGGCCTGGGGTAGTAAGCATCGGGCATGTCTACCCCACCAGTTAGTGCCCTGCTGGTGGTTTCTTGCCATTGTTTACATTACCCTGTATTTGTCTTTTGAGGTTAGGACATTTGTTATGCTGGTGGTGTTGTTGTCCTGCCCAATACCTACATTCCCTTCTAACTGCAAACGCTTGCATGTTTTCAGCTGCCGCCTGTGTATTATTTTTCCCTGTTATATGGTCACAAGGCCGTGGTTGGTGTGGCCCATCCCTTTCTCTGTGATGCTTTTTATTTTCGGTATTGGCCTGGTCTATTATTGCTGTGAACATTGCAAACTGGTATACACTACCATGTATCAGTGATGCCAGGGGAAATTGTATTTTCTGATCTTACAGTCGATGCAATTACCTCCAAAATGTCTGGGTCTAGCATATGTGGATACAAATTTTAATGATGTTGATTTATCGGGTGGCAAATGCTGTTAATGTCTCATGTTCACCCTGTGACTCTAAGTAGGCATGGCTTTGAGCCTGCAGTGAGCCATACATGGAGTTGAAATGTCTGAGGAAGATGCTTTGGAACTCGGCCCGTTGTATGCCATAGTGGTCAATGGATCACCACCATGTGCATGCCTCCCACGACAACTGGTTTCCAATGTAAGTAGGCAACTCTGCTTCACTGACATAGTACATGCTCAATCGTCCTATGGAGTTGCTCAGGAAAGCCTGCTGGTCATCTTCGGTATTTACCGTGAAGGTTGGCAGCGACTGGAACTGGTAAAGCGCCATGCCTGTCCCTGTGGTAGGTGCTGCAACTGCTGGTGTTGTTCTTGCCACCTGGTCTGGCAGTGGCCACACGATGATCGGGGGGGGGAGGTGTGGCACCAGTAGGCCCTAGTGGGCTGTGTTGTCGGGTGCTATTCTCACTGCTCTCAGTGAAGAGGCATGGCACCGTCACTCATGGTACATCCGCACATTGTCCGCACCCGAAACATCCCGAGGTTTTATTGAATATGTCCCATTCGATTGGTCGCACTGTTTGCTCACACTCGTCGCACCGAATTCTGCCATGATTGTCTGAGGTTGCACATTCTGTTCTTTTGAGGCATTCGGCGTGATAATTCCTGCGACATATTACAAACGATATCGGTCTGTCACCTACTCCTGCACATAAGATCTGTTTCGCGCATCGTTGGTTGCGAAAAATATTTAAAATTGAATGTTTTAAAGATTGTTCTGTTTTGTTTGAATTGCTAAATAGTTCTTGTTGATGTTAATTCAAAAATGGTTCTTGTGGCTGTACGAGTTTGCAATGGCACGCACATCTGTTGACGAGGCCGAAGTTGCCTCGGACCACTCGCGGTCTGGTAAACTCTGTACACAATGGCACTCGTTTGTCATTCGCGATACTGCTCCATGAATTTTCTATTAGTTCACTATCATTTATTTTAATTTATTGCGTGAGTCGTCTCGCCCGGCGCCATAACTCAGTGTTGAGCTAATGATGAAGGTCGTCTGGTCGATGGCCCCTTGGTGACCCTGGTAATCCTCCCTCAGTTGGCTGATGAGTTGTCATTTACTAACTGTTGCACTTTTATAACTGATGACGAGACTGTCAGCCGTCTCGTACACCTGAACTATGCTATAGATATGCGAGTGATGCTACGAAGGATACCCTACAATGAATATACACTGATTTCACTTGGTTGACCGGTTTATTCACTGTCCTTGCTACAGTTGAATAATGTGTGAATGATGAATGGTAATGGATTCAGCACTTAAATGGTGAAAAACATGTGGTCTTAGATTGAGACGCGATTGCGTTAAACTCTCCGGGGAGAGGGCGTTTGGCTCTCTCCTCAGTACATTAAAATAACACAAATATTCTGGTTGACTAGCATATAACTATTGTAGTGAAAATGATAGCATTCTACATGTTAGTACTGAGGGGGCTCGCAGAATGGGTGATCAATGCTGCTGGTCTTGTTCAGGTGATGAGACGAACTGGGGCTAGTCATGTCTGCTGCAGCCACAAATGGCAACAACTGACATCAAAGGCAGAATAATGAAACATTACATGTACACTCTGTGATGTGATTGTGATGATGAAAAATTGTACGAATTAAATTAAACACATTGGTGACACACCCATTTATTAACAAATGCCTGTTATTGTTAAAGTTGTGAAATGGAAGGGGAATGTCACTACACTAAATTATATCTTACAATGTTGGAGGCCTCTATACGCAATCTCTACTTTAGAAAAACACAGTAATTCTTATACAAATACACATTAAATATGTTATTACATTCTATCCTAAAAGTTTGAATTTTACTTCCGATGATGAGTTTAATTACACTGGCTACAGTGTTGCTGGATGGCTGTCTCCTGAAAGATGGGCGAGTCCACCTGGGCAAAGGGGTATGGAACATCCCTGGTTGTGGTTGTGTATGTCTTTTTATGTTCGTTGAAATTATGAACATATATAAATTACACTTTGTAGCACATTTCACTCTCCTCTCTCTGGCCTACAAGCCAGTTGGTGTGGTATAGCTGGTGCGGTTGAAACGACTGCAGCAGTCAGAGTGGGGAACAAAGTAGCTCGTGAACACGTGGTTCACGTCAAACAGGTCCTTCTCAGGTGACCACTTGACTGCGCAGTCCCCCAGGTATCCCATCACTCTGCTAAGCACAGCAGGAAGAGGGTGGTATCAGCTTGTGGCATGGCCTCAGTGAATAAGGCCCGGTGATGCTGACGTCCTGTGATATGTATGTGGGAGTGAGGGGTGCCACCACCACATGTGATGCATATTGGGCGGATCAGCCGATGCGGCCACTTGGAGCGGTGGAGAGAGGTGGTAGACCCCTCTCCTCTGACTCCTCTTTGCTGCTGCTGCGGTGTTGATGTCGGCATGATATGGGTGTTGGCGAGGGGGAAGGAGAGGGCCCCAGTGAAGGGCTGTGAAACCCAGTTACACTCTCCTTCCCCCCGGGGCTTTGGTCGACGTCCTCCGGTGTGATGTACCCTCTGTTGGACCTGCTGAGGTCGCTGTGGCGGAGCCATCCAGAGAGCTGTCCTGTGGTGAGCTCTGTCCCACAGATGTCACTGGCGACTTGTCATCTGCGGCGTCACTGGTGATCAGTGTCATGGCGCAGGGCATCACGATGCTGAGGAGTGACCCTTCCAGGCCTGCAGTGATGTGTGCAGTGTTGATGATGGTGCTGGGCAGGGGAAATCCTCTTTCGGGTACTTCTTCCTCCTCCGTGTTCCTTGTGGGCATCGAGACGCCGGGAGTCATGGCGGAGAAGAGGCGCCGGAGAACTCTTCCGTCACTGCCGGGACTCTGCATCCAGACTTCGTTTCTGTCAGCGATTGTTGTATTGCTCTTTGATGATGGCACACTGGTGTGGTTGGTATCTGCATGGTCCTGCGAAATGTGGGCTGTCATGCTCCAATGGGATTGCGTGTTCGGCAATAGTCGTTCACCTTGGGGGATCTGCGTCCGCAAACACGTCCTGTCTTTCCTGAAGGATTTTCTGCACCATCCCCATGTACGCTTCTGGAACCTCGTGGTCCAGTTCGTCCAATTTGATGCCTGGTGTACAATCTGTAGTCCGCGGTTCGAGTTCGTACACTGAGCACAATCCCTTTTGACCAAAATGGATCCTGCTGGCTGCTAGCTCTGCAATGGTGTTTTGTTCTGTGAACCAGGGTATACCACGTATGGCATCTTCCTGAAGGTCCGCCGACACTAGGGCTGTAGTGGTTGTCTCAACATCTCTAATTCGGAGAGTGATGGTCACTTTTCTGAAGGTTTGCCCTGTATATTGGTGTGTGGCTAGATGTACAGTTTGCTTTGCCGGCCTTATCACTTCCTCATTTACGAACCCTGTTCTCACGAAGTTGTGTGATGCTGCTGTGTCCACTAGTGCTAAACACTTGATGTTATTTAAGGTGACTGGTATCCTGATCATCCTGTGTGTGCCCTTGGTTATCTGTTGTAGTACAATTTGTTGTGGGGTGGGTTTTGCTGTGGCTTTACGTTGATGTGTTGCTTTCTGTTGATGTTTTGACCTGGGGTGGTGAACGTCCGGCTCGCCTAACCCGCCAACTAGTTTCCCGCTGGTGATTTTCTGTTGTTTACATTCTGTTGCATTAGGACACTCGCTATGTCAATGGTATTGCTGACCTGAACAGTAACTGCATGGTACTGGTCTTCCCTTCTAACTGCTCCTGCTTGCTTATTTTCAGCTGCTGTGTTTTGGCGAGCGGGTATGGGTGTGGCAGTTTGGCTGTTTCCCCTGTTCTGATGGGTGGTTTGGCTCTCCCCTTTCCTGCTAAGTTCAGCTGATGGCTGCGAGCTCCCCGTCCATGCACTGTGATCATGGAGCTATGGTTGGTGTGGCCCGTCCTGCTCCCTGCGATGCACTTTGTTATCTGTGTTGGCCTAGTCTAATAATGTGGTGGACCTCATGAATTGTTCTACACTGCCATGTATTAGGGGTGCCAGGGCCAATTTGAATTTAGATCTCGATGTTGACGTTATTACCTCTAAAATGTCGGGATATAGCATATTTGAGTGGAAGTGTCTAATTATATTAATTTTTCGTGTGGCAAACACTGTCAGTGTCTCGCAATCATCCAGTGGCTCTAAAACGACACGACTTTAAGCCTGTAGTGACCAATACATGGAGTTAAAATGTCTGAGGAAGGCACTTTGAAACTTGGCCCTTAGTATGCCATAGTGGTCAATGGACCATGTGCATGCCTCCCCTGATAACCGGCCTCTAATGTAGCTAGGCCACTCTGCTTCACTCACACAGTACCTGCTTAACTGTCCTGTGCAGTCTGTCAGGAACGCTTGAGGGTTCCCCTTGGTGTGTCCCGCGAAGGTTGGTAGAGACTGGAACTGGGCTAGTGTCATGCCTGTACCTGTGGTAGGTGCTGTCACTGCTGGGGTTGTTCTGGCCTCATGGTGTGGCAGAGGCCACACAAAGCCAGGTGAGGTGTGTGACCTCAATGGGTTTACCCATGGCGTTGCTGCTCCCTCCATACCTGTTGAGTGCTCCCTCACTGCCCTGATGGAAGGGGCATGTCATTGTTGCCCGTGGTACATAAGAGCATTGTTCTTACCGAAACGTCTCGAGGTGTTACTGACAATGTCCCGTTCGGTTGTTCTCACAGTTCGCACACAATCGTCGCACTTAATTCTGCCATGGTTGTCTGTGGTCGCGCCCTCTGTTGCACTCGGTGTGGTAATTGTGGCTACAAATTACGTACAATATAGTTCCATCACCTACTCCTGCGCATACAATCTGCTTCGCGCACCGTCTGTTGCGAAAAATATTTGTAATTGTATTTTCTAAAATTTGTTCTTTTGAGTTTGAGTGGCAAAAGGTTTCTTGTGGGTGCTCGTATTCGCACTAGCACACACGGTTGTTGATGCTTAATTTGTCTTGGTAGATTCGAGTTTTGGTACACACTGCACATAATGATGCTCGTTTGCCATTCGAGGTGCTTGCTGCTCACTGCATTTTATATTAAATTACTGTTATTAATTTGAATGTTTTGCGTGAGTCATGGCACGTTTGCTAATTCCCCACATGGACATTTATTGGCTATGAATGGATTTCGACCATTTGTTGGTCGCACACATTTAATGCACAAAATTTGTGATTTACCATTAGTCGTGGTCCATTTTAATTTGCCGTCTTATATCGGCCACGTGGCTCATCGTGGAATTCAAGGCGGCTGGTCTTCCTATGATCTGTATCTCCGAATCGATTCTACAGTCCATGTGGTCAATGGTCTCGTTTACAATACGAGGTGGTGGGGGTGGTGGTGGTCATTAAAGATAATTTGTGCTGTTCGCTGACAAAAATAGCCGATTTCCGCAATACTCGATTTTCCACTTTTTGCTCAAAAATTCTTGTTACATTAAATTCTGCTGTTGCGAGCTGTTAAACATGTTTATTTTCTTGCTGGCTACTGACTGAGTTAATTACTGACTATCTACTTCTTACTTTAAATGTTTTGTGTTGAGTCTTAACAAAATTATTATACTGAAAAATACTACTTTTTCTTATAAATGTTTTATATGTTTCTTAAGCCTGTATGATGCACCGAAAAATACAGTCGCCACCATTCTGTGCAATGTACATATAAAACACTGTTTCAAATTTAAAAGAGTGGTCTTGTTTTTAAATTGGTCATGTGTTGAAATGCGTGTTGAAATGTGATTTTTCGCGCTGTTTCTGAGTTGGTTAAAAGTACGTTAGTGTGTCCTCTGTGCAAGAGGGGTCTATTGCACACAATTAAACACGTGGTGAATGTTCGTGTGGGATACATTCACGTTATTTATGATGGTATTAAATGTTTGTGATATGGTGGATTAGACCCAATTTACTCACGATTTGCTGTTCATTCTTCTGTTAGTCGGTAATGCATGGCTTGGCAAAATTACGTGGGGTCGGTTGCCAGAGCGGGTTGGAGGTTGGATTTTTGCCCGGCGCCATAGCTCAGTGGTGAACTAATGAATTGCGGGTCATATGGTCGAATGCCCAAGGACCGTGGTGAACCTTCCGTCAGTTATTTTCTGGGTTGTCGCGTGCTTACGTTTGCACTCTTTACATAGGATGGCGAGACTGTCGGCCGTCTCGTACGCCTGAACTATATTACTAAAAAGGCTGGTGATGCCATTAAAGGTTGTCCTACAATAATTTAACACTATTTCACTTGTTGAGTTGTTTATTCATAGTCCTTTTTACAGATGAATATGTGTATGAATGATATGCAAAATGGCCTCAGCCCTTACGGAGCAAAAAACTTGTGTTTTATGTTGAAAATGCGATTGCATTAAAAAAACTCTTCGGTGAGAGTATGGTGGCTCTTCCCTCAGTACTTTAAATAGAATACAAATGTTCCTGTAATTAATCTTATACTATTGCAGTTAAAAATGATTTCAGCCAACATGCCGGTACTGAGGGCCTCGAGCGAGAGCCTTACACCACTGGTCTCGTTCAGATGCTGAGATGAACTGGAGCGAGCATGGAATCGGCTTACGTCACCAGTGGCGTAAGCCGAAGCCAAGCTGTGAAAATATGAAACACAACATCACACTGAAAGAAGATTAGGTGCTGAAAATTTATATGATTTAAGTTAAAACATACGAAAACATAATGACTCTTACATAAATACACTTTTAAAAGTGGTTACATTATTTCATTAATGTTTGCATTGCTCTTTTGATGAGGCGTCCGCATTACACTAGCCACAGCGTTGCTAAATATACCATGAAAACATCCCTTACTGTGGCAGTGTATGCATCGATGGCCTTTTTATGTTTCTTGACATTATTAACACTGATAAATTAAACTTTGTAGCACTTTTCACTCTCTCTCTGGCCTACAAGTCAGTTGGTATGGTGTGGCTGGTGCGGTTTAAACGACTGTGGCAGTCAGAGTGGATAGAGAGGAGCTCGTCAATTCTTGGTTCATGTCTATAAGCTATTACATTTTATCCTAAAAGTGTTTGAATTTCACTTCCGATGATGCGTTTAATTACACTGGCTACAGCATTTCTGGTTGGCTGTCTCCTGAAGGGATGGACGAGTCCAACTGGCCAAAAGGGTGTGTAATGCAATGCTTGATTGCCATTTATATAATGAAAAACACCCCAAGGCTGTAGCCGTAAATGCGGTGACTGTGTTCAATATGTTTATAAAAATTCTGTACACTGCTGGACAACACTTTGGGGCACTTAACTCTTCAGTTCTGTCCTACCAACCAGTCAGTGTCACTCGGTGGTACATTGTGTCTTATTAAGCCATGCGAGCTGCGAGGATACAACGATCAATTGCCAGTGTGCCCAATGGCTATGGCTTTGGGGTAAACACCCTTTCGGAACGCCTACTTATTTATTAAAAAATTTACCTCTTGTAATAAAACAGTAGGATGGTCTCTTGAGTTGCGTAATCTTTGTCGGAAAGAAGGTGCAAGTTCCATTCGTGTCGACCCACACTACACACTCTTGGCTTGATGTAGTTGGTGCGGCCCGGTGTATCTACTGTAGTAGTTGAGACTGCGGCAGTCAGAGTGGGCACAAGGAACTCGTGGACGCGTGGTTCATGTTACCCCAATTACAGGAATATAGAACCTAACAAGTACTTATATACAATTTTTAAAAATAGACAATACACAGCTGCTAACCTTATAATTTATACAAAAACAATAATTATACAACATAGTACATGGCTTTTTTTTAGAAGCTTTAATAATAATCAACACCCGCAATTAGGCTACTGCCCAGTGGCGATATCTTTCACATCTCCCCTTCCCGACCAAAATCCTCTTCCACATTATTTCTGAATTTTGACACCCTGCCTCACATAAACCAATTCCTCCCACAACACATTCCATTCCCTCAAAGACCTCACAAGCACAGACTGCCTACCCCACTCCGTTTTCCTCCACACCCTATGAAGCTTCTCACTGTTGTTTCCTCCCCCTCTAAACCCCACCTTACTTATCTGTCAGCATAAGCTTCCCCACCTTCCCTCTCTCTAGTCACCAGCCTGTACATCCTGACCAGACTTTCTACTTTCCTCCTGTCCTTCAACGAGCTCCACCCCATTTCTTTAATCATCACTGATGACCTATAGTTCCCTTTATTGTCACCTTCTTTAACTTGTCTTCTCCTCCTACCCTTCACCCATCTTGCTGCCACTCTTTGCAACTTCTCTAACTCTCTCACCTTCACCTCCACCTCCAAATACGGGTGCCATACTGCTGCCACATAATCTAACATCGGCTGTACCATTGTGCCATATGCCTTCTCCTTCACCTCACGACTGACTCACTTCAGCACCCTTTCCAGCATACCAAAAGCCCTTCTTCCCTTTGCAACTACCCACTCTACCTGTTGTTTTTCATCTGAGGTCTCCCTGCAATACAATTTCTAGATACTTATATTCTGCTGCTTCTTCTATATCTTGCTCCTCCCATCTGTACATGTCCCTGCTTATCACCTTCTTCCTTGTAAACCTTGCTACCTTTGGTTCCTTAGAGTTATCTTCAATTTATTCTCCATGGTCTACAACCACTCCCTGTCAAAGTCTGCCTGCAAATTTTCACCCCCTTCCTCCACTGCATACAATACACGATCATCTGCAAATAATGTTATTTTTCCCCATATCCCCAAACCCATATCATTTATCATTATTGCAAACAACAGAGGACCCAGCATACTTCCCTGCAGCACCCCTGATGTAACCTCACCTGCCATCGATATTGCCTCCCCCACTTTCAACCTCTGTCTTCGCCCCTGAGGAAGTCCCTAATCCATTCCACTACCCACTTGTCTGGTATCAGCTCATCCAATTTCTTCATCAATGCCCCATGGTGCACCTTATCAAATGCCTTCTCATAGTCTATGAGAGAAATCCACCTGTTTCACCTCATCAACTGCCTGCACCAGATCCCCTAACAGCCCAGCCAACAGTGTCTCACATGAGTATCCTTTTCTGACTACAATAAAATGCTTGCCATGTGCACTGTATGGATAGGTTCCCATAAGTTCGGTTGGTAATCGTGGTTGTTGTGTGCCGTTTGGATGGCGGGCATTGAACATGTTGCAAATCCAACGTTGTTTCACATAACGTCTTGTTTCACGGGACATAACAGGCCAATTATATTGCCTTAAAATATTGTATTGTTTCTGTTCTGCGCCCCGGGTGACCAGCAAGGTAGACATCATGTGTGTAAGCAAGTACTACTTGAAGTGCCTCAGCTGCTATAAACGTTTTCCACTCGTTGCTGTCATCTGGGGGAAGCACTTTCAGGCGATTGTCTACAACTCGCCAGTTTTCTAACAAACTTTGTGCTCACTCATGGTGCAGTTGTGTCATATCTGGATCTGTTTGTTGTGCCTGCGCGATGTGTGCATCTAGCTGTTGTGCCATGATTTTCGCATCTGTGTTTATGTCGACGTTTGTTTGATTCGGGCATGGTGGTGGGCTTTCGGCACAGAACTGTGGTTGTTTGACAGGTGGCAACATTGCTTCCCACTCGTCTGGATCATTTTAGCACACATCTGGCCCCGGAGAGTGCAAGAGTGCATCTGCTAACTCGTTTTCTGCTCCTGGTACACACACTACCACAAAGTTTTAGGCCTGTATAAGCATGGACCAGCATGTCAGCTTGTTTCTTGATTGGCACATCTTGTGTAGCCACACTAAACTATGGTTGTCGTATACGGAGATTAAATACCTGGTACTTCAAGATATGTCTGTATTGTATCAGAGACCAAATGATAGCCAAAATTCTCCATTCATTAAATAGTATGAACGCTCTATGTGGCCGAATGTTATGCTCCCATAGTCGATGGTGAATCGCTCGCGTCTATTGCCTAGTTGGAATAGGATGGCTCCTAGCCCTTCCTGACATGTGTCAGTTTGCAAATACAGGTGTCCTGTGGAGTCTAAGAGAAAAACAGATGGACACTGATAGAATTGGTATTTAATTTCCGCGAATGCCTGGTTGGCTTCCGGGGTTCACCGGTACTTAACTTGTGTTGACAAGAGTGACGTGAGGGGCACAATGATGATATCTAACCTTTGAATGTGTTGGTGGGGGTCAAGTCATAAATCCGAAACACTTACACAGCTTCTTACATGTTTCTGGAAGGTCCAATTCGTTAATGAATCGCAGGCATTCTGCACTAGGGCGATTTTCGGTTTTGTTTGCAACATGTCCCAAGAATTTTAATTCTGTATTATAAATGTGGCACTTTTGATTTGTGCAGGTGAGGCTTGCAGTTGAAAAATATTCCAGCACTAATGCTAAGTGTTCTAGGTGTTCCTCCTAGCTGTCAGACCAAACTACTACATAGTCTAGATAGGCAGACACGAACTTGCCAATATAGACTACCAGTAGATAAACCATCATGGCTTGAAAAGTAACTGGTGCACACTGAAGACCAAAAGGCATTGAACAAAATTGATACCTCCTGCCATCTTGTATTGTGAAGGCTGTTTTGTGGCAGTTGTTAAGTTTGACTGGAACTTGTCAGTAGCCAGAAAGGAAGACATTATTTTTGCAGAACCGAACACACTGAGAGCACTGTTTATGTTTATTACCGGAGGAGCTGAGCTTTTGGTAATCAAGATTATTGGGTGGAAATATAAACAAAACCTCCACTTTCTGTATTTCTTATGGGCCAAGGTTATGGCTGAATTGTAGTTGTTCTCAGAGGACTCAATAACACCATCACATAACTTTTCACTCTCCTGGGTGTCGATGATGTTGCGGTGGTAGGCTGTGCTAGTGTCTGGGTGGTATGTATAGTGGTTCCTTATTACTTATAGCTATAGGATAATCTGTAATGGTGGTGTGATTGAGCGTGCCCCAACACGTAAGCACATCAATTAGTTCTTGCAAGATGGCTTTCATGGCACTATGAAATTCTACAAGAATGGCATGGTCAAATGCATGGTGATTTATAGTTTCCATAACTGGGGTTTGATGGTACCCTATGTGGTAAAATGTTCTTCGTCGCGTCTTGCCGAAATGAATGCGGTCACTGGATAACTCGATGACATCTTGTTGATCTGTAAGCCACGGCACTTCCAGAATAAGGTCCCCTCTGAAGTCTTGCATGATTAGAACAGTAACATGCATAACTTCGTCTCTGATGGCTACTGTTACTGTGGCGGTACAGTGGGCATGGCTGGAAATGTTGCTCATGGTGATGACGTGAACCACGCATCCACGAGTTCCTTGTGCCCACTCTGACTGCCGCAGTCACAACTACACCAGCTACACCGGGGCTGCACCAACCCCATTAGGTCAATAGTGCGTAGTGTGGGTTGACAAGAACGGAACTTGCACCTTCTTTCTAACAAGGATTACGAAACTCAAGGCACGGTCCTACTGATTTATTACAAGAGGTAAC
Source organism: Clitarchus hookeri (assembly GCA_002778355.1). Taxonomy (NCBI): domain Eukaryota; kingdom Metazoa; phylum Arthropoda; class Insecta; order Phasmatodea; family Phasmatidae; genus Clitarchus; species Clitarchus hookeri. Next base: position 1,838,151 of record NQII01000023.1, read on the forward strand.
TCTTTTAATAAATGGGTGGGCAATCCGAAAGGGTGTTTACCACAAAGCCACAGCCGTTGGGCGCACTGGCAATTGGTCGTTGCATCCTCGCAGCTCTCCCAGCTAAATACGATGCAATGCACCACCGGGTAACTTGAACTGGCTGGTAGGCCAGAGCTGAAGAGATCGTTGCCCCAAAGTGTCGTCCAGTGGTGTACAGAATTTTCACAAATATATTGAACACAGTTACTGCATTCATGACTACAGCCAGGGGTGTTTTTCATTGTATAAATGTCAATCAAGCATGCCATTCCACACCCAGTGTAATTCAAACACGCCATCGGAAGTGAGATACAAACACTTTTATGAGAAAATGTAATAATTTATTTAAGATGTATTTATATAAGTGTAATTGTGTTTTTCTAAAATGAAGATTGCATATAAAGGCCTCCGGCATTGTAACAAATCATTTGGTGTGGTGACATTCCCCATCAATTTCACAACCTCAAATTAACAGGCATTTGTTAATAAACGGGGATGTCACCAATGTGTTAAATTTAATACATACAATTTTTCAACATTATAATCACATCACAGAGTGTTCATGTAATGTTTCATCGTTCGGCGTTTGATGTCAGTTCTCGTCACATGTGACGGCAGCGGACATGACTCGCCCAGCTCATCTGAGCACCCGGACAAGACCTGTGGCGTTGGTTGCCCGCTCTGCGAGACCCCTCAGTGCCCGCTTGTAGGTTGCAATCATTTAACTGAAATAGTAATATAATAGTCACCGGAACATTTGTATTATCTTTAATGTACTGAGCGGAGAGCCAACCACCCTCTCACCAGAGAGTGTAACGCAATCGCGTCTCAATATAAGACCACGTGTTTTTCACCGCTTAAGTGCTGGGTCCATTATCATGAATTAATCACGCATTATTCACCTGTAGGATGGATCGTGAATAAACTGCTCAACCACGTGAAATCAGAGTCAACTCATTGTGGGGCATCCTTTGTAGCATCACCCACATTTCGTTAGCATAGTTCAGGCGTACAAGAAGGCCTACAGTCTCGCCATCATATATAAAAAGTGCAACTGTAAGTAAGCGATACCCATCAACAAACTGACAAAGGATTACCAGGGTCCCCATGGGCGTCAACCAGATGACCCTATCATTAGATCACCACAGAGTTATTGCACCAGGCAATATAATATCCAACCAGCTCTGGTTAACCTCAATGGCATCAGTGAGCTGTAAAAGTTGATATTTTTGTTCGCACTTTCAGGTTCAATCAGGTACTCACTAATGAAATGGTGAGAATCTTCCATGTCGATGAGTGCTTATGTTGATTTTGAGTTAATTTTATGATGTTAACTGCATGTTCACGAGTCTTTTCTGCCCACTGTGACTGCCGCAGCCTTGTCCGGACGCCAGACGCACCACACCGACAGGCTTGTGGGCACAAGTGCAAGTGTATTAGTGTTTATGATTTATTCAGAGTCAGTGTATTTATTAATAACATTAGTGATTATAGTTAATATCATTTGTTTTATTATCATTGGAGACAGTCTGCACAGCCACAGCCAGAGACATGTGACGTTCGACATTTGGCAATATGGTGGCTGGTACAATGTAAACATTTAGAACAAGTATTATCATTTTTTATTATGTATTGTTTTAGGGAAAATTATGTACTATTAGTTTAAGTTAATTAATGTCCCCTTTTCATATCATTATCATTTTTAGTGTATTGTGTTTCATCGTTTCACCATGTGGCGTCGCGTGCGCTCAGGTTGATTAAGCCGGCGCACGCTTCCACACAGTACTCGTCAGCACTTCAACGGACTCGGACGTGTAAGCTCTCTCGCTCCGCAGAAGCCCTAGCAAATACATCATATATATATATATATATATATATATACACACATATATACATCAAATACACATCGGTCACCTTTTAAATCATTATTTTCATATGTTTCATTATTTTGCTTGCATAGCGCCGAGGGGAGAGCGACGTTAAGATTTATCGGGAATTTTTTAGTGTATCCAAGTCTCACATTATAAAGACCACATGGTCGCTCGCAGCTTCCTGGCCATTCAGGCCACGTGTCTTGTGTTATAGTTGTGTGTACAGTAACGAGTATCAGGTAAAAAATATCTTAAACACGCATCATTTGTTTTATTCATAATTAATTATGGCATGCGAGGTGTCCCACAACTTCGCCATCGTGTGTGTGACAGAGTGTTCACCAGAGCCCCCTAGGCTGTCGACCCAAAACGGCCCTACATCTCATCAGCTCACCACAGAGCTGTGGTGCCGGGCACACAAATATCATACCATCAACTCTGGGAACACCACGAGTCAAGTTGGCTTTTCACCGTAGCCAAGCTTGGCCATGTCAGTTAACAGGTATGCATAGTAGGCTGGCGTAATTTTGGAAAATTTGACCAAGACAAGAATGTTTGTTTTTCTGCTTATATTTGCTATTTTCACTGTTTCCAGGATAGGAGGTCGTCTCTGCTATCCCTACTTCCTGTTTCCCATTGCAGGGTTTTCCTTCGATTTTCGATTTGGGCAATCCTTCTGCCAATGTATCTCCTCGGCGGGGCAATAACAGCAAGGTCCAGGCGGCAGCTGGTCAAGTTCTGCTGTACTGTTATGTGGTCCAGAGGTCATGCTGTTGTGCCTAGGCCAGCCAGCCCAGGTGCACCCATTAGGTTGGGGAGTTATCTATTCGCCCATGTGCGACACTGGTGGTGGACCACCAGATGCTGTGTTGTTGTCCCACCTAATGGCAAATTACACAATGGTCAGCGGACAAACATTCCTTTCCGAAATTGTTCATGTGCGGTGGTGCGCGATATGGGTGTGTGGATGGTGTTCACCGAAAATCTTCGCAGGGCTACAACCCTACTACTCGCATGAATGTATCATGTGTGTGTACAGTTGTCTCAAAAGTTGTTGTCGCAGCAGGTTCAGGGAGAGGGCATGCATGATCTCTCTCTCTCTCTCTCTNTGTACAGTTGTCTCAAAAGTTGTTGTCGCAGCAGGTTCAGGGAGAGGGCATGCATGATCTCTCTCTCTCTCTCTCTCTCCTACTGCAGGTTGGGCAGCTGGCTGAAGATGTAAATGAGGCAGCAGAGGAGGATGAATNTCTCTCTCTCTCTCTCTCCTACTGCAGGTTGGGCAGCTGGCTGAAGATGTAAATGAGGCAGCAGAGGAGGATGAATCTCGTTCGCTTTGTCGTCAGTAATACTATGCCAAAATGGTGGCATTTTCGCTTTCTGCTAGCACCAACGGAGATAATGGAGGTTCCACGAACAATCACACTAGTGGATGTAAAGTTTAGCCTCATGGAAGGACGAAAATTGACATGTTTCGGGAGTGATCACAGTTTCCGACAGATGAAGTTGATGTCCAGAGGGTGCCAGATAACCAGTTAAGGGAATCAGCTCGGGTTAGTTCGAGACTCTTGAGGTGGGGCATGGTCGAAAACCTGGGCTAAAGAAACCTGTGCCCTATGTCTTAAATGAGTCGCCTGTAATGACTGACATCGGCTAAGTATATGACAGAACATATACACAGTTCTGGACTAGAGTATTGTGGCTCCCCAGCATGCTGTTCTAATGCACAGACATATAAAACATAAATACACAAAATACACTGTGACTTATATGATGTAGATACCATGGCAGGAAGTTGATGGTTGTAAGGGCCCGTTGCCCTTAAGATTCCCACGAAATGGGAATAAAGTACACACACATATTAGCTTCAGAATACGAGTTGTACTAAACCAATCTAATGAAATGGCACACAAAAAGGTAGTGGCAATGGTTTCCCAATGCGCACCAAAACATAAATTCCCTTGAAAATAAATGAAATTAATGTTATGCGGATACATAATACTGGAAAAGACATTACATTTGCACTGTGGCGAACACTGTTGATTTTGCCATAAAAAGAATTGATAAAATTTATGTGACAACAATTTTTATGAGTAATTCAGTTAATTTCAGTTAAAGTCTTTTCATCGCCTGAAAAGAAAATACATACTTACAACTTTTTTTACATGATGAACACTTTACCCTGCCTTACTTAAATGTTATTTTAATTAATATTTAAGTTATGTAAAATTTTGCAAACAATTTAACTGTCACTCAGTTTGGGTTTTTTTGTTTCCCACCACTAAGAGTCAAAACACATTCGTTTAGTTATTTATTCAAAGAACTTGTTAAAAATGCCATTCGCAACTGGAATGGCCATTTAATGATTGTTGAGTCCCCATCATTTGGCCGAAAAATCGTTTGGCAGGATTTCCGGCCAAGCTCCTGTTTGGCCATATGCCTGCTCGACCAAAGCCTGCTCGGCCAAATGCCTGCTCGGCCAAATGCCTGTTATGCCAAATGCCTGTTCGGCCAAATACTTGTTATGCCAAATGCCTGTACGGCCAAATGCCTGTTATGCCAAATGCCTGTTCGGCCAAGTTCCTGTTTTGCTAAACGCCTGTTCGACAAAATGCTGGTTCTACCAAATACGTGTCCTGCTAATCGCCTGTTTTACCAAATTACTGTTTGGCCGAATGCTGGAGAGTCGAAGTAAGAGGACTTTAGACACTCGGTGGAAATTTATACGAAATGCCTGTTCAGCCATATGACTTTACAGACAAGTGCCTGTTCTGCCAAATACCTGTTCGGCTAAATGACTATTCTGTCAATCACCTGATAGGACAAACATCTGCTATGTCAAACGCCTGTTCTGACATGTTACTAGATGTGTAGGGGGTTCCAGGTGTGCTGATATGCGTCCCCAGCTTACCTGGCTTTCCAGTTAATGAGTGGTCGATGACTTGTGGGTCCCTGGAGTCCTCTGTCGGTCTGCTGTGTTTGTAGATGATGTTACCAGTAACTCAATATACCTAGTGGTTTTCACTGTTATGGTGGTGAGTCTGTGAGCCACCTCACATGCATTTACTTATATTTTGTTACAAGTGGGTGTAGTGCCCTAAACACCCAAAGGGGTAGAACAAATGAAATGCTAGCATTTTCTCAAGNTATTTTGTTACAAGTGGGTGTAGTGCCCTAAACACCCAAAGGGGTAGAACAAATGAAATGCTAGCATTTTCTCAAGACATTATATTGTTCCTTGACATACATAAGCTATGACATACCGAACTTATGTGGCAGACCGGCACTCGTTCTGCCAGTAATCAATGCAGAACAAAAGTGGCCTACATCACCATTTACTTAACCATTTACATGGTTAAGCCATGGTTGAATTACCGGGTGGCACAAAATAAATAAAAATGCTCCAGTTAATTAAGATGCTATTGAAATTAAAATGATTGCAGCAAAAGTTGNATTTTGTTACAAGTGGGTGTAGTGCCCTAAACACCCAAAGGGGTAGAACAAATGAAATGCTAGCATTTTCTCAAGGCATTATATTGTTCCTTGACATACATAAGCTATGACATACCGAACTTATGTGGCAGACCGGCACTCGTTCTGCCAGTAATCAATGCAGAACAAAAGTGGCCTACATCACCATTTACTTAACCATTTACATGGTTAAGCCATGGTTGAATTACAGGGTGGCACAAAATAAATAAAAATGCTCCAGTTAATTAAGATGCTATTGAAATTAAAATGATTGCAGCAAAAGTTGNGGGTGGCACAAAATAAATAAAAATGCTCCAGTTAATTAAGATGCTATTGAAATTAAAATGATTGCAGCAAAAGTTGAAGGTTCCAAAGGGGGTCCACACTGAGCGAAAATCCCATGCTGCTGGCTGGCCTGATTGCTGAAGTCAGACTAACATCATGGTGTCGGCTTCCACTGAGGGTGGCCAGCGCCAGTGCCAAAATTGAGTGAAAAATTGCAGTAACCTTCTTACAACTAAACGAAGTAGTTCATAATAAAATTAAATAGGAAAAAGTCACAATGGTGACATACCCACATTTAAATAAGTTATAATGAAGTACATAAATGTGACATCATGGGGTATGTCACCACACTAAAGAAACATATTAAAGAAATTGGAGACAGGGTAAGCATTTTTATGTAATGAAGAAAAACCAATGCATTTTCACACAATAAAATAAATAAAAAGATTAAAATTAACAAGATAAATGTTTTAAAATGGTTATGCCGCTTCCGGTAAGCTTAGCAGATGGGTGAGTCCAAGTGTTCCAACCTGGGTGGGTTTGACTAGTCCATCCCTGAAAAGGGGAGTGGGCAGAAATGCTTGATTTGTAATTTAATAAAAGAATTATATTAAATTGATGGCTACTGTGTTTTAAACACTTTTGAGGGCTTCGACATTTTATCCCCCACATTTTAACTACACTTGGAGTCACGCATCACTATTTCCCTGGCCAGTAGGCCGTTCGGCATCACATCGTTGGGGAGGATTCGAGCATCGCTGCGAGAGCCGCCCCAATGTTCCCTCCAATGGATGGTGAGCCTAACTGCTATGGCATTCGGGTGGACAACATGTTGGACCACCTGTTATTTGTCCCCAAGAGTTACCTCTTGAGGTAAATAAAGCAAGATTGTCACTTGACTTACGTAATACATGACGACGAGGCGGGTGTATTCCGTTCTCGCCAGTACATTTTATCGCGTTCGTGGCTGGATGTTCGCTTTGGCCTTGTGTCGACTAGGTGGTGTAAGTGACTACGATGGTGTAACTGATCACGAGAGCATGCGTGGATGCATGGTTCATTTAAACTATTAGACCAAACGACTGTTTGGTCTTATGCCTGTTCTGCCAAATGTCTGTGTGGCAAAACAATATATCTATATTAAAACTACAGCATATAGATTTTAGGGTGAATACAGAGTTATTTGTAGGTTTACAAATCTCCCCGAGATAGCTCTGTATGCTCGGTGTTCGTTCCATACCAAACACTGGAAAAACATCGAGCTTTCAAATATACATAACCTATTGGGATTATTTACTTGACTACTTGAAAAATTATTTTATTGGCTAGCATGTAACAGTTTGTAATATAATTCTCATAATACGCAAAACATTTTTAAAAAAGGATTTGGATTTTTACATTAGCAAGTAGGCTTTATGGTTTACCACACACGTACGAGAACGGTTTGAAGCCATTATAAATTATATTTGACATGGACCAATCCTGTGTGGTCTGTCACTGTTACAATCGCTGCACCAGTGCAGCCCGCAGGACTCGCCAGAAATCAAGTGTTAGAATGTGTATTAAATAGCATTAGAATTTATCGTACACCGAAAAATATTCGTGAAATTCGCCCTAAGGTTTTTGCGAAGTAATCGCAGAATAAATACATGCCAAGTGTGACGTGAACCGCACGTTCACGAGTCCTTTTGCCCACTGACTGCCACAGTATGCCCACACCAGACGCACCACACCGACAGGCTTGTGGGCACGAGTGCATTAGTGTTTATTATTTATTCAGTTTATTTCGTCAGTGTATTTGTAAATAATGTCAGTGTGTAATTCATTTATAATTTGTTTTGTCATCAGGAGACAATTTGCCCAGCCACAGCCAGAGACATGTGACATTCTACATTTGGCAATGCTGTGGCTGGTGCAATGAAAACATTTAGAATAAGTATTATCATTTTTATTATGTATTTGTGTAAGGGTAATTATGTTTTCTTGTGTTAATTTAGTTCATATCATTTTCCATCCCATAATCATCTTTCAGTGTATATTGTGTTTCACCGTTTCACCGCATGGCGTCAGCTGCGCCTAGGTAGCGGAAGCCGGCGCACATTTCCGGCCAGTATTAGCCAGGACTTGGACGAGCTCGGACGTTACGCTCTCCCCACTCCGCAGAAGCCCTAGCAAGGACATCATCTGTCGAACAGTATCCAGTCGCATCTGGAACATTATAAATCATTATCATCATCTCTTTCCTGACTTAACTTGCAATCGTGGCTCCCCTCTCGCTGCAATAATAAATAGCCCTTAGTAAAGTGCATTTCGAGCTTCACATGATAATACCATGTGGTCGCTTGTAGTTCCGGGCCATTCAGGCCACGTGTCTTCTGTATAGTTGAGTGTACATAACAGGGTAATAAATACCTTAACAACCAGCACCACTGTTTTTATTGATAATCAAGTAAGGCGTGCNCCTACATCTCATCAGCTCACCGCAGAGCTGTGGCGCAGGGCACACACATATTACTTCACAACTCTGGAAACACCGCAGATCAAGTTGGCTTCATCGTCATAGCCAAGCTTGGTCACGTCAAATTGGCGCACCATCTTAGGGGCGAAATGTCGAAAACACGTGTAAAACTGTGAGTGTGGAGCGTGGGATTGCGTGGTTTTTTTTTATGTGTATTTATCTCTCATTGCGCCACGAGACAATCGATTGTGTAAATTAGAGAGGCAATATCAAGAGACATGTATTAAGAGCAGCCGCCATGTTTACCANCACGAGACAATCGATTGTGTAAATTAGAGAGGCAATATCAAGAGACATGTATTAAGAGCAGCCGCCATGTTTACCACGAGCCATGTGGACAGTTACCAATTAAATACAGAAAATTGAACTGGACGACATCAAATGGCAAGAGTGAAAATTTATGTTTAAAATGTGTGCGGAAACTAACTTACACGAACCCTTTTTGTGCGAATAAATGTCTGTGTGAAGAAGGAGCAAATGCGCGACGACTCGCGGAGAACATTAAAGCAAGCAACAGTGAACTAATAAAAAAAGCCGTTATCAGTACTGCAAACGGTAAGCAAGCATGGTTATGTGTCGAGTGTAACCGACCGCGGGTTTTCGGGAATAACTTGAGCTGCAACAGCCATGCGTGCCAGTGCGGACTAGGACAGCCACGAGGGACAGTTTACCAGTCCGAAACAACTGGACAAAGTGTAGAGGCGACCATAGTTGACATTTTTCGTGACCAAAGGTGCGCGAAACAAATAATCTGTGCAGGGGTAGGTGAAGGTACAATACCTAGCCAAGTGTGTCGCCGAAGTTACCACACTGGGTGCTTAACGGAAACCGAACGCGCCTGGTACCTGTCAGTCCCATTCTAAGCCACGCTGCTCACAAACGAGACCACTGATCTGGACCATGTTAACACCGCAGGACATTTCAGGCGCGAACGGTGGGCGCACATACCCCGGGCGACAACACCAGTCTCAGTCACTGAAGACCATGTGCGTAGCAGCCAACACCACAGCCCAAGGGGGCACTCTTCCAGCATGGAGGGAGCAGCAGCGCCATGGGGAAGCCCATTGGCGCCACTCACCACATCTGGCTTCGTGTGGCCCCTACAACACCAGGAGGCCAGAGCAACCCCAGCAGTGATGGCACCAGCCGGAGAGACGGGCACGACACCAGCCCGCTTCCAGTCGCTGCCAACCTTCGCTGGACACCTCATGGAGGACCCGCAGGCGTTCCTGAGCGACATCACAGGACGACTAACCAGGTACTGTGTCAGTGAGGTGGAGTGGCCTAACTGCGTTGGAGGACAGCTATCTGGGGAGGCACGTACGTGGTGGCGGGCCATTAATCACTACAACATTCCATGGTCCGATTTTCAAAGTGCCTTTCTGAGACAGTTTAACTCAGCGTATCACTCATTACAGGCTCAGAGCCGTGCAGTGTTGGAACCGCAGGGGGAGTGTGAGACGCTAACAACATTCACAACGCGGAAGGTTAACCTCCTCAAACATTTTCACGCAAACATGCGGGACCCAGACATTTTAGAGGTGGTTGCCTCAACGGTGAGGCCCGAATTTAAGTTAGCCCTAGCCCCACTCATTCATACAGACATGGAACAGTTCATGAGGTCCATGGCCTTACTGGATCAGGCCAGAGTGAATAAAGTGTACCATAGGGGAAGGGAGGGGTCACAACAACCACAAACCCGAGATCACAGTGCGTGGAGGGGGAGTTCGCAGCCATCAGCTGGACTTCACGAAGGGGAAGTGCACCAAACCAAACAGCAGGACAGGGGGAAGAGACAGACTGCTAACCCCATATCAGCCCGTACAAACACGGCAGTTAGGAGGGAAGGCCCCCCTTCTCCATGCCGGTACTGCCAAGGTCAGCAGTACCACTGGCACAATGAGTGCCCTAACCTAGGAAACCGGCAACTGCAAGTAAATAACGACAGCAAGACACAAGCGGGAAACTAGCTGGCGGGGTAGGCGAGCCGGACGTTCACCACCCCAGGCCAAAACATGAACACCAACTCAAAGCAAGTCAACCCAGAACGGTAGCAAAACCCACTCCACAACAAATCGTGCTACAGCAAATAACCAGGGGCAATCACAGAATGATCAGGATACCGATCACCCTCAATAACATCCAGTGTCTAGCACTAGTGGACACAGCAGCGTCACACAATTTCGTGAGAACGGGGTTCACGAGTGAGGATGCAATAAGGCCGGCAAAGCACACTGTACATCTTGCCACACATCAACATACAGGGCAGACCCTCGGGGAAGTTACCATCACTGTCCGAATTAGGGACGTAGAGACCACCACTACAGCCCTAGTGTCTGCAGACCTGCGGGAAGACGCCATACTGGGCATACCCTGGCTCACCGAACAGAACACCATTGTAGAGCCAGCGGCCCGCAGGATCCATTTTGGACAAAAGGAACGGCGCACAGTTTACGAGTTAGAACCACGGACCACTAGCTGCACACCAGGCGTCCAGCTGGACGAACTGGACCATGAGGTACCGGAAGAGTACCGGGGAATGGTGCACAAGATCCTCCAAGAAAGACGGGACGTGTTTGCGGATGCTGACCCCTTAAGGCGGACCACTATTGCAGAGCACTCCATACCATTAGAGCACGACCGCCCGCTTTTCGCAGGACCACGCAGTTACCAACCCCACCAGTGTACCATCATCAAGGAGCAGATCAGGGAGATGCTAGCCGAAGGTGTCATCGAGCCCACACACAGCAAGTACAACAGCGCAATCACGTTAGCGCCCAAGAAAGACGGAACGTGGCGGTTCTGTGTGGACTTTCGCCCCCTGAATCTAATAACTCAGAGTGCACCCCCACCATACATCAGTGTGAAGGATGCACTACACACACTAGGGAAGGCAAAGGTGATGACATCATTGGACTTGCGCAGCGGCTTCTGGGAAGTCCCAATCAAGCCGGAAGATCGCCACAAAACAGCATTCACCGCCCCTGATGGGAGACGCTTCCAGTTCTGTGCCATGC
>NQII01000024.1:9028-35207 GCA_002778355.1 Clitarchus hookeri
TCCCGTGCATTTCACAAACACCCTTCTACCCTCGCGTATGCGCTGGCGAAGGGACACGAAGACGCGCCTCTGTCGCTCGCAGGTGTAATTAGTTCTGTTACGCCAGGTTCCCCTCTTCGCCTCTTGAAACGCCAATAGGATAGGATATGGAAAGACTTGACGGTGGTACATAGTCAAACATGTCCGTATGTTCACGGAAAAGTCTACGGAGATGTGCCGTTAAAATACCCACACGCATTGTCCGGGCCTCGGGAACGGACAATGCAGAAACCACACGAAGCTTTGTTGGCCGTTGTGACAAGAAAGTTGTCATTTTGGCAACACTACTTGGACATATTCCTTAAAACATCTAAAAGTGTCATCAGGTACCTGTAACAGTTAGCATCATTCAAAAAACTAAGTGGGTGAAGAGATTTGGGTGGCTCTTAACATCGAGGTCTTGAGAGCCGATGAGGGTGACTCGAGGTGAGTATGGAGCAGCACCGGAATGAAACGGCGGGGAAAATGGGATATCCCCGAGAAAACCCGCTGATCAGCGTCAATGTTCGGCACGATTCCCCACATACAAAAATCCGGGAGCGTTGAACTCGGTTTGCCTTGGTGAAAGGCGAGCAGGCTGCCACTGTGGCCCCTTAAAACACTAAGGTATTACTAGAATGGAGTGGAGTGGATTGGGCAGTTGTTAACAACAGGGTCTTGAGAACTGATGAGGGTGAAGTGGGCTAAGTACGGGACAGCGCGGGAATGCAAAGGAAGGGGGAACGGAATATCCCCGAGAAAACCCGCCGACCAGCGGCAACTTCCGGCACGATCCGGGAGTAACCGCGCCAGAATTGAGCTCGGTTGGCCTTGGTGGGAGAAATATTATTAGAAACTGAAAACGTTGAGTATATCACATTTTCAGGAATAACAGTTGTATACCCTTCTTGTACACAAGAAGGCAAGTGTAATGGATTATAAAGTATTTGATTCGGGTTCAAACCTATTCCCAGAAAAAAAAAATATTTTCAGGTATTTGTATTTTTTTTTTTATAAAAAGTGATACACTTACACTGCTAAAATTGAATATATTATTTTCCGTTACCGTTTTTTTTAACGGAAGTACAGAAAAAACCAACTATAGTCCATGCGTAGTTACTTCACACTTTTCTGAAGCCCTACTTAAGATCTACTTCCAGAATATTCCTCCGCCTCATTCAACCTATTCTTAACGAAGTCTAGAAAATTACACCAAAGGGACAACACGCCTCATTCATGCGCACTTAGTTTAATATAATATTCTTCATAAGAAGTATTTGTTACCGGGCATAACCAAAATACCTATTTTCTCTTTGTTTTCATTTCGTATAAATTATTAAAGAACCAATATATTTTAGGGATAAAATGTATGTTTGTATAAATCCAATTTAATCACAATTAAGATACTTTTATGTTAACAAAATTGTAAAACGTTTGTGATAGATGCCATATTTAGGAAACAACACACGTTATACATGGGATGATCCTTCAAATGTTTGATTCAAAAAGTGTGAAGAAACTGCGAACAGATAGAGCAATTTTATGGACAGGTTACGTGAATTCACGGGAAGTTCTGTGTCATATACGATAAGCCTCTTATTGAAAAGCAACGTTACCGTTATTTTACAGACAGTTCTGAAGCAGTTTTTACCAACATTTTTCGATAAAATGAAGGAAATTTTTTTTAACAGTGTATGTACCAAAAATATGGGTGGGGGAGGCGCCTAAAGCATATGACGGCCAGGCCACAGAGTAAGTAATTATACAGAGCTGAAATGTCAAGGCGTTTCCTTTGATGTCGGCCTATCCGTTTGTCGATTGTCTGCTCGAGGCTCTAGAACGGGGCCTTGTGTGTGTTATTTTCATAGATAGCACATTGGACGCACGTTTGACAGTTTCGCAGGAAAACTTGAATTGCTTACACCCTGAAGCGCAGTTCAAGCGCGAGGCAGGCGGGAGCCTCAGGTGACCAGGTACTGATTGAAGAACGGCCTCTCCACGTACTGCTGGTCAGTGAAGCCATTTTGCTGGCGTGTGTGGCTGTAGCTTGGGGTATGATCTGCTGTTTCACCTCTGTACACTTCTCTACTCTGTGGCGAGGCTGTGTTTGAGAATTCAAGCAGAAAGCTGAAGCTCTTCAGCGGTAGAAAGACAAGCTAGACGTGGCACACTCCCAGTTTTAATCAATATTCCAATAAAATTGTCACCTAGTCTCCTTAAGAATTCTGCCCGTTAAAAAAATTCGAGGAGAATTATGCAAATCAAATTAAAATTGCTCTTGGGAGAAAGCATAGTACGTACCGGTAATTTCAGTCAGCACATCAAAAGTGACGAATGTTACTCTGCAATATAATAGAAACGAGTTATCTCAGTTGATTAGAACAACAGTCTCCAAGCTTGAACGAATGAGTAAGATGCTTGTTGACTGGAGTAGAATTTTAAAATCATTAAAATTCGACCTATCAAGGTCTCCGTAGCATATACCTCGTGTAATGCACAGCTGCATGAAAGGGTTTTTGGGCATTCTCGGGTTGCTTGTTCGAGTGCTGATATACCCAAGGTACCACTTCTATTACATGAGCTATGTTATTTCCTTTGTTATACCTCTCAGCTTAAAGGACCTCTTCAAGCCAGAGAAAATAATTCAGGAGTAACCATCCGATCAAAAAGAAATAACAAAATGGAAAAAAAAATTGTTTGCATTAAATGTCACAGGATAAAACTGAAACTGAGAGCCTTGGTTTTTTTTTATTGCATTTTACTGTCTCATTATTTAAACAGAATTTTTGGTGGTAATAAATGGCACTTCCTGGAAAATTTCTTACATAAATATTAAGTAAGTTAGTTTTTTTCTGTAGCCAAAATGCATAATTACTTACACTGGAGATGTGTAGTCCTTCACTGTTTGACTTCAATTTATTGCGTTAGGGAAATAATTGGCATCACTAAAAGCACAAAACTGTATAAGTCGAACCTCTCACAAAAATCCCCTCATTTCTTATAAACTAAGACCTTTAACTAGTTACAGCAGTAGCACTGGATTTACCTGCGTTAAACACGTGGGATTTATTCCCTCAAATAATTACAATTTTTATTGACGTTCACCTCATTAAATATTTTAATTGTGTGCCGCAGTACAGTATTCGAAACACAGAAAACGTTACTTCTTAAAGTTCGCAGTATGTAAAATGATATTTTGTATCAAAGAATTATTTTCTGAAATGTTTTCTTTCTTATGGGGTCATTTACGGCGTATCCACCCCACCAATGATTTCGTACAGTAACAATTTGTAACACTTTGTAAATAACCGACTATGTAATCAGATGCAATTTTACTCGCAGTTCTGTCAAATGCCACAGTCTATATGTTATTAAATGGCCGTGACTAAGTTAACCCTGTCAAGTCTTTAACCCCACACTACTATGAATTTCGGATAACTTAATTATTATTGTATTACAACTAATACGATTATGCTAGTCATAATTTTAGATACGGGATATAACATTCAGTTAGCATGTTTACTTGCACAGCCGTTTAATTACCGCGTTATTATCAAAATATACAAAAACTAAAAAAAAACAAATCAATTTTTTATTTCAGAATAAATAAATTATCATTATTTTAGCATAGAAATCTTATACATAACACATGACGTTTTGCTTTCTGCTCCTATTTTAAGGGACCTTTGGTCTACTGCTTTATGCTCGTTTTCATACGTTATATGCATTCCAAAATTTACAACTGAATCTTGCCCAAAATATAGCGCTTGTGACTAAATAAATAAGTTAGATAGCGACTAATTTTGTTTCAATATAGTTATGATTAGTAATATTTAAATTCTGCATAGACTTTTATATTTCCGGTGGCAATTTAAAATGTTGTTTGAAATTCTTTCGATTCCAAAAAAAAAAACCTTTTTTTTTTTCAATACAACCAAACCGTTTTTCTTCAGAAAAAAAAGTAATAACAAGCTTCAGTTTTACAAAGTCAATGTTTTACTTCATAGTTTATCTGGTAAATGTTTCAAGGTTATAAAATTTTCTAGGAAACTGCAATGATAGTAATCAATCTAGCGTACAGTCATTAATACACTAATTTCAATTAATAAAATATACTAATACAAGTGTGTGTGTGTATATATATATATATACACTTGTAAACGTACTTGGATGCCAGTTTATCTTTAGCTCTACTAATTATTTAGAAGTTCACTTCACGTTGGTCCTAACTGCTAACTCCCAAATACGACTTATATTATATATACACACACGGGACAGACGATGACAGTTTGGGTAGTAAATGCGCTTGTTTAAATCACTCAGTAGAGTTTAATAAAAAATGTTTCATATTTCGGCAAGAAGATTCAACTTAGCCCACCAGGTCTTCTAGAAAGCCCTGGCCTCACAGGATACATATTCATCAGTCTTATCAATTTCTACTTCTTCTCCTCCTGCTTCTCTGTCGTCCCTCATTTGTCTTATTCACTTCTGCTCTTCCATTTCTGGCCTTCCATTTCTGATGTGCCGCTAAGCTTCCATGGCCCAACTCACTAGCCAAGAAAAAGGACAGTGAAGTACTGGTTTTAAAATATTTCCTGCTAACTTTACCAAAAACACTGCCAGGTATAAGATATAAGCCAAGTAGCGTTTCTTATCCCAATCCTGAGCCGAGTGTTTCAAACTTAAAATATCCTTACAAATTTACAAAACATAAAATAACGTATTAGATTATAATTCATTGCTCAAACAAAAGAAAATGTCGTAGTTTAGTCTCACAATTCATGCAGCATGTTATGCATTATGAGCAACTTCCCGCAGAAGAAAAAACTCCAGATATGCTCACATGCATGTTCTATATAGATGCAGTGCTCGCCGCCTATGTTGCCAACAGTACATACAAAGGGGGTAAAAAATGTTTTGTGTGAAATACATAACTGCAACGTCCACATACATTTCCTACACTGTAAAAAAAAATCTGGTAATCTTGCTAAACTCTAATGGAAGTTTTAAACCTATACAGTGAATGGAAATAGTAGTATGTATGAGCTGAAAATGTGGGAATGCTTAGCATCGCTACTATGCAAAGTTGGGAACTTACCTACGCATTTGACTGTTTCCTGAGCAGCTGTAGGAACGTTACCATGGATGTATGGGAAAATATTTGACCATTTCCGCTCTGTCACTCTACGTATACAATGACATTGTATACTTACAAATTATTTCTTAGAGTGTATGTAGTTAAATATTCCAATGGTTTTTATGGTTATTTGGAAACCCATATTTTCCAGTAGTCGAAATTTCTGCAGGAAAATGTAAAAATTACGAAACATTTTGCTTCCATGAGTCAAGACTGGCCTCTCTCTGCTCACAATTCTCTAACGAACAGAAGTACAGGCCAAAGAACCATACCTGTGAACATCTACACGCGTTCGTTTTCTTTGAAGTAATGTCGTGATCTCACTAAAAAGTGGCAGATATCATTGTATAAAATACTGAATAGTTAAAAATATCCTTATATTTGCTATGGGATTACTTGCAAAATGAACGATTCACCGAAGTTAAACAAGAATAAATTGACTGATATTCGATTAAGTGACTGACTGCAATTCCACTGGGTTCAATTGGATTGCCCAAAAACATTTAATTCCTTATTGATTTTTACATACGTATTTAGCTTATTTAATTACTTGTGAAACCGATTACCTTCTGAGGTTTAAAACAAAAAAACTATCTAGTTTGGCTTTGCATACGAAAATAGTTCTGATTATTTGTTCGTTTGTGGCAGAATTTCAGTTCACCAATAATAATTGTTATTTGCGTACGGCGAGAAATGCGTGAGATGGCAATAATTCTACGTTACTCTGTAACACATATTTTAAATTCAGAAATTAGATCTTTATTTTTAGTCCATTACCGGTAATTATTTTTTATCGTGACATTACTGCAGATATAACGAATTTAAGAAAGAGAACGAAAATTTTTGTTTCAAGACTCTGAAACAGGTTAAAGACAATATTTTGTCATGCCTTCAATAAGAACACAGTTCGCGTAAGAACCGATACAGTTTGGTCAAAACACCAACAAATAATATTAAGGTTGTGTTAAAATACTTCCCAAGTCAACATTCTTTTCTTCTTGAGGCCACACCTGTCGTTTTTACGTAAGTGCCAGCGCGCTGTCCGAATTCCCATAGTGCAAAGAGGCTCTAACCATGGCAAGTACAGGTGAGTTTTTTAGTAAGCTGTATGCACTTGGTACTTGCTGCGAACACTCCTATTTGTTCACTTGTTATGACTGCTCTGTGAAAGTTAAGAAAATAGAATTTGAAAAGAAACTTATTAGTTCGAGGATGGTTCAACAAGTAAGGCTACCTGTTGTGCTACTTATTGTACACTGAAGAGCCAAAAAACTGGTATAGGGGTGCGTATGCAAATAACAGAGGTATGGAACCAATCACAGTAACGCGATGCGGTCGGCAGCGCCCCATATAAGACAACAAGCGTCTGGCAAAGTTGCTAGATCAGTTATTGCGGTTACAATGGCAGGTTATCAAGATTTAAGTGAGTTAGTCGGAGCACGAGAGATGGGACATAGCATCTGCAAGGTAGCGATAAAATTTGGATTTTCGCATACGACCATTTCACGAGTGTGCCGTGAATATCGGGAATCCGGTAAAACATCAGATCTTCGACATCGCTGTGGCCGGAAAAAGATCGTGAAAGAACGGGACAAACGATGACTGACGAGAATCATTAAAAGTGACAGACGTGCAACCCTTTCTCAAATTGGCGCAGATTTCAATGCCTTCTGCATACCTTCAGACATTAGTCGAGTCCATGCCACGTCGTCTTGCGGCACTTCTGCGTGCTCGCGGGGGCCCTACACAATATTAGGCACGTGTACCAGTTTTTTTTTTTTTTTTTTTGGCTCTTCAGTGTAGATGTAACCTGTGCACAAACGACATTCGTGGTGTTGAACTTCCTACTTTTGTACACAGTCCCCTAGACGATTTATTCCCCGATCCCAACGTGGCACAAGCTTAACGAAGCCTACTTTGTAGAAATCAGGATCTTTACGTACTAACCAACCTCGGACAGCATCTTGTAAAATTGCATAATACCGAAGTCTTAAACCAAGACGTGATTTAAGTGACCCAAAGAAATGTAGGTCAAGTAAAACTGTAAAATTATTAGGACAGAAAATGAAATAAATAATTTCAGTATTCTCAAATGTTTTCCTAACACTTTTAATTCGACGAGAAGACACGCAACTACTTTCCCTCCGTAATTACCAACTTTACAAGGCACGTGTCAGCCAGTGTGCCCGTTAAAATACATGAAAACTTGGTCTGTGACATTTTTCAAAAGTTGATTTCAGAAGTGCTCACTTTACCGTGAACAGCCTTTAATAATTTTGACGCTCACAATTTGGTTGTTGGTTGTCGCTTATTTACCACTTGAGACAACACACTGAAGCGATCGTCGTTAAAATATTCATTTAAGAAACCAGAACACATAGGATCAAACGTAATTGAATTGGAGTACGCATTAACCGTGAAGTGCCCTGAATGTCACTACATTATGATATTACATGTGTAGCGTTTACACTTTTCGAGAAATTAGTACCTGTAATTAATACAATAGATGTTGTAGTGTAAATATGTGAAAACGTTTTATTGCGACTACTATTCCCCATTTCAGTTTCTTTCTCTAGACTCGCTCCAAAGAGTTTATTAGTGGGACATAAACAAACTGGATCATTTGCTGCAAAAAAAAACAAAAAAAAAATACATTGATAGTTCTGGAAACCGCAATTTATTTGAATTAGATCTAAAACGCTACAAAAAGTTATCTCAAAACCAAAAGTATTTCGGCCTAAAATAACAAATCACGAACATCCAATTTTAAATCTACATGTAGACTGTATGGCTCAGCATACGTCTCGTCTTAGTAAGAACCTTGAAGCTGCTTTGTGCTGTTTATTACTGACACTTTAATTATTGTAACCCTATCCGGTATTCAAGCCAAGCAGAAAATACGATACTTAATGACATGAAACAAACAGTTTATTTTGCTAGTGTAAGTTGCAAACATACACTCATAACCAGATGAATTAGAGATCCTTGCCTAGTAGCGGCTTGGCATGGACTCTACAAGCACCGGAAGTGGTCGGGAGCCATACTGATTCATGACCGTTACACAGCCTTGCGCAATGCACGGAAATCGTTTGGATCAGCATCCACGGTGCGCAAATCCCTCTGACAGAATCGTAGAGGTGTTCGATAACATTGAGGTCGGGTGAACTCGGAGGCCAAGCAAGCAACCTCAAGTCCGTGGAGTATTCATCCAACCACTCGGCCACAATTCGGGAGTGGTGGGCCAGTGCATTGTCATGCTGTACGTACAGGTATCCTGTAGGGTTTTGTATGCACATAAGTGCGTTCCATGGTCTGCCAGCAGGTTCCTGTATACTTCGCCGGTGAGTGATGATGGCATTTGTAAAATAAGACTCAGCAGGTCCCTGTATACTTCGCCGGTGAGTGATGATGGCATTTGTAAAATGAGACATACTTCATCTACATAAACAGTCCACCATTGGCCCTGCAGACACGAGGATTTACAGTTGTAAAGGGGCTGCAGTGGTGGAGAGGCTAGAGTGCTCGCCTTCCAGCAGTGAAAATGGAGTTCGATTCCCGATGGGGTCGCTTCTAAATTTTTAACCGCGGGAATCGTTCCGGGCGATGTCGCTGGTTGGCGGATTTCATTGGGGATTTCACGTTTCCCCCACCCTTGCATTTCGGCGCTGCTCCATTCTCACCTCGCTTCACTCATCGGCTCTCAAGACCGCGATGTTGAGGGCCACCTCACCCTCTTCACTACCCTCCATCGCTTCAGGTGCTTGGCAACGCACTCGTACCCTGCCATAGACTTATACCAATGTCTACAAAAGTGAGGTCATTGAAAAAAAGAATTAATAAAGTTCAACTATATCATACCGCCTTAAACATTTCAATTTTTTTTTCTTTCTCCAGTCTGATTTCACCGATTTTTCTTTTGTTTATTTTTGACGTATTTTAACATTAGCTACTATTTTTAAATGTATAATAATTTACGGTATTTTGTGGGAAGTAAAAAAAAAAATATTTACCAGATGTGCATGAACTAATTGTTTTGTAGTAATAAATAAAAGGGAAAATTAAGTTATAATAACAACAATATACTGCTGAACGACAACGTCTCAATTAATAGTAACGAAAATTGCTTAATAAACCAATCACTACTTTGCCACGATGAGCAGTGTCCGAATAAAGTCGGTCTCATTGATATAAGTTTTGTCTAATACTCTAAATGTACTGAAATCGATTTGTTTTTCATTTAACTCGATCGCGAGGTTCTTCTTTAAACTTGTGACCCCGATATGACAGGCCGTTCTCTGGGTTACTTCTGTGATATTCTGTACGTAAAATAAAGCATTGCCGAAATCGATATTTGACCCCCACCGAAACCTAAAATCGTTTCCTTTTTTTATCCGTTACTCTTTCAAAACGCAAAGTAGCTTACCAGATATTCAAATTTAATGGTTAACAGAAACTTTAGTTATGTTTCGTTAAGGTAGTACATTGTATGCTGTGAACAACTGGTTCCCGTGTCGACAATAGGGTTGAATGATAATTAGTCGATGAACATCTTGTCAATATTTTTTTACTTCTCACAGAACACCGTAAATGATAATTATATATTAAAAAAATTAACTAAGTGGTTAAAAATTTAAGTACGTCAAAACATAAACAAATGAAATCAAATTATAGATATAAAAAATTTATTAATTTTAATGTTTAAAGGGGTTTGCTGTCGTTAAGTTCGTTAAATGTTGTATTTTAGTGACCCCCACTTTATCCCGGAATGCAAATTGAAAGACGGTTTATACACTACGTCAGTCGAAACTTAACACGTCGAAACATCACACACCGACGGCTCATCCAACAACGGAACTCGGAACGTTGGCAATCCGAAGGCATCCTGAGTGGAAACACGGCTGCGAGGTTCGCCTTCGGTTTAATTTATTTTAGTGCATCGTCGGGCGATCTCGTTCCGCTGGACGCAAACTTGGAAAAATATATTAATTTTTTTTGTACTTGCAGCGCACGTATGTATTTGCCGTGTTGCGCGATGCGACAGGCACCTCGTGTGGGCGNTTCAAAGGGAGTCGCGCGTGTTTTATTGCGAGCGCCGTTATGAAAAATCGCCGTACTCCCGCCATGGCGTGGCGAGCACCTCGGCGATGGTGGGAAGGGGGGGGGGGTTTCTATATACAAAGCACTTGTGAAAAAATATAAAAAAGTTCAAGTTCGAGTTTAAGGGGAACCTTCGCCCCGACATTCTTAATTCTTGGTTTTTGCAGATTTTTTTTAAGTATTTAAAAAAGGAAATTCCCAAGGTACCCCTATACACAAGATACCCAAGTAGACACTAAAATCGAATTAGTAGAAACTGCTCCAAATCAAGCCAGTTTAATTGCGTATCTGTTAACCCTTTCACCCCCACATTAATTTAATATTTCTGGTGTTGCAAATAAGACATTTTTTTTTAATTCGTGTTGTACTTAAGTTGGCAAAGAATACGTTCCGTTAGTACAGCCAATGAGATGCAGGCGTTGTGTTTGGAGGCCGGAGATATGAACCCGTCATAACGTAGAGCAGAGGCACTATTTACGGATGAGCTACTCCCAGGGAAGATCACTGATCACCGAGCCTCCCAGTGTACAGCACCGGCCAAATACAACCTCCCTGGGCAACATGTAGGCAATTGTCTACGCTGGGAATGGAAGGGTTAAAAACTGCTTCGCTGTATTCAGTAAAATAAAATTGATTATTTTAGTTGCTGGTATTCACTGATTTCAGTGAATTCTACTTATTTCCAGTCAATTACGCTGGCCTGCCGCTGAGACGTATGTGCATTCCGCTGATTCTCCAGTAGGAAATAGCTCATTAACTGGAATTCCAGCAAGTATAATTCTACTCATTGCAATTTCTGAATCATATCTAGAGTATAGCTACTGACCTTACACAGCAGTATATATATATATATATATAACGCTGGAACTACGAACTCTTATTTTATGTCACTAGATTGATTTTGCCTAATTTTGGAAGAGTTAATATTCTGATGTAATTACGAGTTCATTGTTTACTTTTCTTCTATGTACTGCAGTGTCGGGCCAATAGCTAGTTGCGGGTCTAACGGTACTTTGGGAATTTTCTTTTTTAAAAACAGAAAACAAGTTACAAAAAATGAATAATCTAATATGGCGGGGAAAGGTTCCCCCTAACGTGGCATTGTTGGGCACGGAAATGGTGAAATCAAAAGGAACTCGTGATTTCTGGTGGACTTCGAGCACATAGATAAGCTTTCCTCTGCTCAGGTTGGAGAGCTCAAAGCTTTTAGTTTGGCGACTGTATTTTAGTTTGGCGACTGTATTTTAGTTTGGCTACTGTATTTTAGTTTGGCGACTGTATTTTAGTTTGGCGACTGTATTTTAGTTTGGCGACTGTATTTTAGTTTGGCGACTGTATTTTAGTTTGGCGACTGTATTTTAGTTTGGCGACTGTATTTTAGTTTGGCGACTGTATTTTAGTTTGGCGACTGTATTTTAGTTTGGCGACTGTATTTTAGTTTGGCGACTGTATTTTAGTTTGGCGACTGTATTTTAGTTTGGCGACTGTATTTTAGTTTGGCGACTGTATTTTAGTTTGGCGACTGTATTTTAGTTTGGCGACTGTATTTTAGTTTGGCGACTGTATTTTAGTTTGGCGACTGTATTTTAGTTTGGCGACTGTATTTTAGTTTGGCGACTGTATTTTAGTTTGGCGACTGTATTTTAGTTTGGCGACTGTATTTTAGTTTGGCGACTGTATTTTTTTGCCGCCAGGGCACGCTGGTGTCTCGCGTCTACTGGATTTTCCCTTTCGTATGTGCGTAAATGGAATAAATGCAATTTTCATTAAATAAGCATAATTGTGCAAAATATTCTGATTTGTATCTACGGAAATAATAGATTTGTTCTTCGCACTAGAGTCGAAACACAACGAAATAATAGTAACATGGATTTAGCGAAACGTTAACTCACACATTAGATTTGACCACTGTATCAAAACAAACAATTAATAGTTTAAAAAGAAAACCTAATTTTTAAGGCTTTCTTGTGCAGTTTTTTTTTAAGGGAAATGAGAACAGTGCAAAGTTTCTTTTAATGACGGCTATATTTATTTTTCACTTAAATATCGTAAACTTTTTCCCATTGAAAAAGAATTGCTTGACACAAACAGGCGTATTTTTACTGCTTGCTCTTGTAAACAGCACTGGAGGGTATGAATAAGAGTGCCGAAATAAAGTTAATACTTAAAATTTTGGCTAGGGCATATATATATATATATATATATATATATATATATATATATATATATAAATTGGAGCCAAACACGATACACACAAGTAAATATAATTTATCAAATTATTACAAAAAAATATATATAATTTCTTAATTTACCGCCAGCATAAAAGCGGCCTCTTTGGAACACCTGCGCACGTTGCGGCGGATATTTTCCCTCTGCTATATAAGAAATCTGGTTTGCTTCCTAACTTGAGTAGAACAAACCTTCATCTAGGTAACTCAGCACTAGTAAACAACAGCCGCGAGAAGGATTGAGCGCGGAAATTATTCCTTGCGACATGAGCTCGGAACTAACCTTTCTGCAAAAATAAAAACGCATGTCATATGTCAGCCCGCGCACTACAACGGCTCGGTGTGGCCGCCGGGCCGAGCCGTTGTAGGCAGGTAGTTGGGCTTAACGTTCGTCGACAGCGAGGTCATTAGAGACGGAGCAACTTACGCAAGGGGGCCGCGGTGGCTGAGCGGTTAGCCTGCTGGCCTCCCATCTAGGCGAACCGGGTTCAATCCACTGGCAGGGTCACTCCGGATTTTCATCGCTCGTCAGCAGGTTTCCCCTGGGAATCTCCCGTTTCCCCCGTCTTTTCATTCCAGCACTGCTCCATTCACACCTCATTTCACCCTCGTCGGCTCTCAAGACCTCGTTTTCAAGAGCCCCTCGAATCTCTCAACTCAAGTTGCACATGGAGGAGGGATTGGGGAAGGAATGGCTAGGAATTGGCCATGGCTTTTGTTAAGAACTCGTTAGTTTCGGGAAACCATCGAAATCAGGATGGATGGACCGGGAATCGAAGCCGGGTCCTCCCGAATGCGAGTGAGTCCAGTAAGTTACCACTGCCCCACCTCTCTCTCTCTCTCTCTCTGTCCGAGCCTTTGTAGTGTAATATTTCGCATAATAACTACTTATTACTAGACATTATCATCACACATATTTTCGCTTTGTTTTTATTTATTTTAATTGTAAATGAAATATCGTAGTTCATAGATAAAATATAAGTAAAAGTTCAATGTAACAAAAAATAAGGTAGTTTAATGTTAACACAAGTATTGCACGCTTGTGACATACGGAATATTTACGAAAATAACCAAACATGTAATACATGGGGCGATTTTACAAAGGTCTTATCCAAAAAGTGTAAAGAAACCGTGAATAGACTATATATATGGTCCATACGGTATAAGAAGGCCACTTGCTGACAGTTAGTGAGTTGCAACTTGACGTATACGAAACAAACAAAGTGCCATTTACAAATTCCTGTATCAGCTGATGCACGAACGAACAAAAGTTAAAACTACGTTGGCTATTCTGAGTGCACCGCCGATGCACATCAGAAAGGCAGAAAATACGCGGATAAGAAAGAGTTCTTAGAGATATTAATACATTTTATTTTACAAGGTCACAAAACAATGGTTGTTAGTGTTAAAAACTAAACTTTGTGATAATCTAATTATGTATAGGTATTCAAAATTAAATTTACAATAGAATGATACGACGTGGAAAAGTTTTCTGAAGTTGTGCTAACTTCAGAAAGCTCTTTCACGTCGTAGCATCCCTCTCAAACCTGGCTTTCAACACGTCCTTGATATAAATTCCAAAAGCATACAGAAATATTGCATAATATTGTTGAATTATTTTAATAATTTGACGAAACGACACGAATTTGAAATATATTTCCAGCCCGTAATATAAGAACTATCAACTTTAAAAAAGGCTATCTGTTGACCAAAAAAAGGGTTGCTCAAACTTTGCAGTGACGTGCTGTGCGCGCCATCTGTCGGATGTTTTGCGAGGTATTACCAGCCAGAAACGAACCGGTTTCCTGCGCGATATATATCGAATTTACAAACAGATGCCAATAGTTATATTTTTCCACGAGCTCTGCATAATTTTTTAAGTAACATATATTTAGTGTACAATGCTTTGGAGTACAAGTAATTTATATTCGGCCGGTAATCGTTCGTCTACGTAATTATACGCCATATTTTTTTTATCAAAACCCATCTCCTTGTTTCCGTAGAAAGTGAGACACACGTGAATAGTTTTTAAGCAATTCTAACGTTATTCTATGTCACATATTTCCAACTCGAATATATTAGCTATAACGTCCAAAGTGTGATAATAGATACAACAGACCGTCTCGCAAATGTTAACCCGAATTCACTATCTCGGACAAATTAAAAAAGAGTTAGCAAATATTTAATTATTTGCAACATTTAATATTTTTACTTTTATAACCTACTTCTTTTTTTAGACTAACGTCAGTCTTAAAATATCTCAAAATTTGTTTAGCATTATAGTTAAATGGGAAGTGGATTAGCTGACAGAGTGTTGATAAAAAATACAGCCCCAACTTGACGGACCAGCTGATGGCGGAAGGATACGTAGTCAGATGTAAACAGTGGTGCTACTTTCGCCGAGCTGTCAAAAAGTGGCCTTCTTATACGGTACAGAATATACCGGGCGTTCATAATTACTAAGGTAGTAATAGAGTGGCTTCTAATGAAGTATTGCACTCTACTGTACCATATAGAGATTTCTTTAAAACACAGTACAAATATTACCAAAATTGTCAGAAAAAAATCTTGACAAACATAAAAATATTCCAGCTTCTTTAGAACTACGTTACAGGACGTGTACCGATGTCTAAAAAAACACATGTGTTCTAACTTTACATCCTATGCACTCTGCGCCAGGGGTTCTTAAAATTTGTGATTTAGAAGACCCCTGTGAAGTGATGTACATTTTGCCAGACGCAGTGCCGTTTCTTTAATACAAGCTAAGAAAAAATTTTCACGTACCGTATGAAACCTTTTTATTTTTCACAGTACAAATTGTTATAAAACATTTATGTAACCACAAAATTTGCTGAGACTAGTTTGATAAATAAAAATTACTACACAGTTACAGTATAGCTACAGCATTTATATTAAACGTTAAAATATATTAGATTCACTTGTGCACCATTGAGCATAACCTCGCGGCCCCCCAGGGGTCCCCCAACCGCAGTGTAACTTCAGGAATGGATCAATTTTCCACTCCACGGTTCTTTCGTTGACACTTGCGGCACAATGAGTAGTTAAACCGCGCGTCACACGGTCAGAGTGGCAGGCGGGGGGTTGATGTCAGTGCGGTGAGCGCGGCAACCAATGTCAACTCGCGGTCGCCAGGGCTCCGCCCCCCGCGAGGCAGAGGATCGTCGGGACAGGTCAGCTACTAACCCTCCCTCGACACCCGCGACAAGCGAGCTCGCTAGAGTAAATACACGTTACAGCTGAGCGCACAGAAACGTGTGTTCAACGTCCAACACCTCACACAGGACAGTTTTTTTTTTTTTTTTTTTTTTTTTTTTTTTTTTTTTTTTTGCGAAATATCGCAAACTACGTGAAATTAAATGACAAATATCTTGACATAGTTCACTATTATTGGGATCTTCAACCTAAGAGCAAACTGTCACTAATACCTTCAGCCGTGATGAAAATAACAGGGGTGGCCACCATTTTGTTACCGTCAGGAATTACGAACGTCCGATGCTGATTTATCTAGCAATATGGTCTAATTAGCAAAAATGGCGCGCTCTTGCTGCAACAGTCCAGTTTTCGTGTAAAACGCACGCAAAGCTTCGGCTAAGGCGATGCAGTGCCTAGCACGTAGGTGATAAATACTACGTGCATGCGGCTGTAGTATGCTACTGTGCCCAATGCACATAAAGCGAAGGGCATTTTTAACACTTGCTGTAAGCACCATGTACCATATATTATAGGCTGTTCACAGTCAACTCAGCAATTTTCGAAAGTTCTGCTTAAGTTATACTTGTATGCACTTTGTGCATTGCTCTACCATATGTAAAATTAACATTGCCATGGACCTGATTAAGGTTAATTTTACTCAGGTTAGGAACAAAACGAGTTATTTTTTATGGGAGGGTTTGGCACAGGGAAAATTTCCACCGCTAGGTGCGCAGTGTTCCAAAGAGGAAACTTTTATTTAATATTTTAAGCTACGCGAATAATAAAAGAGAAATATTTTACTTAGTTTCGTAGTTATTTTATGTTTGATTTCTGATTAATGCAATTATTTGGTTTTAGCGTAGAAATTCCGGTTCGCATGCGACACTAGCGCTTACCTAGTGGCGAAAAATTTAAGTTGCGAAACTAAAAGCATTGAGCTTCCCAACCTGAATATAATAAACATTAGCCTGATCACTTTATTCATAAGTCAGTCAAGGGAAACTCTGAAATCATTAGAGAAGTAATCATTTTACACGTTTGCTCATTCTTACACTTATTTGAATTAAAAAAACACAAATCAAGAGAAATTGTTTCAGTATTTACTATTCAACTAAAACTTTGAATTCTACGTCAATACATGGAACTACTTTCCCTCCTTCATTACCAACTTTACTGGGCGCATGATGCTGGCCAGTGTGAAGGTTAAAATATATGAAGGCAGTGGTAGTGACATTTTCCAATGGTTGATTTTGAAGTGCTCAACTAACCATGAACAGCGTATAGTAAGCTTACAGTACTGAAGCTGCCTGTTTGTTTCTGCCGACAGTCGGTGTGTGATTCCCTGCAAGAAGTATTGGTCCGTGGTTAGCAGGGGCACATCCTAGATCATCCTCGGAAACAAGTTGCTAATCGTTACTGTAGTTAAGATTTATTCTACTCAGATTGCGAGTCTCAATGCATTTAGCTTGGCAACAAAAATTTTTTTTGCCGCCAGATAGCACTGGCATCGCACATGTACCGGGTTCTTCCGTTTTGTATGCAAGTAAACGGGACAGTTGCAATTTTCATAAACCAAATATAATGGTGTAATAT
Source organism: Clitarchus hookeri (assembly GCA_002778355.1). Taxonomy (NCBI): domain Eukaryota; kingdom Metazoa; phylum Arthropoda; class Insecta; order Phasmatodea; family Phasmatidae; genus Clitarchus; species Clitarchus hookeri. Next base: position 26,315 of record NQII01000024.1, read on the forward strand.
ATTCCGATTTGTTTCATGTTAGAATCTAAATAAAGAATAAACTTTGTTCGCACTAGAGTGGAAATATAACTAAATATATTTACATATTGTTATATATTCGGTCTTAAAAACGCAGGTATACGCAATTACTTTATTTAAATATCACAATTAAGTAAAAAATATAATACTGAAAGAGTTCAAAAATATTATTTTTAAGGTTTTCCTGCGCAGTTAGAGAAAAGTACAAGGTCCTTTTGACGACAGTTATATTTTTTTCGCAGTTAAATTCGCAATGTTTTCCCACTGAATTAGCTTATAAATGCTTAATGCCAGACAGTTAAATTTTGACTGCATGCTCTTGCAAACATCACTGGAGGGCATGAATAACAGCTGCGGAATAAAGTTAAGGATTAAAATTTTTGACGAGGCAAAAATACATATCACATTTCGAGCCGAACACTAACTTGCATACAAAAATATGTAGAATTTCTCAATTTGCCACTAGCTTAAAAGCGACCTTTTTGAAACACCAGCGCACCTTGTGGCGTGGAAATTTTCCCTACGCTAAACACTCCCATAATAAATCTCGTCTTGTTCCTAACCTGAGTAGAACTAACCTTGCTGTAGTCAATGCAAACTGAAATATTGAAACGCCTGCGAATAATCAAGGCCGTTCTTTACTGCGCAAGCACGTGCGAAAGCAAACCACTTTGTTTAAACTACAAAAATAAACTCCACTAGTTGTATATAGGTTACTTCAGCTTAGATTACATTTAACTATAACAATCACGCATACAGTCACTATCTTACGTTAGTTTAGGGAAGTCTTGTTATGTTGGGATACTATTTAGATAATACGTCTTTTCTCTCATAGCAAAAAAAAAAACTGGTACGTATATTTCCGTCTCTACAGTGACAGACGTTTTCCCAACTTTCGGGGTTTCTTTCGCAACAACCACGGGAAGCCACGACGTAAGCAGCCCCAGCTACAACGGTACTACACAGCAATGTCAACGTCAACGCAGAGTAAATAAATATATAGACAACATAATGGAATATTATAATTTTTCTAATTATAAATAAATCATCAAATATATTATTTAGAATAATTCTCATTATAAGAGTAATATTTTCTATTTCATCTAATTCATGATTCAGAGTGTGAATAGCAATATAAATTAATATAATATCATTTTTACCTATAATCATAGAACAAAAAAATATAATTTCTAAAGAATCAGCATTAACATATTTGTTAGTACAAACTATTACATCAATATTATTACTAATAGCAGTCATTATAATAATAAAAATAAATAATACATTCAATAACTTTATAAAAGAAACACTTTTAATAAGATATTTAATAATAAAAAGAGGCATCTCATCATTTCATTTTTGAATAACAAAAATAAAAGAAGGACTAAATTGAATTAAATGTTTTTTATTAATAACAAGACAAAAAATTACACCTTTACACCCAGGTTCCTTTGATGCGGGCGTAATAATTGTCTAACTGGTCGTGCGAAGGTCTGGGAGTGGGCCTCGTGTTTGATTGGCTACCGTGTGCTGCGAGGTGCACCCTATTGGCTGGGCTAACGGCTGGCGTGTACGTTACCAAGCGAACGGCGTTCCGGCGTGTTGCTGGCTAGTGCCGCCATCTTTGGTTGAGCGTGCGACTGGAGTTCGCGGAATAAGTGGCTGCTTCATCTCTTTTGTTTCTATTTACTTCGTGACGTCAACTAGGCCTCGAGCGCGGCGAGGGATCGACCAGCGGAGCGACGGCTTCAGCCCACGCCATCGTCACACTACACAGAGAGGGGCAGCGGTGGCGTAGTGGCCAGGGCGCTCGCCTCCCACCACGGCGATCCGGGTTCGAACCCCAGTTGGTTCACTCCCGGATCTTCGCATGTGGGAATCGTGCTGGACGATGCCGCTTGCCGGCGGGTTTTCTCGGGGTACTCCCGTTTTCCCCGCCCTTGCATTCCAGCGCCGTTCCATTCTAGGGTTTCACTTCTTTCATGCCCGGGGATGACGGTCACCTGCGGGTCCCAGCGGGAAAGACCGTCTCTCGGAGGGTGTCGCCTTGCCCTGGGTGCACTCCCCACACGCCAATTACTACAGAGAGAATAGACTAAAAAAGAAGTCGGCCTATTTCCGTGTTCTGCGCATTCCACAAACATTAACTCGTCCATCGGTGGTGCAACTGTCAAAGTCAGTGATGACAGTGTTTGTTTACGTTTGGGTTTTCAACCTGCCCATCCTTTTATGAAAATGAAATACGTCGACAATAGTCTGTTCGCGGTTTGTTCACGCTTTCTGAATCAAACCTTTGTAAAATCACCCGATTCATGACGTGGTTTGTTCTTTCCTGAACACGTCATGTATCACAAGCGTTTTATAATCATGTTAACATAAAAGTGCCTTACTTTTGGTAAAATTGAATTTGTTTTTATGTTATCCATAAATTATAAAAGTTTCATTAATAATTAACACGAATAAAACAGTGAGGAGATAGGTGTGTTGGTAATGCCTAGTGGGAAATAGTTTTTATGCAATATATTGAGTGCGCACGAATGCGGTGAGTTGTCCCTTTGGTGTGATTTCCTAGAATCGGTTAAGCTTTGTCAGCATCAGGCGTAGGAATATCCTTCAAGTGGAACTTTAGCAGGGCTTCAGAAAAGTTGGAAGTGGCCATGGATTGCCTATAACTTCCACATATTCTAATTACATTTTAACTAGGTTAGATGTAAGTGTACAAACATCTCGAAGCACTTGCTTATATAAACAGCGCTCTAGCCTCAAACCCTATCCACGCTCATTCTAACAGTGCTATTGGCATAAAGGAAGTCCATTGTTCAAATATGTGGCTACTGAGGAGCTAGAATGAGCGCTGCCGCTTTTTCCCTCTACGGCCGAGACCACCGAGACTATGAGGCCTTACAACCTCTTTGTGACGTCACTGGCGGTGGCCAATGGCAATACAATCGCCATGCGATGTTGTTTTGGAATATGTAACGATACAGTAAAATAAAATGGGTAGCACTGATTAATACAAATGTTTCGCTGCTTTCAATCTGTTTCCATTTGCAAGCAAGCTAAGAACAATGTTCAGAAATATTACTTACTGATACTTTCACAAAATTTATAAACTAGATTAAGGCCATTTCTTAATTTTTGTTGTGCTTACTCTGTTACTATTCTCAAGGAAGAAAAAACTATGTTTAGAAATATAACCTAATGATACATTCGCTGAATGTATAAAAAAACACCCACTACTTTATTGTTATTTGTTTGGCAAAGATGTTAAGTAAGAATGTTTAACCATCAGGGAAGGTATTGTAAAGATAACCTCTTTAGAGAAAATATTAAAATCCTTAAAACACCTATTTTGTTTGAAATAATTTTCAGGAACTATCTAATGAATAAGATGAAATATTTCCAATAAATTTGTTTAATATCACTGAAATCGGTTAATTTAAACACAAAATATTGCAAAGATAGCTTTTATGTGGAGCTCATAAGCTTCGGTATAGGCAAAAAAAAAATCTATATTTTGCTTGTACACTCAAACACGACTGCAATAATAATGATTTTATTTGAATGTATTTTTTTACTAAAATTATATGAAGTTGATAGACAAACTTTTATTTCCACGTAAAAACTTTGTGGGCACGAAGTTCTCTCGTGAAATAGCGTTCACCCAGACATCAACTCTTTCTTGATTGTCACGAAGCTAATGAAGGGCCCTTCTCAGCCAATCTGAGTAATTTCCAAGACACCTAGGAACACACAAGTTAAATAAACACCGTGGCGTGTTATTACGCAGACGCCGTAAGTTTCTTTAAAATACGACCCGCGACATTTTTAATCCAAGCACGCTGCCAGCCACATTGGTTCACTAATGTTCGCCCTTTAGTCGTGACGTCAATAGCTGGGCTAGAAGATTCTTTAAGGGCTGAAAGTCTCGGAGGCCATGCTACGGTCGGGAACGCACGTGTTACAAGCCGGTCAGCCGAATGCCTGACGTTTTCGTGTTTCGCCAGATATGCTCTCGGATCACAAACGTCTCTGTAGGATAGTTGGTCGTGAACCTTTTTTTGTGCACAACAACTTAAAAGGACTGATTGTAGAGGTCGGGGGTTTTGTAAAGGTTCTAAAAACACTAACGGCTAGATTTCGATACCCTGGGGGAATATCGGCAGTACTGTTTTGCTTATTGGCGGTTTGTATCTGCGAGAACACATTTCCTTACTTGACTAGCCAATCAGGATAAGGTTACTCCGATACCGTACGTCTGTGATTCGTGGACAGACACCCAAGAGGTGCGAGAATAAAAATCACCCAACAGTGGTACTTAGGGGCAGTGATATTTCGCGAAAAGATTTCGAGACAAGATACAGCCCAAAGCACTGTAGGGTCGTCCAGCTTCTTTGATTGGCTAAAAAAATGTTCTGGCCCGTGTTAACAGTTTGCGCACGAATCACGAAGGTTGAGTGTCGGAGTTACTTAGTCCTGAGTGGCTTGGTCAAAGACGGACACGGCACCAGCAGCCAATGGAGGTATAACAACAGCTGAGGTGTGTATATAGTATTGAAGTCTACCGCGTGCTCTGATTTTTACGTGAAAAGTCACTGGCCATAGCGATACTGGTTCTGAACTAACGTTTTTTGGAATCTTGGCACGAAAAACCGGTGGCGCTATCTATTAATAAATATACGAATGGCGAAGGTTTTCATTTTATATCTGTAATACTTTACGATATCGGTAAAGGATTGGTACCAGTCATTTTTATAATTTCTGTTAAGTAAAATTTTAACAAACTTTAATATCAGGGAAAATAAATCTCTCAAATGGAATATATTACAGTGAGAGAAAATCTTTCCAAGCGTGTATTAAGTAATATTTGTTAATAATTTTCATTTAACATTAATAAAAGTGAAGCCTAAAACATATAAATTAGTTTGTCTAATGAGTAATGGAAAATTTATAATTTGAAATTATACAGCAGAAATTACGCGATTAATTTATTTTTGGTTGGTATGCCATGTGTCAGTCGAGTTGATGGCAGGCGACAAATAGATCGATGATAAATTGCACCCGTTGAGTCGTAAGTTAAATTATTGGCATTTTGCTTTATTATCTAAACAATTGAATAAAAACCCCGCACTTTCACAGTAAACTAATATTGTAAAAGTTTCATATTTGAATGATGGATAGTAATGAACAGCAATAACCTCGTAAAACGAAACCACTGTGTTTAAATTTTAAGCATAGTAAGAGAATTAAATTTAGTTTAGACCAGCCCTCAAGGCTTGCAAAGCAATTAACATGTGCCAAATATGCACATATTTTTAGAGCATAAAGTATTTCCACATATCGAACAAAAAAATCCAGTTAAAGCCACAATATAAAACAAAGTCACACGTGTTTAAAAAAAATAAATGGCGTGTGGGGAGTGCACCTAGGGCAAGGCAACACCCTCCGAGTAACGGTCTTTCCAGCTGGGACCCGTAGGTGACCGTCATCCCCGAGCATGACAGAAGTGAGGCCCTAGAGTGGAGCGGCGCTGGAATGCAGGAGCTGGGGAAACGGGAGTGCCCCGAGAAAGCCCGCCGGCAAGCGGCATCGTCCAGCACGATTCCCACGTGCGAGGATCCGGGAGTGAACCCGCCGGGGATCGAACCCGGATCGCCGTAGTGGGAGGCGAGCGCCCTGGCCACTAAGCCACCGCTGCCCCTTACACGTGTTAAAATAGAGCAGCTTATAGGATGTCAAGTACTCAAGGCGCGGGTTCGAGTCCGCTTCCAGCCGTCAATTTTATTTACTTTGTGTGACAAAATAATTGCACCTAAATTATTTCACACCAGAATGTTTATTCTTGAAGCAAAGAAAATAAAAGAAAATTTTAAACACAAATGTTAACATCGATTCAAAACAAAATTTGTTTTGCTGCAACATAAAACACCACCTTGTTGTTGACAGCACAGCAAGGAGGTAACTTTGTATTATAAAATTACAAAAGTACTTAAAGTCACGTTTACATTAATGCCTTAACAATATGTTACATCAACAGTAACGTTAGTTACTGGTGGGGTTAACAGATAAATTACTGTTGTAGTAGCATTAATACTGTTTGCACAACATTATACCTTTTTCTGTGATAAGAGTTGCAACAAGGAAGATGCATCCAAGCGGATAGTTTTATATTTGAAGGCAAAACTGCGCGACTCTTTTCCGATGCACTCTTGCAAAGTGCGCCTGCATTTCCGTACTTGGTTTTCAGAGTAGAATCATTCCTATTTTAGTCTTGTATATTAAAAAAGTTAAACTCTTCAGACGGGAACAGCTTTTCACCATGTGCAAGCCATTTTTGTATAGACCAGTTTTCGCCAGCAACGATGTTTAAAACGAAATGATGAAGTAATGCTCCTCCTATACTAAGGGGCATGCGTGTAGTTGTATGTAGTTTAGTTGGAGTAGAACATCTAAAGAAATGCAAACTATTTCAGTAGTTTTGTATGCTAAACTCTTATCATTCAGCTGATCGTACAATGTAAAACCGAAAGTTATTATTTTAAGTGAGGAGCTTTACTTCGACCATAGTACAGATCGACTGTGAATATGGCTGCTAGGGCGTGTTATTGTTGGGTTAGTAGGCGGGCTGGGAGAAACTCACACGTCCTCTTTGGAAAAGTGAAATCCCGCGGTGTAACTTTAGGCGGAAAAACTCCCAGTAAAATTAGCCAGGCGTTATTATTTTGTATTTTGCATACGCACCTTTTACAAATTACCTCACAACAAAATATGTATCTCCTAAGTGAATTTTTCACAAACGTATAAATCAATTTATACCTCATTTGTTTGCGTGTTCAAATTATGTCAAAGAACCATGCCTACGTAGAGGTTNAAGGTTTCACCCAAACACCAGTACGACCAAACCAAGCAGACAGCTTCTGTTATTCTTTCTTTGCATTTGTCAGTTATACGGACACATTTAAATTTTATTAACGACCTATTCAATCCGTCTCTAAAAAATTCACATTTGTACTGATTTTAAATAAATCATTATTTTCCTGGAAAAAAGTTTTTCTCTTTAAAAATTTTTCTAAATATTTTGCATATCAACAGGAGATGGCGAAATACAATAACACATTTGCGGTGAATTTCATGTCACTAATTCAACACACCGATTCCTATCTACTAGTTACCCTTAATTTTAGTCTACTTTCCAAAGAAGAGATGGACTTGGAAGATCATGTTCCTGCTTTGCATGTCTGTGCTGTTTCGCTCCTAAAATATTTACAACCTATTCAAAATATCTAACTCGCTACACTTATACATAATATATAGTGAGAAAATTCGAATTTATAGTTTTCGATTTTATTGAATTATTTTATTCAAAATGACCAGAATAAAATTATTTGTGTTCTTTAGTCATATTTAAGGTAAACCTCTTGTATATCACAATATAGAGGGCATTTATTAATTTACCATGTCACCAACATATGTGCCTACGTATATGACAATATTACCGAAAGCTTAGAATTTATAGCATATCAAAAAAAATATTTAAAATATTTCATATGGACAAACATTTTGGAATTTAAAAAAATATAATTGAAAGAAGAATTATAAAAAATATATGAAACCAGAGCAGCAGCTATATCTCGCTTTCTCTCTCTCTCTCTCTCTCTCTCTCTGTGTGACACATATGTAATCACCAAATAACAAGCCACACGCACAGAAACACACACACATATATATATAATTTTTTTTATATTTTAACTTTTTATTAATGTATTAATTATTATATGGTGATTACCTATGTGTCACGCGGTAGCCCACGGCTTTATTTTACTTTTTCATTTTTTTTCAATGGTACAACTTATTTACTGTTATTGTTATTATGACTGCAGCAAAACAGAAAAATTAATTTATTTGAAATCAAATCATTCAAAAAATATAAAGTTTACTTTTTTTTTCGAGTAAAAGGTTATCACATACAATGCGTACAAGTTGAACAATGTTTAGTTCAAATACAAAACAATTACTTATTTGGTATCCAACAGCCCTAAGTTTCCACACTACCATACCGCCACCCGACCGGGAATTGAATCCGTCTAAGTCGGAGGAAAGTATTCTAACCACTACATCATTGCGGCCCCACTGAAATAGTTATGAGACTTCATAGTATTTTCGTAGTTCCTGTCAGAATTGCTATTAAATTTTTCGTCCAGTATTTATTTAGAAATACGTGTATGCAGTCGCAAACGTAACATTTTCAATTGTTAATTAATAAACCTTAACTTCCCTGCCTAACAAGCCGACAGCCGCGAACTTCAAATGGGGAATCAATGTTAAACGAAATACCTTCTCATTGCGTCAATTTTAAAGATAGCTATTTCAAACGAAAAGTATTCTACGCGAAATTTCTTAAGGAATGTTGCTATGTTAAGACATCTTGCCGATTTTTTGTTTAATATTTTTTTTTCTAAAATGTAATATTAAAATTTAAATATACCAAAAAAAAAAATTCATAAAGATATAATTTTTTCCAAAAATATTTTTTTTGTAGCAATAGTCTCTGAAAAAATCGCATCAAAATGTTCACGCAATAAGAAGGAATTGTGTTTAATATTGATTCCTTATTTGAAGTTCGCGGCTGACGGTGTGATGCCTAACGTCCTTAAAGCGGAGGGCGAGCACGTGGAAGGACTGACGCCAAGAGGGCAGGCACTCCAGCGATCGGTAACTGTCGCCTTGGCTCACGGACGGCTAAGTAAGTATACGACGCGACACGTACATCTCTCGCTGAGCCACTTCGGCTTCGACCCGGGAAGCAGCTGCGATATCTCCTCGGCACCGAGCCTTTAATTACTTGTCTCGTCCACGTCACCCGCGCTGATAAGGT
>NQII01000024.1:35358-148679 GCA_002778355.1 Clitarchus hookeri
GTATTGAAAATCAGGCCGGCATTGTTCCTCGCGACGATCCTCCTCTCCCAAGTTCAGCTCCCGCCTTCACCTTGTTAATTAACAACTTTCATTACCTCTGGTAGTAACTTTCGTCCCCCTTGCACCCCTCATTAGCAAACCCCTTGCCGACTCCGCCCCCCCCCCTCCACTACAAACGGGCAACCAACTCCTAGGGCTCCGACGCAGATCATTAGCGTCTCGTGTGCATGCAAGCCACATCTGATGACGAGCACTTGTGTATGTGAAAGCACCTTGGGCGAGGGAGCGTGGTGAAATAAACGCTTCCAGCGGCTTCTGAGTGCATCATTACTTTTATCTACGTTCCCTGCGTTTATCTACGAGGACGGATTGAAAGGGAGAGCAGAGACCACGCTGCCAATATACGAGGGTAGCTCGAGTTCACGTTGGCAAGTACGTTACGCCTGCCAGGCATAGGCAAGAATTAGGCGAGCTGGCTTGTTCCCTATATATCTATTCCAGGTGGTTATTCTGCAGTGGCTTGTAATAAACCATTCAAATTCAATTTTCAGTGTATATTTATCATTTTTCATATAAATTTCTGCTTTACTTGAAAGCGTGATGTTTTACTTACCCGTATACTATCAAACTGCAAATTATCGTGGATTAGAGTTAAAAATAATTAGAACAGGAGAAGGATAATGCTACCGCAACAGCCAGGAGTCCAGGACTACTGTCTCACGTCAAAGGAAACTTATGTTAATAATTAAACAGCGCGGCATATTATAATTTCCATTTTAACAGCAAAATTATAAAATTGCATCATGTATTTACTGCGAAAAAAATTGCAAATCTGATGAAAACAAATTACGAACTTCTGGATGATCCCATGTTCCTACAGCAAGAGGGAAAGTCTTAGCCTGGAAGCTATCGTACAATTGCCCCGCTGTCTAGCTACGATGTAAGAAACCACGGTGTTTCTTTATAATCTACTGTTCCCAGCTAATTCTACAAGGGGGCAGCGGTAGTGTAGTGGATATACTACTCGCCTCCCACCAAGGCGAACCTGGTTCGATTCGTGGAGGGGTCGCCCCCGCATTTTCGCACGTGGGAATCTTGCCGGACGATGCCGCTGGTCGGCGGGTTTTGTCAGGGATCTCCCGTTTCCCCCGCCCTTGCATTCCGGCGCTGCTCCATACACACCTCGCATCACCCTCATCGGCTCTCAAGACCAATATGTTAAATGCCGCCCAAATCTCTTCACTCACTCACTCATTCTACACAGGGTATTTCTCAAACACACGAGTGATCGTACGATATTTTAGGTACGAATCTTTCGATAGAGAAATGTCAATTTAATTCAACTACGCAGAATATATGGCTTATTATGTTACAAAACGACATGGTCAACGCAGAAATCTGCACGGCTGCACGCAAAATTAATGCAAGACTACTCATCAATGCAGTGTCTTTCATGTATAGACAAGAAGGCACGTTCTTTACAGTGACCTTTAGCGTCCCTTGCTATAACGCATTAGACACGGCGAACGCAGAGCTCTTGAAATTGCCACTTTGTAATACAGCCGGTAATGCTCCAAAATTACTAGCTGGACGCATATAAACTTCTTTACGTAATGCTCACGAACTTTTTACGCCTCTTAGCTGTGACGAACTTGATATCATTTAGGCGCAATATTGCAACAAGTCCCATCAAGCGAAGGCTATATTTACATGGACCGCTGTGCGATGATTNACTTCACGCTTTCCTGAAGCCCTGCTAAAGTTCTACTTCCAGGATATTCCTCCGCCTCGTGCAAACTAAGCTTAACTAAGCCTAGAAAATTATACCAAAAGACAACGTACCGAATTCGTGCGGACTCAGTTATAATAATATTTTTCATGAGAACTATTTCTTACTCGGCAATACCAACACGCATGTTTTCTCACTGTTATTAATTATATTTATTTTAAATGAATTAATATATTTCATAAATAAAATATAGGTAAAACTTTAATTCGACGAAAAGAAAGATTATTTTATGTTAACAGAGGTATAAAACACTTGTGATAACACAGCGTATTTAGGAAATGACTAAACGCGCCATACATGGGGTGAGTTTTCAAAGGTTTGATTAAAAAAGTGTGAAGAAACCGCGAATAGACTATAGAAGCATTTCATTTCGATTTTTTTACCACATAAACCGAGGGTAATTTCCTATAAATTACCAGATGCTATTTCATGAGGAGCGCATTTTAATATTTTTCGTCGGTTTCCGTGTCGCTGATTTATAACGGGATCGTTGTCAGAAACATCAGCTAAGTTAGGGTGAAGAAAAAACTACAAGCCAAATGACAGTCACTTGTGATTAATTAACCTGTATTAATTAAAAATCATATCTGTCCTATTATAAGGCTGTATTTACAATGACGTTTCTTCTAAATTTAAATAATTGCACCAGAACATAGCATTTTTTTATATTTTTACCGAGAACTTGTTTGTGATTTTATAAACGTTTGTAACAACACAAAAATATCTCTTATTAGAATTACTCGTTTGTAAAATAACAAGAGCCCTATTTGTAAAAAATATCAAGAAACGCCTGTACTATACTGACTCGTATCTACGAGTTCAGACAAAATGACGGACACTCAACAACATAAACCGGCAAATAGCTGTCAGTGCAAAATTAGGGGAGATGTGAAACCAAGTTTCATGCGAAAAACATCGTAATTTAAGTGTAAATAACATTAAAAAAACTTAAAGCAACTGAAATTAATATAAAATAATATATATAACTTTACGAAACGGCATGCTATTACGCATTAACTGTTAATGTTAATGTTTTATATGTACAAGGCACTCGAAAACTGAAATAAATGTGTTCTTCTAAACCAAATAACAATACTAATATTTTGTAGGCTCATCTAATGCTTTAAGTGTTTTCCCACCCTACATCCATAAAACAATGCATTCTAATATAAAACTGAATACATATTTGCAAATGTGCCGTCCACCTACATAAATTCAATGGAATTATGAAGCGCAGCAATTCTGCAATTCGTTAACCTACCTCAGTCCTGCCCGAGACGTGGAATTATGTTCGTCTTGCTCAGTCAATGCCTCATTTTATTCATTGTGAAAATAAACGTGTACCTTGTAAGGCAGGTAGGGCGTGTGGTTTAAGATGCGTGTTAGTAACGCACGGGACGTGTGCTAACAAGGTGGAGTATTTTTTCGTGAATAATATTTAGAAAGAATGTTTTTTCCTTCTTCTAATTTATTCGTCACATTTGTTTCATAGAACAAAAAAAAAGAAAATTGTATTCCCTCTTCTCAATAACTAAAGTTGAAATACAAGCCTATTTGTAATATTGCAAATATAAATTTTGTAGATTTTGCAAGAAAACTTTATGTAGTTATACAAAATGTTTTCTTGGCCACAGGGTTTCAAAAGATTTTTCTTGTAAAAGTACTAAAAAACTTTTAACAGTGAAGATCATAAAATGTGAGAAATATGAGAAGGAGTATTTATAGCCAACGATGTTAAAAATATCTTTTATCAGTTAACGTATAATAAATACATTGCTCCGGCTTGAACTGTATTTTTAATTGACGGGATTTTCTATAGCACTAGCCAGTAGGGCTGTGCAATGTGGCGATATATCGATCACTAAACAATATTTTGAAAATATCTGAACTGCCATATAGCCCTACAGTGTACAGAAATATATCGCATATTGGGACATTAGGTACATGCCACATTAGCGAAATGCGATGTTGGCAACATTTGCGATATCAATATATGTGGTGCCGATGCTTGCGATGCCGATATTTGCGATATAGTCGATGAATTTCACTACTCTCTAGGAGCGATATATCGCGCCGATACTAATATGGCCAACGTGTTTCGAAACTGCATTGAAAAGTGGATATTGAACACCTTTAATAGCAAGGAGAAAGTTTGGTATGGGAATATTATATGCATTGGTTGGAACAGTAGCGAGATTACACAGCAGAGTGCGCATGCTAACTGTGACGTACGGAATTCCTAAGTCCCAACATTTCAATGAGTTTTAGTTAGCAGCACTATCAAAACCACATGAATAATTGAATTCTGGGTATGGTCGCTATTTATAAAAAATACGTGCTTTAAAATGTTAGTCAACTTCATCTGGCCAAGTTCAAATACTTCTAGAATAGTCTGTATTGAAGTTAAGAAAGTGTTCTTTTCCAGCTGTGTGTTTGTTGGAAACTCTGATGTAAACAAACGTCCACGCCGCTGTTTAACAATGTGATTTTTGTCAGTTCTGCTGTCGATGGATGGGTTAATGTTGAGATATGTGCAGATGACGAAAATCAGTTCACTCCATCCATGGTGGCAACCTGCGTCTGAGGCATAATTTGTTCTTAAGTTAAATTACAGTAGGTGGCTGAGTTGGCTCAAACCCCGATCAAGGCTTAGATATTCGTGTGGTTTTTAAGTATGAGATTCCGTTAAATATTTTGTTAAAAGGGTGTCAGCCCCACTCGCAACAAGCCTGCTGGAATAAAGCGGGGAAATTGATAAGCAAACACATTTTAAAATGTTTTAAATGCCAATGAAAAATTTGTAATACCAGGTTTGAAAAATTCGTATCTGTGAATTCGAGGTTTATCGAAAACAAACTCGCTTCGGTGGAAAGTGAAATTATTTATGCAAACAGTTAACCTGGACGTTTCTGAACTCATTATATATTTAAAAATCATGCTTTTTTCATTTACCTCTTTGTTTTTTAATCTTAAATAATCCGATATTTTTAACCCTCTAATAATGCAACGCGGTATATCAATTTTTACCTAAAAATATTTTACCTAAAAAAATATTTAAAGTTTTAATGTTGCAGCTTTAAAAGTTTCCCATTATCAAAATAAAATTTTCATAAGCCATTGTTACTGGCATAAAAGAGCCACTAAAGCTCAATATGGATGAAAGTGGCTTCTCTGCGAATTAGAAACTGTATGGAGAAAAATATAAAGTGATAAGCTCCTTTAGATACTGTTGGCCACCTATTCGTTCATCCGCTGATATCCCGTCTTCCTATAGTGTAATATAAACATTTCGAATGCTTTACTAAATTTCTGCGTTATTTATTTATCTTAGACAAACACAGTTGGACACTGTGCATAGCCCAAAACTATTTTACACAGTACTTTATTTCTGGATAACGAGTAATGACCCAGTAAATTCTTGCATTGTTTGGCCAACATGTAAGATAAGATAAAAAATAATATTTTCACCGTATAAAACAATTTTTTTTTGGGTGAAACAGAATTTATTTTCACGGTAGTGTTGTAACGTTTAACGTGTGTAAGTTTAAAACGTTGGTAAATGTAAAGCGTCTCACTAATACAGACGCAATAACGTGTATGTGAATAAAGCACTAGAGGACTTAAATGAGTTGGTCAAACAAAATACGTATATTCGAGAGGAGGTTAAATTTTAAAATATTTTCAAGACGACACATTTTTGTACAATACAAAATACAAAATAAAAACTTTCTGTTCGAGGTTACGCCCGCATATACTACATGAAGAAGCTGATAATTTCCTTTACCTAAGGACCTCTTCGTACACCACATTAGTGGTTATGCCCTCAGGTGCTAGGATTGCCGGTTGCTAAAGGCTGTCCGTAGTAAACTGAGCACTTCTGAAAGCTCTGCTTAACATCTACTTGCATTCACTTTGTGTATTCTCCCACTAAATGTAAAATTAACGTTGCCTGGGTCTCGTCACTTTATTCATGCGTCGGTCTAGATAACTGTGCAATTATTAGGAAAGTAACAAATCTGTATCTTCTTGTACTTAAATACTTAAGAAAAACCCATAAAACCAAATAAGTCATTTCAGCACTCGCAAACGTTTATCTAACTCTTTTAATCCGACGTTAAGGCGTGGATCTACTTTGTTTTCGTCATTACCAACTTTACTGAGCGCATGTCGGTTAGTGCGTGCCCGCTAATATGCATGCAGGTAGGGGCAGCGAAATTTTTCATAGGTTGATTTCAAAAGTGCTCAAATAATCATTAACTGCCTATAGGTAAACCTACCCTGGAGCAAGCCACATAGAGCTCCCTCCATATGTAAGAATATGTAAGAAACAGTCCTCCCTCTTGTCTATCCCTGCCACCTTTAGCGAATGCCTGGTCATTATTCATAGTCACAGCAACACCGACAATGCTGTCTCTTGATGCAGTGGAGTATATCGGACGGCTCTTTTACAACGACGAGTGTGAAGCGATATGAAATTGGGAGAAACGGGAGATTCCCGAGAAAATCTGCCAACCAGCGGCCTTTTTCCGGCACGATTCCCACGTGCGAAAATCCCCGGGGGCGACCCCTCCAGGAATCGAACACGGTTCGCCTTGGTGGTAGGTGAGCGCCTTCGTGGTATGAAAACTCTCTCTCCCTTATCACATCTAGGAAAGACTGTGGAATGATTGCATCTTTTTTCCCCCAAGCCTTCAACTTGGAGCCTGGTGCTACAGCAGCGTTTTGGCAAGTTAAAGTTTAGCATTAACATTAATGGAGCCCCAACCTCGAGGAGAAGTTTGTGTGGTGGTAGGCCTGGAGGGTAGATATTGTTGATGGACTTCGCACAGTATTGGGCTGCGGCGTCCATTTTTACAACTGTGTCCACAGATTAGTACTCCATTTATAAACCCTTTCGAACAGTTTAGGCATATTATGCTAGTCATTTATCATATTATTAACGTTGCTCAATCCTCGTAACATCTTCTAAGGAAATATTTTTTTAACTATATGTTGATTCAGTAAGACTTAACTATAAACCATAGACTAAAAATGAGATAAACTGAATGTTGTCTTTTGAGCATTTCTAGTGTTAACGCAGGTGTAAAATATTCAAATTTCAGTAAATATTATTTTTTTATTTGTTGGAAAACCAAATATTAACAAACGTCCCCGCTAATTTTATAACACGAGATTCTGACAGTTATTTAGGTGGTTCACAAGTTTTTCGCTCTGACAGTTACGTTTGCAAGAAATCAATTAAGTTCGGCAAGACAAAGAAAGACTGATTACTGTGCAACTGGCACAGTAACTATATTCCAATTCGCAATTCATTCCTCCTACCAAGGAATAACTGGGTTCAGTCTCCGCCCGAGTCACTCCCGGATCTTCGCAAGTGGGAACCGTGCCGGACGATGCCACTGGTCGGCTGGTTTTCTCGGGGATCTCCCATTTCCTCGGTCCTTACATTCCAGCACTATTCCGTTATCACCTCATTGGCTCTCAAGATCTCGTTGTTAAGAGCCACCAAAATCTCCTAACTCAACTCAACACAATCCATTCAAAATCATGTACGAAATTACTAACCACGATATTGTATTGTATTGTATTGCAAAGGGCGTATTAAGGTTTCTCGGCGATTATGCTTGAAGGCTTCTCAGGGGACAGCTTACAAACCAACTTATGACCTAACTTTAACTAAAACCTATGCCTTATCTGGGATCCGAACCCAGAACCTCCCGCGCCCCAGACCGCCGGTGCACGAACAGACCATGCAATTTATGAAAATGAGATATTTAATAATTTATCTAGATAATTTCTGACAGCTTTATCAGCAACTGTTAGGGTAATAAAATGTTTTGTTGCACAGTACGAAACAAGTTTCCTTTGTATCCAAACCTTTATCGTTTGGTAAAAATTTTATGAAATACGTTGGTTTGAAGGTTACAAGCATGGAAACAATATAATGTATATGTAACATATAATCGAAAACAAATTTTACTCTCTGTTCACATTCTTAAGGGTTTAAATTTCTGTAAATTCTGAGATTTTTGGAAGCAAATAGCATTACGATATTCTATCTGGTTAATAAGATATTGAAGGAATCCTCGGAAACACTTTTTAACCCTTTTCACCCTACTTAGGGTGGAATTTCAAAAGATCCTAAAAATTTTATTTGGAAAATTTATGTGGCCTATACGTTTAAGTAAAGGGCAAAACGAGATCTTATTCGGCTAACTAGCTATTGAAGAGAACTCGAAAATACACTTTACAGATTTTCATTCTCTTAGGGGTTGAATTTCCATTTACTCAAAAATAAATTTACAGTAATTTATGTAGCCAACCTTTGGTACCGAAGAGCATAACGTTATTTTATCTGGTTGATGAGCTGTTCAGGAGTCCTCAAACATATATTTGACCTTTTTTCCCCCTCTTAGGTGTTTCATTTTAAAACATCTTAAAATGTATTTCTAGGCATTTACATAAGTATAATTTTAAAGCAAGGCGCATAACGATATCTTGTCGAGTTAATAAGTCATTGAGGAGTCCTCGATAAAAACATTTTACCAATTTCCAGCACATTAGGGGTTGATATTCAAAAACACCCTAAATTTGTTTTTAGGTTTTTTTAGTATATAAATGTATTTATTAATTTATAAATATAATTAAGAGAGAGAGATAGAGAGAGGGGCACTTCATTTTGAAGATTAGCGCAAAACGATATCGCATCGGGTAAACGAACTATTGAGGAGTCTTCGAAAACACATTTTAACCCCTTTCATTCTCTTAGGGGTTGAATTTCGAAAAAAAATCTTTTCTTAGTGTGTGGCTGCACCCTAAGGGGAAGCCATTCCTATATTTTCATGATTTTTTGTCCAGCGGTTTGGGCTGGGAAATGACGTGTGTGTGAGTGAGTGAATCAGTCGATACACTCCATTTTAAACATCGATTTGTTGTTTCGTCAGAGCCTGTCATTTTCTTTCATATTTCGTAACATCTAATAAATTATTTTGTAACTGTCTGATACTATTTAAAGGAATTTCGTGATAAACTGGCAGGACATGTAAACAGCGAAGCCATTACGTCACGCGAAGTATTAGAGAATGGAATATCAACAAAAAGCCATTTTAGAATGAAAAACAAACTCAAGGTAAAATCAATAAAGAGGCCAGCAGCATATGAAAATGGGAAGGTGTTACTCAAATGTGCAACTTTACCACAGAGAGTGCGAATTATTATTTCTCTGGAAGCGAGGAGAGTTATATACGATAAACTTAAGCACGAGCAAATTGTTAACATTTGCACTCACTAAAGAGCTACTGCTTCTTTTAAAGCGATATCATTTGCATTATTTTTACGTGTTTGATTGCTTAAATGATAAATACCCAAGACTTTGCGGTACAGAACAGGTTGGTTCGAGGTTGAGGTATGATGAATTAAGGAATAAAAGCTTAAATCACTTCTGAGATGGTATGGTTAATACCATATATGAATTACGCACGTTCCATTCAAACACTCATGCTCAAAGAAGGAGCAAATACGTTTTCAAAACTTTGAACATAAATTCTGAATACAGATTTAACTAGTCCAATTTTCCTATAAGTTCCTGTATACAGTGTAACTGAATAAAACCAGTGCTGTGTGGCTGCAGTTTCACAACGAAAAATAAGTTTAAAGCGTACTTTAATACTAAATATATTTCTTAGGGCAGCACACACTTTTGCAGTTGGAGTTGAAAACTATATGTTTGCGTAAATGTTTACGTAAGTCGTGCGTTTTTGAACGATAAACAACCACAGCAAATCCTATCACCGCCAGCGAATTATTTCACTGCCATAATTAAGGCTGTTGCCTTTGTGTTTGCATCGCATTTCATAGAGTGAAAACATTTATTTAGCAGTAAGACTACTAAACAGTTAACCGATTTCAAATTTAAGTAGTATGTTGTCTCGTGTTAATTCCCGTGACCTTGGCGTTTTCCGAGGGATTCTTGCATAAAATTATAAAAAAAGACGTGCATTGTTTGCAAGGGGGTACTACGCTTCATACCGGAAGTTCTTGTGAGCGTGCTTTTCATGTACGCCCGTTTGAAGAAGCCCTGTTTCCTGGAGCGTAATGAGTGTTTCCTTCCCTTGGTGCACATCACGTTTTATTTTTAAAAAATACGTGCGTGTGAATCCATTCAAAAGGCGAGGTCTTAAGGAAGTAAAATGCGGCACGCTTTTTAAGTTAATTTAAAGCTCGCCGTACAAAAATATTTTCTTTGCCTATTTAAGAAGACGGTAAGTTTGAGCTGCTGAGTACGGAGCTACTAGAGAATAATTGGGTTATATTTGTACGGTGTGCTGCGGGGTTCATAGATCACGAAGGGACGGTACAGTGCAATTGGAATCTCGTTCGTTAAGACAAAAATGAGTAGCAATGCAGATGTTGGGTATTGGTAAAAAAAAAAAAACGTATTGTTGGATGTAGGCGTTCCAAACGCCAGTGGCCGAATTTTCAGATTTATCAAAATGTGCGGTCTTACAGGTCTATCGACACAGGTTTAAAAGAAATTCTTGAAAAAGTTGTGGCCGGAAAATGACTGGGTCCACCGGCGTGTTTCGCGGCTTGTAAATAAACATCGTTTTGCTTTCAGCAAAGAAATATACTCGAAGTCAACGCAGGCCTTTCACAGACAATTTCCAAAAGAACACTCCGTATGGAACTACATGCCATGGACATATGGAGCAGAGTGTCACGCGAGAAGCCATTGGTCACTTCTACTCACAAAGTAGCTCGGCTACAGTGTGTGAAGTTAAAACCATTAACATCGGTTCAAAATCAACGATAACAGACGTCTGCGTAGAAATTTTACAAAAATATGTGGTTCATAGAGAATTTACTAGTCTTATGTTCAACCAATCACACACGACTAGAAATTAACTTGATTTTAGTGACGTAGTGGCTTATTAGCAAAATAACAATTAGTTCCATATTATTTGCATCTTTATTCCGTCAGTGCTTACTGCACAGGATTTGTCATTAATCATATTCAGCTCACGGTTCAAAAATGTTCGAGTCACCTGTGACTGGAACGTACCTAGTAACTTAGTAGCGATACAACATCGAATAACAGCTGCGATCTAAACGACTTGGACTGGAAATGTCCGGACGTAGGCGACATTCGTGATCAATCACACTTGCATCAAAGAATTGCGACTTTCTACCAGATTCCCTGGATGCCATTCCTCGTATTTAACTCAATTTTTCCAGGTAGCCTCACATATATAAACTCTACTTAAATCCGGTCGCTTCGCCGGATATTCCAGATGCGTGAGTGACCCTGAATGTTCATCATCCACACGTCGAGGATATTTCTACGCGATTAAGTACGCGATTACCATGATGCATTCCGTGAAAATACATTCTTTCATTCTGGTACGTACATATCCATTAGGTACACTTTTTCATCCTAAACCGAACTTTATACTTCTGATGACTGGAAACGTGCCATGTGGACAGGAGACTCGAGTAGCCTTCAATGGGGACTGCGTTCCGGTGTTTTTCAAGTCTGAAAACCTGGGGTGTTGAAATTACGCGGAAACGGGTCCATTGGTTGAGCTAACAAGAATTTTAACAATCAATTTTTATCTTATTTATTTATTTATTTATGTTTTGAGTGTCGTCGAACAGAAACAATGCCTTGGCAGGACAGCACTCGACATTCACGAATGCGGAAGGAATCGGCAAGGGCTTGTATTAAGGAACCATCCCAGTATTCGTCTGGAATGACTTCGGTAAACGGTAAACCCTATAAAACCGAAATCAGGATGGCCGGACCAGGAATCAAACCCGGAGCCTCCCGAATGCGAGTCTAAAGAGTTATCATTACGCTAACTTTTGGACAACCTGATTCTCCTGTTTTTTTTCATCATGGCTAAAGCTGATTGGCCCCTTTTTGACAGTGTGCTGCAAAGGAATGTAAACAAGTATAGGCATGACAGTGCTGAAATGTCTATACATGAACGAGCCGACAGTCTGGTAAGGGTAATAATGGAGGCCTGTAAGGAAGCAATTCCCCAGGTCTCCAGGAAAGTGCCCCGTCATCCGTGGTGGGATGATGAACTTGAGGTCATGCGTAAAAAAAGTAAGACGCTCGAGAAAATGGTTCAAAAGAGCATACCAGCTAGAGGAAAGACAAAGAGCAGTATTGTAGTACAATGTCTTGAGGAGTGAATATCGGCGGAAGCTAAGGGAAAAGAGACAGTTTGCACGGAGAACGCTTACGAGGACCCTTGGGGCCTGGTCTACCGGATGGTGTCAGGAAAACTCAGAAACTCTGAGAAGCTTCCAGCTCTTGAGCATGATGGACGTATTTTGCGGTCCTTCGAGGAAAACGCCAGGCAGTTAATGGAAGTCATGTTGCCTGACGATACTCAGATAGGGGAGATCGATTATTACAAAGAAGTGAGAAGCAACTCAGAGGTGGATATCAGAACTGAGGACACGGCACCCTTCTCTGCCGAGGAGTTGAAACGGATTGTACACATGATCAAACTGAAGAAATCTCCAGGTTTGGATGGCCTGACTGGGGAAATGCTCCTCCGAGCCTGTCCAGGAGTAAGAACCGAGATGCCTAATCTGTTCATCCATTGTCTGGAAACGGGTAGTTTTCCTTTGTGCTGGAAGAGAGGGCTTTTAAAGGTTATCTTTAAAGTTGCAGGAAAGAACCAGAGAATGGCCAAGTCTTACCGCCCCATTACACTACTATCTGTAATGGGGCAAATACTGGAACACCTGGTGAACAAAAGGCACATGGAATACCTGGATGTAGTCCAAGGTATCCATGCCAGACAGTATGGATTTATTAAAGGGAAAAGGAAAAGAGAAAGCCATAATAGACATGGTGAACCAGGTGAGACAATATGAAAAGGATAATGTCTTAGCCATCTCCTTGGATATCTCGGGGGCTTTCGACAATGTGTGGTGGCCTCCGATCCTGAGACAATTACGGTTGCTGGAGTGCCCAAGGAACCTATATGAACTGATTAAGGACTTCCTGAAGGATAGAACATGTGAACTCCATTTAGGGGAACATAGAGAAGGAAATGTGCTCAGTAAAGGGTGCCCAGGGGTCAGTTCATGATCCCATCCTCTGGAATGTGATATTCGAAGGACTGCTACGGCTGACTATCCCAGCTGGCTGTGAGATCTATGGATACACTTATGACTGACAGAATAGTGACCTGGGCAGAAACCTTCAAATTGATGTTCTCTGTGGAAAATATTAACAGTATACTGTTAAAAGGAAACCTCCAAAGAAAGCCGGTCATACGTTTCGAAGGACGAGTTGTGAAACTCGTACAAGAAATGAAGTACCTAGGAATAATACTACAGACTCTTCTAGTGTTTCATTGTCACATATGCTATGCTGTGAACAAGGCCATAGTCATGTTCCACAGGCTCAGGGCTGTGGCTCCTGCGAACTGGGGACTTAGCTACCACACGCTGAAGTCAATGTACAGAGGTGTGTTCCTACCAGTGGTCACATACGCTGCAGGCTTATGGTACCCGGAGGTAAATAATGTTCATGTCAAGAGAAAGGTGGTGAGTGTGCAGCATGCTGTGTTACTTACCATTACCAAGGCCTACAGAGTATCCTCAAACGACGCCTTGCAGGTCCTAGCTGGAGAGCTCCCAATAGACCTCCTCATAAGAGAGAGAGGTGAGATAAGTAGGAGGGAATGGGTGGATCCAATTTCCCCAGAAGAAGTGAAAGCAATAAAGGAAAGATCGATAGAAATTTGGCCAGAGAGGTGGGAAAGCTCTGACAAAGGAAGGATTAGATTCGACATCTTTCCAGACGTCCGGTTGAGGCTGCACATGAGGTGGCTTACTATAGGTCGCTACAATGCGCAGTTCTTGACTGGACATGGAAACTTCAAGGCTAAGCTGTACTCTATGGGCCTGGTAGAAGAACCGGACAGTCTGGTGTGCGGAGTACCCGATACCTCCGCGCATCTACTGTATGACTGTCCGAAGATAGAAATTCTTCGGATCTCTTTCGAGGACAGTCATGGGACAGTGAACCACTGGGACATGATCACTGACAAGGAAATGACACCAAAAGTGCTAGAATACCTAACAGCAGCTGGCAAAAGGAATGAAGAGTTCGACGTGAGGTGGTTAAGCCAGAGCATGAGTCAAGAACTAGGGGAGGGCAGGGACGATCCGGAGAACAACTTAGATCGAAATGGCTGAAAACCTGTTTCAAACTGTTTTATTGGAAAATAATGAAGGGGATCGTCCCTCCTCACCGACACCGCCAACAACACCCGAATTACTTGATAAGCCAATTGTGTTGCAGGTACAGTTACCACGAGTTACTGGCTCTATCCTGCACTTGATCAGAATCAGAAGAAACCTCACAGCCGGATTTTACAAATCCACCGAAAGAGACAAATCCAGAGAGGCCAAACGATGGATGGCCATGTGCATCGAATCTAGTCTTGTACGTAAGGGAGGGCTTTGCTCATCTTGCGCTCAACATGAGCAAACTCCTGAGGGACCAGAAAAGCAGAGCGGTCTGCGCTCTAGCGAAAGAACGGGAGAGTGAGGAGAGAGACAGGGATGAAGAGCAAGAAAATAGAACAGAAAGGGAAGCCTCTCTGCTCAGAGCCCAGGTAAGACGAAACGAAATGGTACCTTTCACCGAGAGAATTGTATCCACTGAGTGGCCATCCAATACGAACATAATGGATGCCGCGGTGCAGGCTGGCCCTTAGGAGCCCACCCGAAGGAACCCTGGGAACTCTATGACGAAGTCATATGAGGCACCCAGATTTCAAGACTGGAGGAACCCAACATCCTGATGGCAGCAGTAGCTCTGCTGGTAATATCTATGGACGGGGGTGAGAAGATCCTCTCCCCCCCCCCCTCCGCCATGGAGTGCGTTGACAGACTCACCATCGCGCATGTGGGTCTGCCGACGAACAAGGAGGCTTTCTTGAGCTTGCTCAAGGAGTGGTTCTGGAGAAGGGGTGAAGTACTCTACCCGTCCATGATCTTCAACGATGCCGTCCGCACGTACGGGAGGCGTACTTTTGATCATAGTAAGCCCTTCACGGGGTACACTGTGGTCAGGTATTAGTCCTTCACCTCAGTCGGCTCCTTACCGAAACCCTGATATGACTAACTCGAATGTGACACCTCTTCCTGAATAAGACTTGTTCTTTTTCCAGGAATCCTCGATGATAACGACCCAGTGACGGCCCAGGAAAGCGATTTCGGATAATGGAAGGATCGAAGATTCTTAAGGAATGGAATGACCGGAAGGTCTGCGAATTGTAGATGAATGATTGTGTGAATGAGACGAGCGATGAAAGCCTGCAGTGTGTATCGAACGATGCCCTTTGCGCACGGTGGGCGAGGAGGCGGGGAACAATTCTGATTTAACGACTGTTCCCCAAATCTAAGTCCAGTACAGGCCCCGGTGCACTGAGGCCGAGAATGTGATAAGGGTGTGCCCTCATACCTAATTTTCACGTGAAAGAAGGACAAGCGCGAGCGAGATAGGTATATGTATGTATCAATGTAAGAATTTAGTTTTGGGTTTTAAATTCATTTCGGACCAGCATGACGGAGTTCAAAATTCAAAGTTCCCGATGGTGCCCTGCGAACAAATGAGTTGATTTAGATCTAGCTTACGGGAGTTAAAGTACAGTAGAAAGAAGCGCTCCAGGTATAACCTTTTAATAGGTATCAGCCAATTGGAGCGGAGGTTTGGTTAGGCCAGCGCCGGTTCCACCGGGAACTTTGTTTTTTTTTTTCAACGTTTTTATTCGTGTATACCGCTATAATTCCTGAGTTCGCATGACAGAAAACGTGACTGATTGGTACGGTGAACTTTCAGGGTCATTCACACACCTAGAATGGCTCGCGAAGTGGCCACATTTAAATAAACATGAAAATATGTTAGACTACATGGGAAAATGGAGTAAAATACAAGGAAAGACAGTCACGTAATCTGGTCGGACGTCACAGTTATTTGACGCAAGTGTGACTGATTACTGATGTAGCCTACATCCTTATTTTTTCCAGTCCAATCAGTTAGATCACAGCTGTTATTTGACGTAGTAGAGGTAGGTATTACACGCTACTATGTTTACTAGGTACGTTTGTGTCACAGGTGACCAGAATATTTTTTTAACGTAAGCTTAATATGATTAACAATTCATAGTTGAAACCGTTATTATATTTCTCCGTTACGAAATTTATAACAATAAAAAGGATGGAAGCCGTAGTTTTTCCAACAAAATATATTTTTTACAGTGTCACGTTTTAGAGTGGTTATAATATCACACTCATTTACAACTTACGTAGGCAGAGTTTTATCATAAATACTTCGTGCAATATTTGCAATAAACTCTTGGTTTGGCTCATTATTCAAAGGGGTATTCCAGGCGTGGATGTTATTTAAGTTCATAAACCGTAGGTATATTTAGTACTTTTTTGGTGATGAATATTCAGCCTCGGGTTTGTAGCGTTATTCAATTATACACTGTCGTTTCAGATAGTCGTGGAATGTGATTAAACAACTTTCGCGAAATGCAAACGTAATGAAATCTTAAGCTTTAAATTTACAAATGGAAATTTTTCTTAATGCTAGAAAAATTAGTGATGTTCAATATATTGATTATTTACGCGATACATACAATGCATGTAATCAATTTAGAGTTTTTGCTTCAAAACTTAATCAGTCCACCGAGTATAAAACACAGCCTTGAGGGAAGAGATGCATTGACAACTTATACTTACAAACTTGTTGTCACAACTTGTCTAATAGAGGGTATTTCAAAATTATTGGCCCATTAAAGTCTAAATAATACTCTCCCACACATTTATACATTGTTAGATATTTACTATCTTTATTATTGTATGAGCACTGTTTGAAAATTAAAGTTGAATATTTTGTGTATTATTTTCAGCTAGTAGTCAGAGAATAAAAATGGCAGTGAATATCCAGCAATGTAAAAAAAAGGGGGTGGGGATTATTATTATTAATATATTAAACAACCAACAATTTCGACCACATCCTTTGAAAAACTAGTTGCGACAAATAAGTAAATATCAGATATTAGTGCACCACTTCCCTTAACCCGTCTAGCTTACTGAGTTTCCATGAGGCTTCATTAATATTCATGAGACTTAGGAAGATAGAAATGTTTTGGCTTATGTAGTGCGAGTCCTTGAGCTGAGTTATCCCTCGTCCGGGCTGACATGAACAAAGATTAGCGAGATTCCTCAACACTTTGCTGCTCATCTCAGGGTCCACAATAACTGTCACGTGGGTCTAACTTGCTCGATATAAAGTAACAATTTCAATC
This sequence comes from Clitarchus hookeri, assembly GCA_002778355.1. Classification (NCBI taxonomy): domain Eukaryota; kingdom Metazoa; phylum Arthropoda; class Insecta; order Phasmatodea; family Phasmatidae; genus Clitarchus; species Clitarchus hookeri. The sequence continues at coordinate 52,495 of NQII01000024.1, forward strand.
AACTCTAAGTGTACTTAACGATTAAGGCCACGCAACACACCCGAGACGCTTCCAGCATCACGTGACGTTGGTGTGGAAAGCGCTATTGATATAGACTGTTCACAGTTAAGTGAGAACTTTTGACGTCAACATTTGGAAAACATTACTCCCTATTAACTACGTGCATGCGCACTGGCATGCAGTATCCCATTTAAGTTGGCAAAGAATTAAGATAAATAGTTCTAAGTCTTGACGTTTTATTGAGAGTATAATATATAAATTGTTTATCCTTTATACACATTTAAGTACGAATTGGTTTTGATATCAACACTTTTACATTCCTAAAAAATTTTTACGTTGTCACTTTGACGGGAGCATGACTAATGTCGCAAGGCACGTTACAGTTAATATTGCCTATGGCGGGATAATACATACTGAGGAGAGAAGTAGATCTTAGGCAGGGCTTTCAACAATGCTCAGCCTATAACAACACCCTCTTACGAAGCCCCTTTCATGCACCTGCCTAACGTTGGCAGGCTCGCGCATGCAGCTTCGGTTTCCAAGAAACTGCGCTGGCTGTGTTGCGTTTCAGTTCAGTAGAATGCAATACGAAAAGGGTCGGACACTTCAGAAGTTTTTAAGAACAAGTGCACTTATAAGGTAAATTATACTCAGGTCAGGAACCAAACGAGTTTTCTTACTGGAGAGTTTAACGTAGGCAAAATTTCTGCCGCTAGGTGCGCAGTGTTTCAAAAAGATCACTTTTAATTATAATTTTTAGTTACTTGAATAACAAAAAAGATACATTTTACTTAGTTACGGAGGTATTTTATATTTAATTTATGATTACTGCAATTAGTTAGTTTTTTAACGTGTAAAGTAGAAAAAAAATCCGGTACACATGCGACACTAGCGCTTACCTAGTGGCGAAAAATTTTAGCTGTTAGACTAAAAGCATTGAGTTTCCCAGCCTGAGTAGAATAAACCTTTAACACTGACTACAGCGTTCTGCTAAGAGTTCCGTATCCTCGATGACAATATTTATAATTTGTGTTATCGGGCAAAATGCAACAAGACGAAGATAATATCATACGTGTAAATAAATAAAAAAGGGGGGGGGGAATTACGAACAAAAATTAATTGACAGAACAACCCAATCAAATGTATGGTTTTTGTCTTCTGAATCCTTGTAGCTATTGTTTTCAACTTTATTAATAACAGTGAATTCCTACATCTGATAAAATGTACTATTATTAATTATTTAAGTACTTAATCATACGAGTAAATGGGGGAATACACTACATTAATATACAGTTTATCCACAAAAATCACTTAAACTCCGTCAAGTATTCCTCACATAAATACAGACGAAACGTATACACATTACATTTAGCCTGAGTTGCTTGTTAAGTACGTTTGAAGCCCGTAAATGTGGAGATGATGTTTATTGCGAATAGCACGGAATCAAATTTACTTATGCCCCTGAAAGTACTTGTAGTGTGCCAGTAAATGAAAATATACACCTGCACAAAGTAGTGTCGATGTGCTAAGTAATAGGTTATGTAAAAGATGGTGGTTGCCTTCAGGCGTATCCAGTCGCATTGAAGGCTAGTGCGATGTCTCCCTCCTGTTGTGCGTGTATGCGCGCACACGTGGTACCACTATCCGCAATAAACCTGTCGCTATGCTCCACCTTTACGGGCGTGTAGCATCCTTAGTAAGCGAGTTAGGCTAAATGTCACATAGGTGCTGTTCACGGTAAACTGAGCACTTTTGAAAGCCCTGCTCAAGATCTGCGTGTATCCATATTGTGTATTCTTCCGCCAAATGCAATATTAAGTAACGTTGGCATGGGCCTGATCACTTAATTCATGCATCAGTCAAGTGAAACTGTCAAATTGTTAGGCAAGTAAATATTTTTCAAAATTTCCTAATTCCTACACTTACTGTACATGCATAGAAAACAAGTTATAAAGTTTCAGTGTTCACAAACATTGAACTAACACTTTTAATTCAACGTTAAGACGTGGAACTATTTTTCCTCCGCCATTACCAACTTTACTCGACTCATGCCAGTCAGTGTGCCCGTTAAAATACATGCAGGTAGGGGCAGTGACATTTCTCAAAGGTTGATTTCAAAAGTACTTAATTAATAGTGAACGGTCTACATAAACATTTCGTTCATATTTGAGAAATAAGTGCAGCTGGGCAACTGTGTTGACAAGTAGCACTGGAGACAACTATGTGTTGTACTTTCTACTACTCAGTCGGATGGCACAGTGGTGCCATCTACTACTCCCATTTGGTAGGACACGAGTTAGATTCCCGGTCCGGCCATCCTGATTTAGGTTTTCTGTGGTTTTTTTTCGAAATCACTCCAGGCAAATGTTGGGGTGGTTCCTTACTACAAGTCATGGCCGATTCTTGCCCCGCTCCTGTTTGTCTGAGTAAGTAGCTCCGTCCCTAATGACCTCGCTACTGACGAGACGTTAAGCCCAACCTATATATATTATACAAAGCCCATGAATCAAGGCAAGCAGAAACTTTGAAACAACTATACACTTTTCTATGTCGAAATTTCGACGAGCGTGCACTGTGCTTCTACAGAGCAGATGAAGCACAATTATCTTGCACAAAGACTAAAGGGAGTGATTTATAAACCGGATAAAATAAACAGCTCTCCGCAAAGCATTTGCATCGCCAGGATGTTGTGTATCACAATTCCCATCCTATTTTTCTCGTCTTGGTGATAGCAGTAAACGTTTGTGTTAGTGTGAATGAGAGCATTTGTTTGGCTAAAATGCGAGCTCGTTCGACGAATGCAAAAAAAGTTTTTTTTAAATAAGAAATTTTAAAGTCATTGGGATCAAGGTCACAGATATACAGCATATCTAATAATATGGCCGCTGACTGACCGGAATGACAGAGCATGAACAGCTTTTAGCTCCTATGCCAGACAACTTTGCACCAGAAGGAACTTGTTTATACTGCTGAAAACATGCCGGCATTCATTCCTGTCCCGAAAAAAAAAATTTACTTTGAAACAGTGCATATTTTTCAATGAATTAATGGACACATCTGTTTACAGTGATACCCACATGACAACAAGTGTTAGCTTTATAAGAGCAGCATGTTATACATACCTAAACGCTGCACACTTCACCCGGGCTGTTTTTTTTTTTTTATTTCATTTTCTTTGAGTCTTTGCTTTCACACGTGCCTAAAGGCCGTGATTGCAGTTACGGGTTGCAGCGCTATTTTCTTGTGTCGTTTCGCAGTGCTGTGGGCAACCAAATTGGAGGGTATATTTAACACACTGCTGTTTGACGAATTATTATCTTGCAGCTCAGTGAACGAGGAATACATTTTATCGAAAGCAACACGGCAATCTGTTATAGGCTATTCACGGTAAAGTGAGCACTTTTGAAAACCCCCTCATTTAGAAAAATAGTAAATAAATATATTTTATTTTAGCCATAGACGTTAACTTTCATGAGCGGTGGAATATACACACTGTGTTTATTACTTACATGGGAATATTTTTATAAAAAGGTGGTTAAAGGATAAAAAATGGCTGAAAGGAAATAGTAACTAGTGCCTCAAAAGTGCTCATTTTACCGTGAACAGCCTATACATGGTAGCATCGCCTTTGGTCTCATATGTTATTTAAACAAGCACTGGGGTTAATAAACCATTCAAATATGCTTCCAGTTAAATATTTTCTCTTTGAAGTTTCTTATTACTACACACATTTTCATTAAGTCGTGAACTAAAATAATTCCTATTTAAATGCGTTAGGCGTTTTCTATAGTATGTAATTTGCTTTCAGTTTGTGTGTATAAGAACTTTTCTATATGCAAGTTTACCAAACCATTTCCGGCGTGATAAAATATAATTTGTTAGTTGCATACAGTATGTAGTTATGTAATTCTCTGCTCGTTTAAGTTTGCCTCCATTAGCAGGCAAATATGATGCGAAATATATCATACTACTGGGTTAAATATAGTGAAGTAGACAGTAATGCAGTGTATTTTCATTGCCTCCCTTGTTTTGCATTCCAATAAGCTTACTAATTTAAGTTTCATATGAGAAGATTGATAATGTTCGTATTCACAAACGCACATGTGGTTTTTAAAATGAGTTTTCCCTTCCGTAAAACACTTATTTTTCAGACTTCCTGATTTAAAGCTTCTTGTGTGCGTATTTCCGAAGCCACTCCTGTAACTCTTACGGTCCATCTCTCGTTCTGCAAATGTATATAGTTCGTTGTTGCACTCCGTCAAAAAAGCTGTATCTGCCATGTATCCCTGCTGCTGAGCTGAACGTGTAATTTTTAAAAAAAATTCTCGGCGCCTACACTGTTACTATTGACGACCTCTCTGCCCTATCAAATATAACACAGTGTCAGAGTGTGACAGGATGTGATGTGTGCGCAAGTCCTTAGTAAGCTCGACACCTTTTTAAAATTTTACTACAAAAATCATGTTCTGTTTCTGGTAAAACGTTTTATTAAATTACTACCAGAACAACCCGGTGTTACCCGTGTATGAAAGGGCAATGAGAGATACACGGCACCGTTTTTGGTGTTTTTGATCCAATAGTTGTTCTGAGATTAACGGACCAGTTTTAGGTATTTCCGGCCCACATTTACAGGGTCATAAACCATTTTGTCATACACAGTAGTTTGAGTTTGGAACGGAAGGGCACCCCTGTTAAATTTTGTCGCGATCCGGTGAACGGTGTAGAAATTAGATACGCGAAACCATTTTAGTGGTAATGGGCCCAATAGGGGGAAGGGGGTCAATTTTACATACACAGTATTTTAATTTGGGTACTGAATGGTATGCCCACCAAATTTGGTTAATACCTGTCGAACGGAGTAAAATTGTACGAGGAACATACATACTGAATTTGAGTTTTATATATAGAGATACAGGTTGTGTGCCATAACAACATGGTAGGGTACAGGGTTGAAAATACAATATTTTGCAATAAGGAACTAATACAGTTTAACAAGATTATATTTGTGATGAAAATGTGCTATAGACTAGGTGGGCATCCATGATAAAGATACCTACAACAGACAGTGCAAGCACACGACTTCTCGTTGATATAGACTGTTCAATGTAAAGTGAGCATTTTTGAGGCCCAAATTTTTCCTTTAAGCCATTTTTTGTCTTTTAAACACATTTTAGAAATAAATATTGCCATATAAGTAATAAACACAGTGTGTTTATTCCACCGAACTAGAAAATTAACGTCTAAGGCTAAAATAAAATGCATCTATTGACTATTATTCCAAATGAGACAGCTTTCAAAAGTGCTCACTTTATCGTGAATAGCATATAGCATTGCACACTCCTGGTCACAGTATCTGAAGTGTAACACGGTAGTTAAATGCAAACAACAGTTGCAAGCAAGCTTGAATCAAACGTTTATTCCACTTCGCACAATAACACGCTTACCACAGAACAGACGCTTACAAATGACTAAACTAAAGACAACTCGATAACAACACACAACGCCAGAACAACACAACACCAACAGTCTCGTCAATCCAAACAGAATGTAGCTCCTACAACAGTATATATTTAAAATGTTACCCACTATTTATACATAGACACACACGTTGATTCGTTGCACTTTTTGAATCATACCTTTGAAAAAACACCCCATATATGACGTGTTTGTTTGTTTTCTAAATATGTCATGTGTCACAAGCGTTTTATTCTTGTGTTAGAATAAAAGTACCTGTGTTATGGTAAAATTTAACTTTTACTTATATTTGGTTTATAAATTATAATATTAAATTTATTATTAATATGAATAAAGGAAAAGAGAAAATAGATGTGTTGGTAATGCATAGTAATAAATAGTTCTAATGCAAAATATAATGTAAATGAGTGCGTACGAAAGCGGTGCGTTGTCCCTCAGGTGTAATTTTTAAAAATTAATTGCTTTTAGTTGTGACGTGTTGTCACATTTGTGTGGTGATGAGTGGCACTTCTTTATTTTTAACTTACTTACTTCACTGCATACTCATCTGCTGCGCCCTAATGATTAGAATAACCAGTTGAAGCTATTTGGAATTGTAAATACTAAATGTACAATATTTTTGTTTGCTAATACTCTTTATGTAATTATATAAACGATTTTAAAAATATTGTTATGTTTTTATTGTTTAAATGTTAGGATAGACATTTTTGTATTAAGTTGGTTTGGTTTCGCGGCCGCATGGGGCGCTGTACAGAGTCGGGAGTTGCGTGCCTTTGTGTGTGGTGAGACTACTCTTGCCTGCGAGCTGTTGAGTTGGACTGTGTGCACGGAGCAAGATTGACGTGTTGTCACTGCAGCGACCCCGCAGGGATTAAAACTAGGTTCGCCTTGTTGTGAAGCGAGAAGTCTAATCACTACTCCACCGCGGCCCCTGGAACGTGAAACATCTAGGCAAAAAATATATAAGTACACAGAAACGAAATGGCATGGTGGTCCCTTTGATGTAGGCGTACCCATTCGTTGATTGGCCACGGGAGGCTCTGAGAACGGGCCTTTTGTCTGATTGGCTACTGAATACTGCGAATGTTTTTTTTTCTAGTGGCTTGGCTGCCGGCTGGCGAAAGCGTTATAGTAATGTTCAAATGAGGAAATAATCTTGGTGCGTCTTTGAGGGAGGGAACGCAGGGGTGACAGTGTAGGAGAGTGCTCTCCCCGAGTGCTCGCCGCTGGAGAGAGGAAAACCACTCGACACTACTGGCGCTGTACATACCAAACTGATAGCTTCGCTATCTACTACCGCGTTGGTAAGGCAGCGGTGGCGTAGTGGCCTGGGTGCTCGCCTCCCACCACGGCAATCCGGGCTCGATCCTCGGCGGGCCCCATCCCGGACTTTCGCATGTGGGAATCGGGCTGGACTATGCCGCTTGCCGGCTGGACTATGCCGCTTGCCGGCAGGCCTTCTCGGGGTACTCCCGTTTCCCCCGCCCTTGCATTCCAGCGCCGCTCCATTCTAGTCTCATTTCTGTCATGCCCGGGGATGACGGTCACCTACGGGTCCCAGCTGGAAAGACAGTCACTCGGAGGGTGTTGCCTTGCCCTGGGTGCACTCCCCACACGCCATTTATATTTACCGCGTTGTTAAATACCGCGCTGCGCGACTTACGTTTCTGCGACAGGTGGCATGCACACGCGGAGCAGCTCTCGCCTACCTTCCTCTGCCGCTGTCACTACTGAACTGAACAACCCTCCTCCCCTTCGTGCAACGGCAATGGACTCTCCCTACTCACCCCACGCGTTTCGGTCTTCTGCGCAGTATCTTCTGATTCCGATTTCACTATGTCAGACGCTGATTGGCGACACGAGTTTAAACATTTAGCTGGCGTGTACCACTGGCTGGTTCATCAGTGTGCGCTTGAATCCTCTGTGATTTCAGCAATACAAAAACGTGTCGATTGCGATGCTGGGAATAAAGCAATAATAGTATTCTGAATAGACGCGTACAGGTCGGTGAGCGCTGTAAGTTACCATCAAGCGGGTTAACCATTTCAGCCATCGTGCAGTGAAAAAGATAGCCTCCGGTTAAGCATCGTGATTAGTTAAGTACATCCCAACCGCGCTTTTATCTGCACGCGCTCTATTTGATTTTTGTTTTTCCCCCGACAGTAGGAGATGTTTGTATTTCTCGCGCGCCATGTTTACGGGCTGTAAATACGGCCCGAACCCGGCCGTGGGTAGCTGCGCTGTTGTTGGACACGGTCCCGTCAAATCGCCGGCACTCCAATGATAATAGTCATCGATGCGAGCTCCATTACAGGGACGGGGAGGGCAATCAGGCCGATGAGAAAATAAAACGGGCATTTTCCAGCGTCGCTTCCCTGCCACATGCTCCCGAAACGCACGCCGCATCAAACGCAAACATAAGCTGGATGAATACAAATACGCGGGGACAAACTTGCCCATCAATTCTAGCCTCTCCCTCGTCCCGGCTTCTACCCCGCGCGGCTGCATCCCGCCACAGTACCGCGCTCGATATTAATAATTCGAAATAATAATTATTTCGAAATGAAAAGTACACGCCCGGCCCCGTCGCCCCCTTTTCCAACCATCAGAACCAACCTCCGCCGAATACTGTCAATTCGAATATCGTCCACATTTTCCAAACGGAATGGCAATTATGTGAATGTCATTTCCTTTTTCGCTCGCCTCTTTCGCCATCCTGCTACACCAGGAGTTCCCCATCCAACCTAGCATTTTTTTTTTAATCCCCTTACTCACACATCCTGCTTATGAGCTAGCTGTTCCGACTCGAATTCTCGGCGCTCTCTGTTTCGCGCTCTCTGTTTCGCGCTCGCCGATCAAAAATAATATGAGATAAACTTAGAGGCGCAAAGTAATGGTGTTCTAATATATATATATATATATATATATATATATATATATATATTTCACGGCATTGTGCAGATGTGAATGGCGGGTGCGAACCAATCACTGGAGCACTTGGGAGCAGGAGTTATATCCCTGTGTGTCCGCTAAATCCCGCAACGCAAATGTGTCAGAAAGTTTCTTCCTGCGTTAGGTAAATATAGTTTTCAGCAATGCTACCAACACGATAAAGTTTTATAGAAACAAAGAGTCGGAACTGAAACTGCAGTGCCCGTGGCATTTACAAATTGATGTTTGCCTCGCAAAACGCTGTTGTGGGTAACAGAAAAACTATAAAGAAACAATGACGGAACACTGAAAAAATTAATAAATACCAACACGCACCTGTGAGAGTTGATACCAAAACGACGAATCAGCACAAACTTTCTGCAAGAACAATCTAAAGGCTCTGCATACGAAGCCTGCAGTCACGTAGTTTACATCGGAAATTAATTTTAAAGAAATTAATTTTCAGTGCATCAATTTGAAAGATTGCCGTTTCGAACAAAAAGTATTCTCCGTGACATTACTTAAGAAATACTGGCAGGTAAAGTAATTTTAATGTATTTATTTCTATTTTTTAAATGTAAATTTTAATGTTAAATAAAATTAAAAAGATTTTTCAACGTTTTAGTGTGCGTTAAATAATGTCACGTAGAACACTTGTTTGAATCGGTTATCTTTAAAATTGGTGCAAAGAGAAGGAATTTCTTCTACGTTGATTCTACTGGCTGCAAGCTTGCAAGCAGGGCACTTAACAATAGAGTTTTGTTCACAGTAGACTATACATGATTATTGGTAGACTAAGATGCGCTCAAATTGACAAACTGTGCTGTTACCCGTTTTGCAAAAATCTGCTTCAATATGAGCGAATGCGAAAGTACTGACAAGTAATGGTACATCACTAAAAGAAAAAATGAAGAGATTTTGATGGCTCTTAGCAGCGAGGTCTTGAGAGCCGATGAGGGTGATTGAGGTAAGTATGGAGCAGCGCTAGAATGCAAGGACAGGTAAAACGAGAGATACCCGAGAAAACTCGCCGACGAGCGGCATCGTCCGGCACGATTCCCACATGCGAAATTCCAGGAGTGACCCGGGTGGGGGTTGAACCCGGTTCGCCTTGGTGGGATGGGAGCAGGCTAACCGCTCAGCCACCTCGGCCCCACTGAAACACAGGACAGTTACAGAAGAGAGGTCATCAATGGAGGAATATCCAATGTGAGGAACTAGATACCAAGGAATATCTCCTCTGAAGGAAACTTCCTTCGCTTAATTTTTTCTCGCGATCCTAACAATCCAGGTATTACAAAAGTATAAAACGGTAAATTATACTTAAAGTAATATTTTGAATGTGAATACTTAAAAATGGGGGGATTCATATTATTTCCATAGTGCAGAACTGAATCATTGATGCTGCAAATTATTTCATCGTGTAAAAAATTGTATATACGCAAAATTCAATCTATACGTATATCATAGTCGTAATTTTTCGTTTCTTCAATTTTAATGGTATTGTCAAACTTAACCTTAACACTTGTAGATTATAATTTTTTTAAATAATTGAAATACCCTGTATTGAAAGTAATGTTCCCATGCTACGGTAATTATGTTACATTATATACCAGGTAAATAAAGTGTTAATGTCATTATTAGTGCGGGCATTTTCAAATAGTAATGTTACATTGTAAAATTTTTGATGTAAAATCTGTGAAAATATTATAAAACAGTTACCCATAACAATATCGTATTTATAGACACCATTAAGATAAAGCATTATATCATAATATCTGAAAACGATAAACATTACTTAGAGAAAAGCGTTAGAAAATAACACTGGTAGAAGGAAACGCTTGTAAGAAACAGACGGCAGCTACACGGTAATTAATAACAAAATGGCTATAAACGTTTATCAATAATTACATACACATAGCCATGAATGTTTTTCGTCAAAATATTAAAGTGGCCGTCTAAAAACTTTATGAATTCACTCCAAACCGTAAACTAAACTCGTGGAATGTTTTCATAGCACTCGACTCTTACGTTTATTCACTAAAATAAAAAAAAATGGGACATCGCAAGTTAAAGTTAAAGTTAACCAGCAGGGACATAAATAAATAAAATGAAAATGATTATACACAACAGATAATAAATAAATAATTCTATAAGATAACGTATAGCCACAAACTCCTTAAAAATGTGTGAATGTAAATGTATATAAAATAAATCAGTTTGAAGAAAATATATTCTTGTAACTGGCTACCATATAGTGACCTACTGGATATGAGGAACTCTTTCCTACTATGAGCGGTATACAGACGCATCTGTGACTTACATGGGATTCAAACCCGGTTCCCGTTGTCTCCTGTTATCACCTTATCGGTTTAGACTACAGAGGACGCTATATAAACCACTCTCATTTAATAAAAATTACAGTAAACATCTCTGTCACTAAGTAATCCATAGGCTGACAAAATGTTTGATAAATCACCGTTCACAATTTCGCTATAAATTTTCTAAAATCATTGAATAAAATAAAATCATGTTTCTCAGCTCCTCCATGATGAAAACAGTTAGTACCAAGGTTCTGCATTTGTCCCACAGTGCCAGTGGCAAACACTAGACTAAAAATGTACACAAAAATTTTTTCCGCTTTATGAATCGAAGCAGTAAGTAATAGAGTTAACAAAGTCGTGCTTATAGCCTTAAAACGCAAGCATTATGAATCAGCACAGTGGCTATTCACAGTAAAGTGACCGCTTTTGAAAGCCCTCTCATTTGGAATAATAGTCAATAAAATATATTTTATTTTAACCTTAGACGCTAACTTCCGAGTGCGGTGGAATATGTACACGCCGTGTTTATTATTTTCATGGTAATGTTAATTTAAAAAGGTGGCTAGAATAAAAAATGGCTAAAATAAAAAAGAAACTATGGCCTCAAAAGTGCTCACTTTACCGTGAACAGGCTATACGAATAAGTAAACGTGGAAAAGCCAAGTAAACTGCAGCGAAGCGTCGGTATTCAGGCCAGGGGATGAATTTTCAAAAAAACCTTGCAACAATTATATATAGTCAATTCACGTTTACCTCCAACTCTTCTGAAGCCATGCCAAAGATTAACTTCCCAGATATTCCTCCGCCTCATGCAAAGAAACTTGGTGGAGTGTAGAAAATTACACCAATGAGACAACCCACCGCATTCGGACACACTCAGTGTAATAATATTTTGCGTAAGAACTATTTATTACTAGGCATTACCAATACACCTCCCCGGTTACATGAGTACTAATTATTAATGAAATATTATAATGTATCGATAAAATATACGTAAAAGTTCAATTTAACCTAACGTAAGGTACTTTAATGTTAACGCAAGTATAAAACGTTGTGATAGCTGGGGTATTTAGGAATCAACCAAACGCGTCATACATGGGGTGATTTTTCAAATGTTTTATTAAGAAATTGCGAAGAAACAGCGAACAGGCTATAGTTTTTTAAAACCTAGCAGCGGGTCTACCCTCCCGGCGGCCCAGAATTCGGTGCAATAAATTTGGCAACACTCTGAACGCAATCTGTCCGTAGACCCACTCCGAGATGATCAGCACGCAATATGAAGCTCGGTGTGCAACTCGTCGCTTCCCGCCATAGTATTCAGCATGCGACAACGGTATACGCAGGTCAGTCGTACATTGTGCTTGAGTGGTTCATCAACAATTCCTTGAACCTCCTTCGCCAACAGCTTGTAATTATTGTAGTCTTGAGCATAAATCCCTGTTCAGTCTAGTATATAACTTCAATACTTAGTTATGGTCTATTCGCGGTTCTTCGCAATTTTTTAATTCATGCCTTTGAAAAAAAAACACCCCATGTAAGACGTATTTTATTGTTTCCTATCAAAAGCATTTTATACTAGTGTTAACATAAATATACTTTTTTGTTAAATCTAACTGTGACTTATATTTTTTGTTTTAACAATAATATTTCATTTATTATTAATATGAATAAAGGGAGAGAGAAAAGGTGTGGGTTGGCAATGCCTAGGAAGACATAGTTTTATGCAAAATATTATTACACCGAGTGCACACGAACGCAATGCCTTGTCCGTCTGGTGTAATTTTTAAGACTTGGTCAAGCTTTGTATTCAGGAGGCGGAGAAATATCCCGGATGCAGAACTTTAGCAGGGCTTCACGAAAGTTGGAAAAAAAAACCGTGAATCGCCTATACCATAAACCTTCCTTAGTCAAAATATCAATTTCAGCTTAGAACTCCCTAGTCTATAGTAAACACAATTCGCAGAAAGCGAACGCAAAGTAATTTTATAGGTGGTCCCATTTTTAATATTAGGCTGGACTCACAATAGTCCGTCGCATGTCAGTCGTCCGTCCGTCCGGCAGTCATCCGTCTGTCGTTTTCGTCCGTCAGTTTAAAGCGATTCACAACAATCCGTTTTCAATCAATCCTTCTGTACGGCAAAATTTCAGTGTGACAACATAACATCGCGATCTTTCTTTAGTTGGAGATATATTTTGGTTGGAAATACATTTTCAAGAAACATTTTGGTAAAGTATTTTTCTACGTAATAGGAATTTGTAGAGATTTTTTTTCTAACAATTTAAATTTCTTGAATTTACCACCAAAGTTAAATAAACACAGATCCACCGCCTTTCATTTTATTTCAAAGCACGTATTCACGTCCTAAGTAACGTTGTCAGAAGGCGGTGGCTCATCCGTACTTCCGTCGAAAGTTGAAGTTTTGAAAAATATTTGACGTATGGACGGATAGAAAAAAAAAATGTTTTCCCTGCGATTGGTTGACGATCGCGTGACGGACGGACGGACGGACGACTGACGAACGCGACTGGACTATTGCGAGTCCAGCCCTACCAGTTTCGAATACGGCAGGTTAAATATAAAAAAAACAGCCCCCCACGTGGCGTCATTCCGTGACGGAGTTGTGTTAACACGCGCCCAGTGGCGAGTGTTTGCGACTGCGAGAATGATGGCGACAGAGGAATGGCATGGTGAAGGGGGGTCCGTATCACGGAGGGGGCGAATTAAAAAGTGCGGAAGCAATTGAAAATCAAAGGCCCGGGGAATTGATTTACGCCGAAGCAGGGAAAGGGTCACACACCCGCGCGTGGGCAGCACGTGTGCCCGCGGTCCTGGTGTAATTAAACCGCGCAAACCACTGTCCGAATTGACGGACGTCGAGGGGGCAGCTGATTGGGGGAGGACGGAGGACGCGNAAAAAAAGCCACAGTGTCCCGCAAATATCTGCCACCTTCAAAAGGGAGAAAATATAATAACGACGATAATGATAGTAATAATTAGGGCCACCTGTTTTTCGTGAAAAGATTTCAGGACTTCTTGTTCTCCGAAACACTAAAGCTCGGATCCACTTTCGTGATTGGATGCTTTTAACTTTCACGCGTCTTCGGTGTCTGCCCGCGAATCACGGGAATTCACTGTCAACGTTATTTAATTCCACGGTTTCCGAGGACGACAAGTGCTGCCCGCACGCTGAGACAGTATAGTAAACGTGCATTGCCCTTCGTGCGTCGGATGTTCGTTTCCCTTCCTGCAAAGTGCAACTGAGCTGTGTACTTCGCCACCGGCCGACGTAAGCAGCCTATCGCGTATTGACAGTGGGTGATTCCAGCCTTCAGCTTGGTGAATATGTAACTTTTGAGTACTACACAATCGTGGCGGTCGTCGCAGAGCCGGTGCAGGTTAACATGGCGCCCTGGCCTATTTAGAATTATCCTCGGTTAATGCTCATTTCTACTATTTGCTACAACAGCGCCCCTAGTGGCTGGCAGCTATAGTTTATTCAAGGGTTACTTGCAACTTTTCTAAAGCCCTGCTTAAGTTTTACTTCAAGGATATTCCTCCGCCTCATGCAGACGAAGGTTAGCCAAGTCCAGAAAATTACACCAAATGGACAACGCACCACATTCGTGCGCACTCATTGTAATTATATTTTGCATAAGAACTATTTGTTCCTAGGCATTACGAGCATACCTATTTTATTCCTGTTTTATTCGTATCAATTACAAATGAAATATAATAATTTATAAATAAAATACAATTAAAAGTTATATTTAATAAAAATAAGTTTCTTTATGTCAACAAAGTTATAAAACGTTTGTGATACATGACACGTCATACATTGGGTGATTTTTCAAAGGTTTGATTAAAAAGTTTGAAGAAACCGCGAATAGACTACAGTGATAATTGTTAAGTCGATTTTACTCGATCGATACTACTCACTCATAAATATGACCGACAGAAATTAACTCTTTCCGATAAATTAAAAATCACCCATTTTAATATTTAAAAACTAGTGTGTTTATTTATACATAAGAATTATTGAAATTAATTTTTACAGTATTAAATAATAAACCGATCGTTATAATCATTTACATTTCAGTAAATTTGTCATGATCGAAATGTAAAACATCTCAGATCTGGCGTCGACCATAACTCCCGCCCCCAGCTTCTCAGCACCCTAGGATGTCACCTGGTTCATTTATGTGGTCGAGTCAGCCATACGAATCGTCGTCTGCAGATATATTCACTATTCTGAGCTCTTTTTCCACTGCTACGCTCTTCTCGAATATTAAAGAAGTGTAATGGAGACCTGATCGATATAGGGATAAGTTACGGCAACAGCGCACCATTTCCTACTATCCTACACCTCCACTACAACTCTCCAGTATTTCACGACGTTGATTTCAATTATTATTGAATGTTTAATGATTACGCATTCTTAATATAAACTTGAAAATTACGGAAACCTTGATATTAATGCTTGATTCACAGATCGTGATGAAGAATCTGCCATAAACATTTGCAGGTGAGGTCTATAACGGGAATGAGAGACATTATCTTGATGCACACCAAAGTATGTTGCAGTAATGAACGACAGCACAATAATCTGATGCCAGTTTTCTATGAAGAACCATTTGATCAAGGCATCATTCTGAACAACTACTCCAAACGATGACTAGTTCGTTCGGTGACTTAAAGAAGTTCAATTTACCTAACGTTTTCAAATTACCTTATTCGAATCCCTGGCAAACCGTGTATGTTCGTGTCATTTCTTCTTGACAGTTTACTGTGTTTATTTACTAAACCACGCCACTATTATCCGTACGCCATAAATATTTCGGTATTGGTAAATCTAGCTTAATAAAAATTAAATGAAACTATTCAAAATGTGAAGTACAAGCAGGCATGTTAGCTATACTCACAAGAGACAATTTATAGTTTAGTTATAATTGTGGCATGTAAATGGAAAATTCTGTAAGTGCCAAAACATGAAAAAAGTGTTTTTTGATCGGAAATCGTTGTATGTGCCATTGCCAAAGTTTTAGGAACCGTTCCAAGTGCCTGTGTCGAACGGTTTAGTTTCTGGAGCTGTTGATAGATGGCGCAAGCGATGGAACTATCACGCCGATTTCAATCAAAACGCTGTAAGTGCCAGCCGCCATTTCCACACTACGGGCGACTGCTGCGTATTAGTCAGTACGAGAGCGCCGTATGCCTATAGGTCGTGCGTTCTCTCTCACCTTTAGTATCGTTGTGGGTATTTCATTGTTCTCGTGAGTTAAAATGAGTTACCAAGACTACTCTCCAACCACCTCCGAGCCACCACCAACCAAAATTAAACTGCAGCGTGGTCGGAAAGCTGCACGAGAGAGTGGTCATCCGTATACAAACTCTTCAGGGAATCCTCGTCCTGAGAAACGCTTGCTAAGGGAAGAGGTACGTTGTAAGTTTACTAATGACTGTAATAAACTTTCCCGTTGACAAAAAAAGAAGCTTTTCATACAGTTTTACCGCCTTAACGAAAGTGAACAGGGTACATATATTTTGGTCCGCATTCAAGTGCATGAAATAAATCGCAGAAGGCATGGGACATACACTGACCCTGTTGATAGTGGACGCCAAGTTACTTTTTCGTACGTTGTTCCCGCTGGTAATGGCGAAAATATTAATGTGTGTGCTAATACATTTAAAACCATTTTCGCGATTTCACATCGTAAAATGCAAACATTGCAAACGAAGAAGAAAACCGGTGATTTGGTTTACAAAGACGGTCGTGGTAAACACCCTAATTCGAATTAAAATAAGAAGAAGTTTACAGAAAACGATCGACATTTAGTTCGGAACCACATTACCAATTTTCCAAGACATGAAAGTCATCATAGTCGTAAGAAGATTAGTCGTGAGTTTTTAAGCCCCGACCTCAACCTCAACAGAATGTATCTACTGTTCAAAGACAAATACCCCACATGCGGCATTTCTTATCGCTACTACGCTGCAGTGTTCAAAAAAGACTTCCCTGAGCTCAGATTTGGAGCCCTTGCAATTGACTCGGGTAAAACTTGCGACCGCCTTCACGCTGCTGCAAGTAACGCCATTCTTCGTACTGATAAAGAAAACGCCTGATCGGCGTTGGAACTCCGCCAAGCAACAGCTGAAAAAGCCCAGTCGATACTAAAAAGCCATCTAAACGCTTCACAGATGCCATCAGGAACATTTTCAACAGTGTGTGTGGATCTTCAGCGAGTTATGTTCATACCAATGTTAACTCATAGCTCAACGTTCTATACTCGGCAGCTTTCCACGTATAACTTATGCATTCACATGGGAGACACCAGCAGCAATGCCATGTGTATGTGGCATGAGGGAGTGGGTGGAAGAGGAGGCAACGAGATTGCCTCCTGTTTCTACAAAGTGGCTCGTTCTGGTCGTTTCACAAAGAAACATCTTGTGATGTGGTGTGACAATTGCACTGCACAGAATAAGAACCAGGTGCTTTTCATAGCCCTTATTTATCTGGTAGCAAAACAATGATACGATTATATTGATATAAAATACTTGGTTAGTGGTCAAAGTTTTAATGCATGTGATCGCGACTTCGGAGTCATCGAAAAAAGGAGACGACAGTGCAAGGCAATGGTTCCTCAACAGCTGGAAGATGTGGTACAGACAGACCACCCGAGTTAACAATCATTTTATTGTTCAAACTATGACCGGAGACGATTTCATAGACTTCGCATGTGTGGCTAAACATTTCATTGACACAAGCAAGCTACATATAAGCAAAGCGAGTTGGATTCGCATAGTCAAGAATATGCCACATGAAGTCCTCACAGCATCTTCACTAGATGCTGATATTGACGGTCCCCAAGCGTGGACAAAAACCAACGTCTTAAAAAAAAACGCGCTAAATTGTCCAGTCTCCCAGCCCGTCGAAATTTATCACAGGTCAAGTACGTATGCAAGATCTCAAGTGAAAAAAAGAAAGATCTCCTCCAAATGGTAGATTTTTTAGAGACTGAACATCGCATATTTTACGAAGATCTTCTAGGTGTAGCACGTGCAGATGATGTTGGTGAATGATATTTTTATGATGTTTTTTGTGTTTGTTTAAATTACATTTTGATGTTTTACATTTGAATTAAATTACATTTTAATGCTTTGATATGTTTTTAAATTACTTGTGGAATATTAATATTAACTTTACTTGTGGATAAAAAAAATTACGTTTGCATTTAATTTTGAATACAATGTTTAAATAAAACAATAATAACATTAATTTTCTGAATGCACATAATAATTATTTAATATTGCGTGCATTATTATTTACGTTTGGCAGAATGATGTGTGGCACTTCCATTGTCCCATGGTTTATCATTAGGCACATACAGCGTTTCCCAGGTTTGGTACATTCATCACGATCATCAGTTAGCGTGGCACTTACCACGGTCTGAGGGTTGCCCAGCGGGTACATTCAACGTTTCCCAAGTAAAAGTCATAAAAGTGACATAAAATGTAATAAATAGGTAATTTTGGTTAGCAGTACTTATTTGTAGCAACATTTTCTATCTCTGTGAATTTTTTCTGATTTTTAGAGATATAATTGAAACCAGCCAACAGTTTTTTGCGGTTTTCTCGAAATCAGTTTTCCGGCACTTACAGTATTTTCCATTTACATGCCACAATTACGTTTACGATCAATTAGCATCCTCTGGTAAAGTGTAGTATGTGGCAATTTATTCACATAAGACACTTGAAGTGTTTGCATTCTTAGCTTTCTTGATATACAAAACGTAGCATTTAATATTCCGATGATAAAACTCGCTCTTTGTATTTTGTAGCATTTTTTTGAGATATCGTCGAATAATGCTCCATCTATCGCACGTGCTGTGTAGTCGCGTTTTTATGTATTTTGTCTATCTCCGCAGCTCTATCTATGAAACTGCCCTTTGTATTTATCACGATGAAAAAACGCTAAAGATGTTTCTCTTTTTTACCTCTTTATGTAATATAATTTTATTTTCACAATTATTACTTAAAATTAAATATATCAAAGTAAAATGCATAATGGGAAAACGTTTAAATGAAATATTTCCTCCTAAGGTTTGCTCCTCCAGCCCCTTACCCCACTCCACCATAAGTTATAAAATTTATAAATTGAATAGTAAGTAATAAAAACTTCAATTCACATTTTTTTTAAACTTCACATTATAAACTCAGCACGGTTTATACTTGTAATGTTTAAAGCATGTGCAATAATGTAATGTTTTAGTTCATGAAACTTATAATTAATTTTTGTTTTAACAAATAATGCAATAAAGTCTGAAAAATTTGGAAGTATTTGAGGACACGTAATCATTAGACGTACAGATAAACTAATAAATGTTTAAAAAATGTTACCTGCAGAAATTATGTTCTTCGTGCTGACAATTATGCGAACTTGCTTACCTGGAAATAAAAAAAAAGTTTATGTAAGTTACACTTGGTTAACTGCTGCTGAAATTACTCAAACACAAAACCAACAAATAAAATAGGAAATCCGTACTGTGAAATTTATAAGCACCGTAACTAACACTAAAAAATAATCTACTTATCAATCTAAATTATTTTCTAATGTAGGCAATAATTTTATAAATATGGCAGCCTACTTACTGTTTAAAGATACTAAATTAGAGGAGCGTGCATTGAAACACAATCCTTACATAATCCGAGATAACCCTCCACAGTGAACGTACATGCAGCCAGATACACTAACTAAAAATTAATATTTACTGTTTTATTGCTACTTCGTGAACAAATATGGTGTAATGGAGCGAAATACTAGAATTAATAATTACTGGTTCAACTGGGAAGAACCACGCGTAAAGCACTCAGCCAAAAAGGTTTTTACACGCTTTACAGCCGTGCAAATACTAATGTCCTGACAAAAAATATCCACGGCTTATTTAAAACGACCATTGAAATATTTGATGTCGGCTTTTCCGATTAACAGCGTGGCTGCTCATTGTCCGCCCACACCACACTACAGCTTCTACCTGGTCCAGTCAACATCGATGACGCCGGTTGTACTTGAATAAATAATTCGGTCGTATGTACACGTAAAGCGCCTGTAGATAAGGATTGATGTGGAGAATGCCAAGCATTCTGCAGGGATGAGGCACTAAACGTATCGACAAGACAGTTTCGTGAGACAGAGGTCTTAATAAAATACAAAAAAAAGAAAAAACCTCAAATTTTAACATTTACAGTGCTGCAAAAACACCATACAAGTATTTCCTACACGGTGTAAAATAATTCATTATTTTACCATCCTCTGGGTACACTAATAAAATATCCATGAATATGTTACTACATTGATAAATTTAATGAATAACTGATCATGATAAAAACTAAAGACTGTTCACGATTAAGTGAGTACTTTTGAAATCAACTTTAGAAAAATATCACTGCTCATAACTGCATATATATAAACGGGTGCAAAGAGTGACAAACGCCCAGTCAAATTATTCATTTATTTCGTTTTCTGTTATTTTTTAATGCATCGAAGTGTAAAAATGAGCAGATATGTAAACTATTTACTTTTCTAATAATTTCAAAATTGCACTTGACCAACGCATGAATAAAGTGATGAGGCCCATGACGGTGTTAACTCTACATAAGGCGAAAGAATACACAAGTGCATAAAAGTAGATCTTCAGTAGTCCTTTCAAAAATACTCATTTTACCGTGAACAGACTATACACGTGGGTAAAGGGTACATTTTAGGCACGCAAAATGAAATTACGAGGGGTTTTCAATTGAGTTTTAGCAACCACGAACTGGCTGTCATAAATTTTGACGAGCAGCAATTTTTTTTTGAGGAGTTTTCACCACGATTACACTTGAGAAACGATATCGTAATTCAGACTTTTACCAGGAATTTACGATGAGGTAGACTGATTTTTCGTATCCTGCACATGCCCACAACACTGAAAGTAGGACCAGCATCAGAACTGTAAAAATCCCGCGAACAGAAACGTAAAGGTTTTACATTTGGCGTTTAAGAACACCGACATGACTTTTTTTTTATTATAATGTATTCTAGTTGTGGTAGTCTCTTTCCACAAGAAGTGTATTGATATTTAAAAAAAAAAACACACATTATCGTAAGCAGTGTTCCAACCTGAATTGAAAGCCAAGTGGAAAGTCAAATTCCGAGCGTCGCTACTGAGGAATCAGTTGCTGCGCAGCTGGCGTGACCTCTCTACCGCATGTTCCCTGTACGGGAAGCCCGTGCCCCGTCTCCCCCACAGCACAACGATGACTGCTCCTGCAGTCGACAATCGCGACCTCCAACGAGCGCGCGAGCGCCGCGCCGTTGCTAAGTCGCGCGCCGAGGGTAAATAATGTCACCGCGCTGTTAATTAGCGATGATTTGTTTGCTCTGCGTCATATTTACGGTCATTACCATTCGACCACTGCATGTTATTAGAGTGGTTTAGAGGGGAAGAGAGGATTAATTCGCGTGCACACACACACACACGCATACCAGCGCGCACGCGTGCGGTTCGCGAAACCACGGTATCCAGTGACGGTTAACGCCCGGACACATCCCACGATCCGGTGCACAGCGGCACTTTACGATATCGCTTGAGTTGCGTGTGCGTTTGCTTAATAAAATATTATACGATAGTATTTTTTCTTCATTTTATTAACAGAACCTAATGAGGAACTTAGTACTGAATGAGGGTATTTGGAGAGCTCATATTAAGTGAGTGAGTGAAAAGATTTGGGTGGCGCTAAACAGCGAGGTCTTGAGAGCCGATGAAGGTCATTGAGATGAGAATGGAGCATCTCCGGAATGGAAGGGTGGGGGAAAGGGCAGATCCCCGAGAAAACCCGCCAACTAGCGGCATCGTCCGGCACGATTCCCGCGTGCGAAAATGCGAGAGTGACCCAGCCGGGGATTGAACCCGGTTCGCCTTGTTGGGAGGCGAGCAGGCTAACCGCTCAGCCACCGCGTCCCAGCTCATATTAAGTAACGAATCCTGAAACGCCATCTTCAACAAGGCTCGCGCTGTTAGAAAACCGATATAGCATCTCTCCCCTCATAGCAACCCAAGGCTGGTTCCGCAAATTGGGCTCCGCTGGCCGTCTCCCTATGGAAACCAGTCTCCTCGTGGCTGGTCAGGCGTATCTGTCGTAATGGCTTGGGTCGCTAGTTGGTACCTAGGCCCGGCCACTTGGCATTCAGGTCGATGGGGCCCAATACTGGAATTTCATGTTGTAGAAATTCTATAAGTCTGGTAAAGTTCAGTGTCCAATGGCAGCTCCTCCGGCTGCAGAGCTGGTGGATGGATGAGGTGGCGATGGCATGGAGACGGTGATGATACATGGAAGAACTCTGGAATTTACGGGTCCAGAGCTACGGATTTTGATAAGGACGGAAACCTTCCATTCAGAGTCTATCGCACACTGCCCATCTCTACTGGTGGGTGTAGTTGGTGGGGCGGTCGGGCATTGAAAACCTACCAGTGCCATGGCAAATAAGTGGGAGCACGGGCTAATAAGGTTGGCCCCACCAGAGGTTTTCTCTGGTGAACCGATCACTAGAGGTTGGACTCGTGCTAACAGTGGTTAACTCTGTATGCTGGAGGAGGTCTGGAGAGATTCCCCCTCTCAAAGAAAGACCGGGCGGTGAGCGGCAACCCGCTCTGATTGTGTCCTGGTAAGACACTAGGGGTATGGATAGAACCCCGGCCTAAACACACGCTTGGTATCTGAGGGCGAGGGTCTGAGAACCTTGTGGTAGGGTGTTCTCGGTCGTACTTGTGAATCAGGTTGGGGCTTTGGATTTGGTTACTTCAGGTGCGTAACTGGGCCACCTGCGATGAGAGGGCGTGATATCTCTTCCCCACAGATTGGGCGGTCGTAGCGCGGGATGGCCTAACGGCTAAGAGAGCTACGTAAAAATACAAAAGTACGAAGGCCGAGAGGCTCTTGTATCTGCATATACATATATATATGCGTGTGTGTTAGAAGACCGAGTCAACAACGAATCAAGCGTAACCCCCTGAATGACTTAAAAAATGTATACATACTTAATGAGTGGAGATAGCGTATTTAAAACACAGAAGTACGCATGGAAAATTTTATGGTGCAAATTTAATAACAGATGCTCCTGAAAAGAGTTTATTTCTGCTATAGGAGATGAATATCAAGTCAACTATACTGTGTGCCTCATATTCGAATTCGCTTGCAGGTGCAAAGGAACTAATTTAAGACCATACAATTGCATGGCGTCGCCCGATTTTTACGCGCATATTTTCAACGAAAATTATAAAATTGGCATTCGTGAGTTGCAATGTTTCAGGTACACTGGGAATATCAAATTTGAAATCACAGCGAAAACGTTTAAATCGATTTTTGTAAGAATGAATTAAGGCACTGAAACAACAAATGATTTAAAATCTTGAGACGTGTTGGAGACGTTGAGCTTCATTTGCGAGTCATTTTACATTCCCTTTGGAATCCTTACTTATACGGATTATAGTAATCATTTCAGCTAATGCTTCCGATCTTCACTACCATTGAACTAATACGGTGACCTCGCTGACTTTTAAAGTACAGTATCCCATACAATTTTATGTTATGAGTTTTGTCGTTTACGTTATAGTTACTGAAGCGCATTGAATAACGCTGAAAAAATACTACCACATATTGTGTAACCACACTCATGTCCATCAGAAAACTGTATAAGGAAATTAATCTTAATATCTTTATTTTTTAATGTAGCTAACTCACAAGAACCAATTAAAACGATTAAAAAACGGGGACAGGTTTGCCGTACTAACATACGCGAAACGCTGCTTCCTTTCAAAATTTTGGCAAGTACATCAACTTTGTCACTGAAGAAAATTCATTTCCTTTATGAAAACAAAATCTTACACTGTTAAATTATAACAAACGTTCAAAACCCACTGCAACATGTGAGCGTCCTTGAATGAGTTAAATGACGTTTAAGAGATCACTGAGAACATTGCACGTGGATAGAGGTTCTAAATATTTAAAACTATTGCGTATTTTAAATCTTCTCTAAGGGCATGTTTTCTTGGTCAAATAAAATAAATATTAAAATATGTCTGTTAATTGTTTACACCGTTTTAAATAACGTTAGGAAACGTAATTAAATCTTCAGCACGGGTTTGGCCGTCTTTGCTTTGTAATGATTATTAATGGTTTTGAATGATACTGTACATGCTTTTGTCTCTTCAGCACTGCCGTAGCGCTTACTCATCTGACGTCTATACAACCTCCGTGCGGAGGCACAAAAATCAATCAATTACCCGGTTACTCTTCTCGTCGCGAGCACACCCGGTGAACAATGATGGACCGGGGGGTAGCTTTGCAGCGACGTAATCGGCCGAACACACACGCACGCTCAACCAACAATTTATTTTCCCTCCCCCTTCCCCACCCCCCGTGCTTAGCGTCGTTCCACGTCCAAGTTACGGGCGGCGTTTGTGCGCTGGAGATTAAAATGCCAATAAATCAGGCGCGTCGCGAGTTTTGATTGGCCCAGCCCTCGTGTCGCGCTGATAAGTTTGGCGCCGCATTATCGCGGAGAAGGGGGAGGGGGGATGAATAGCTTGTCCACTTTTCACTCCACCCGTCACCAAGCCGTCCAACCCCCTCCCCTCTTTTACACCACCTCCCTTAACCCGTCGTAGTCACCTCCTCCCCCCTTCCCTGGGTACCCAGCTCGTGTTTTAATTAAAGCGGAGGTGGTGGGCGTGCTGGTACGCGGCCCTCCCGCCAGATAGCACGCACGTTGCTCCACTTCATTATTCCTGGAAGGCATCCACTCGGGCGACAGTGTCAACCTTGGCGGGGGGACCCCCTCCACCGTCCCACTGCGCTTGCGTCCTGTCTTAATTTCCACTGGCGGCCGGCTTTACCGAGTAATGAGTCGACATGCAACTCTCCAAAATAATCTCCGCGTGGAGACGACGAAATAGTTCACTGCGAGCTCTCCGTGCAAGATTGGGCTCCGGCCGAGAACCAGACACACTGTACGCCAGTAAGCCAACCCCAGAATAATTAACTTCATCGCTGTAAAACATTTACTTATAGGCTATTCACGGTATAGTGAGCACTTTTTAAATCACGCTCATTTTGAATTATAGTAAATAAACATATTATATTGTATCCTTAGGCTTAACTTTTGAGTCCGTTGAAATATATGCACTGTGTGTATTACATTCATGGCAATGTTTATTTTTTAAAGTGGTGGTAGGATAAAAAAAAGGCTGGTAGGAAAAAATAACCAGGACCTCAAAATTGATCACTCTACAGTGAACATCCCATGTATATTAATACTATTATGTGACAATTCGAAAACTATATTATATTTTTATTATATATGTCATCTATTTTACAAATCAGAAAAATGGTACTTACAATTTTTACTACTAACTTCTCTGAACATTTTAAATTGTTTTCATATAAAACATTACCCGCTGTTATGAATAATATAAATATGGTAATTCTTACAAAAACATTTTATACAAAAAAATTACGTAATTTAATACATGACAATCTTTTATGCAATCTACAGAAATGTGTAACTATAATTATTATTAACGTTTCCCAAAAAATAATAGGACAATATAGTTGAAATTAAATCGTCTCAATAAATTTGGTAGTTAATTGCAACAATTGCTGTTTTGAGTCAGATGCGTCTAACGTTAAATTTCAGGTCTCTATAACATTTTATTTAAAGTACAACTCGACGAAAATAAACGAAATTAATGTTATGAAAAATGTTTGTCTTCTTATCTGCAGAGATACTGGGAATGTATGTCCTAATATAAGTAAAAATATAAATTCCCTTAGCTTCAAAATAATTTGAAGAAACGACATATTTACAGAGCAGAACTCCATATTTTTTAAACATTTTAACTTATTGACCAGTGCATGAAATAGTCCTACAGATTCTGTGTGTGTGCAATTGCACATGACAAGTACTTTTCTAGTCGTTCTAAAAGGAGAGTAATACTTTTAAGTTTTAAACAACGTGAGCTAACCATAAGTAGTGATGAGTTCATTTCTCCTGAACAAAATATTACTCTTGTTCGGACCACGAAGCAAAACTATACCGCGATGGGTGATGTTGCATAGCATGCCTGAAACAAAATCAGCATTCAAAACAAGAACAGTAACTATCTAAAGTTAATTTCTCAAACAAAATCAAAGTATATTCCTAAGGAGTCTAGATCCGAGTATACAAAAGTTAAAAGCAAACATATTGTACTGCACATAAATCTATATTATAATTACAAAATTTTTCTTGGCTTGGTAATAAGTAACCACACTGCAGAACAGTATAGGAATGCGTGTCAGTTGAATGACTTTAGATCGCAAATTTCACACATGTGCTTCTTCAGTGAATGATACGTTGGCGGTAGTAGTAAGAATTGATTACATACCTACGAAATAAATTTTTATTTCGTGATTATAATGATGTTTATAATGAACTCTTATCAAAATATTTACAATTGCAGTTTCATTATTGAGATTTAAATTCATTTCCATACACACTATACTCTGTAATAAGAATTCTTTAATGTAACAATTTCCTCCCTTTCCTACGGCACAAGTATTTCCGAGAAAGTTTTATCATAGTGCGCTAAACGAGCAGTGCGATGAATTTGAAACTCAATGACATGATTTCAGATCTCAGTCGTAAACTGATTTATTTCAGGTCCATTAAAATACGACATGGCTGGAGTGCTATAATCTGATAATAATTTTGACCAAAAGACTCTTCCACGAGGAACGCGCAATAATATGCCAACATAATGCACTTCCTGATGATCGGTTGTGTGCAAGTAGTCTGATAATCATATTCGTCAGAAACGGTTCAATGGTTCGCACGGTTAAAATAATTTCAAAGTGGAATCGTTGAAAACTACAGTCTCCAGCAGTATAGCTTTAATATGAACAGTACGCATCAAATGTGTAGGACAATGGAAGACATAAATGAAAATTCCAACTTTACATAGTAGGCTATAGGAAATAAAAAAAAACAAAAGTAAGAAAACACTGTGGAATCATTTGATACTTCTTAAAAAAAATATATACTGAAAATTAGATAGCATACTAACACATGATGTTTTTTAATACGCTGCTTTCACACGTGTATTGTGCAAATTACTTCAAAATATTTTCATTTGGTGTGATATACATAACTTATAAATTCCCATCTTGGGCATGCGTAATTTCTCGTTTTGTTTTGCTACATTTACCCAACCCAACAATTTAACACTAATATTCGATAATACACTTTTTTCCCCATTTTATACACAACCACCACAAGAAACAACCACTGTGATTTTATGTCTCGAGATGAACAGGAATAATCAGTTAATTTATTACTGCCCGGTACAAAAAAAAAACCTGTAGTATTACACTTAGGCGACAAAAGTCATGGGATACCTCCTAATAACGTGTCGGACATCGTTTTACCCAGCTACGTGCAACAACTCAACGTGGCATGGACTCAACAAGTAGTTGGAAGTCCCCGGCAGAAATATTGAGCCATACTGCCTCTATAGACGTCCATAATTGCGAAATTGTTGCCGGTGAAGGAGTTTGTGCATGAACTGACTTCTCGATTATGTCCCATAAATGCTCGATGGGATTCATGTCGGGTGATCTTGGTGGCCAAATCATTCGCTGGAATTGTCCGGAATGTTCTTCAAACCAACCGCGAACAGTTGTGGCCAGTTGACATGGCGCATTGTCATCCATATAAATTCCATCGTTGTTTGGTTACATGAAGTCCATGAATGGCTACAAGTGGTTTCCAAGTAGCTGAACATAACCCTTTCCAGTCAATTATCGGTTCTGTTGGACCAGATGACCCCGTCCATTCCACGTAAAAACAGCCCACACCATTATGGAGCCACCACCAGCTTGCACATTTCCTTGTTGACAACTTGGTTCCATGGATTCGTGGGGTCTGCGCCACACTCGAACCCTACCATCAGCTCTTACCAACTGAAAACGGGACTCATCTGACCAAGTCACGGTTTTCAGTCATCTAGGGTTCAACCGATATGGTAACGAGCCCAGGAGAGGCGCTGCAGGCGATGTCATGCTGTTAGTAAAGGCACTTGAGTCGGTCTTCTGCTGGCATAGCCCAGTACAGCCAAAGTTTGCCGCACTGTCCTAATGGACACGTTCGTCGTACGTCCCACATTGATTCCTGCGGTTATTTTACGCAGTGTTGCTTGTCTGTTAACAATGACTATTCTGCGCACACGTCGTTGGTCTCGGTCATTAGGTGCAGGCGATCGGCCACTGCGTTGTCCATGGTGGGAGGTTATGCCTGAAATTAGGTATTCTCAGCACACTCTTGACAATGTGGATCTCGGAATGTTGAATTCCCTAACCATTTCCGAAATGGAATGTCCCATGCGTCTAGCTCCAACTACCATTCCGCGTTCAAAGTCTGTTAATTCCCGTCGTGCGGCCATAATCACGTGAGAAACCTTTTCACATGAATCACTTGACTACAAATGAAAGCCCAACCAATGCACTGCCCATTTATAAATTTAGTACGCGTTACTACTGCCATCTGTATATTTGCATATTGCTATCCCATGAGTTTAGTCACCTCTGTGTATATCTTGAGTCGAAAGAAACAATAAACTTGTTTGCAGATTAATTATGGTCTTCGTTTGATTTTTTTTTTTTTTTCGAGTGTAAATATAAAGTGAAACGGAGTTTTCTGGTCACATGTTTATAATTTGCTGTCTTGTCCCCAAGTTCAGATTTCACCACGTTTATGGTGCATATTTGGTCTGCGTTTCGTAAAGTATTTTTCTTGCATTCACAGACAGTGACTGGACTTGCGAGAAGCATAATTACGTTTGTTCCAGTAATGTCGATTGAAGATTTCGCTGCAGGATGAAAGGCGCCTGGACGTTCTTCTACCTGTCATCGCTGCCGCATTGCTGGTTGCCACCTGAACCAGCGTAGGCGTTTTTTATTATGCGCCACGGAATGTCCTTACGCGCGGGTGAAAAGATTTGGGCGGCTTTTAACAGCGAGATATCGATAACCGATGAGGGTGAAGTGAGATCGAGTATGGAGCAGCACCGGAATGCAAGCGCGGGNACTCGTAGATCAGCAGCATCGTCCGGCACGATACCCACATGCGAAAATCCGGGAGCGACCCCGCCGGGAATCGAACCCGGTTCACCTAGGTGGGAGGCAAGTAGTCTTACCACTAGAACACCGCGGCCCCGAATGTCATTGTGAATTTGTAACTGAATGGTAGATGATTATGCCATGCTGGTAGTTGCTTGTGTTTTGTTAAAAATTATCGAATATGATGTAATATTATGTAGGCGGTTCTGGAGGCTCCTTGGCCTGCGGTCCTATGTTCACGGGGAGAGGAGTTAGGCCGGAATTGCGGCGACTTCACGTTACACGTAACACGCATCACGCTACACTTTCACGTGTACGTAAAAAATGGTATTTTTTGGTAGTATATTATGACGCTTCACGTAAGCAGGTAACATTTGTGCTCTGAATGAACATGTCTGGGATAAGTTTTGTTGCTTTTCAGATTGAAAACTCGCAAAATTCTTGTTACACAGGCGTATTTGTATTTTAATATTGATGTGGCCAGAACAAGTTGTGAAAGTATGGCGTTCGTCATTTATACAAAATTTTAAAACTAGGAAATCACCATAAACTCCAGAACGAAATTTCTCTGGGATGTGTAGACGTGTGTTTCGTGTATATGGGAATAAATCGTACATAATAAACTTTGATCTGCTCAGAAAACTGAAATGTGTTTCATGAAGTAGACATTCTAAAAATTGCAAACTTAAATTGCGAACATTCTGCATTTCATGCAAGCATTTGTACAACCCCCAATGAAAATATTTAATAAACTGTAGTAATGTAAATCTCTCTACATAAATAGTTACGAATTAAAAATCAAAACGTTATCGTGGCCTAACTCTACTACTTCATCCCCATGTTCAGAGAAAAATATATTTGCGGTATATTGATTAAAAACGTGAGTAGGCGAAATCGCGAAATTTAAAAAAAAAAAACATAAAAAAACATGAAAAGCAAAGATAACCCAACATCGTCCCTACTGTGATTGGCCAGCGAGATCAGGTGGTGTATAGTCACGTATCACGTATTACGCAAAAGCTAGACATTGACAAGCTCTTCCATCACGTGAACTTTATACGTGAAATGATCGTATTAGGTCTCCTTGGAACACAATACTCAAGGTGTTGCCGGCCTACGTGAACGTGTTGCTCGTTACGCGGTTTGTTAAACGCGAAGTCATCGTAATCCAGACCTTAGGCGGGTATATATACGGGAGGGTGAGCTCGGGTGGGCGGACTATGCCGTCGTCGGATGGGGTGACTTCGCAGAGACTTTCCCTTGGGGCCTTACGCTCGAAATCTTTCGGATTCCTCGGACTATTTGAGCCGAGTAGAGAATCGCGAACTCGCAAACGGCTTCACTTGTGCGAGATTTGCTATGCTGGAGCGTGAACCTGACGCATTCGTATTGATCATTCGATTCAGGTCAGCGTGGTCGCATGCGAGTTCCAACATGGCGAGTGTCCACGCTCTACACGCTCCATCTTGCTGTTTTGACGTACGATTCTAACGATTATTAGGTGATAAATGGAACAAAATTTTCTTCGTGCAACAGAACTTTAATATCGAAAACACGTTTCAGTAATAAAATGTGTTAATATGTATTTAAAATACTTCATGATCTAACTGGGAAGAAACGGTATAAAATGTGTTCCAAATACATTCATTAAATAGTTCTTATTCAAAATGTATTCGTAGTGGGTGTGTGGTTAGGGCTGCAGCATACAAACTGGAGGTTTGATGGTTCGAGTCTGCTGTAAGTAACGTTTTTTCGTAGAAATGTATTATTTCAATTGTATCGTCAATATATTAATGGTAAATATTCCTTTGTGGTATTTACGCGTATTATTTAATCATAAATAGGAGATAATATTATAAACAAAACTACCCTTACAGTGACTGCTGAAAGTTATTCGTTATAAGCGTCGTGTAATGTCTTCGATTTATGTCCATAAGGTCATTTATTACGTGTAGTGTCATTCTTTAAGGCTACTCACGGTAAAGTGAGCACTTTTGAAAGCAGTCTCATTCATAATAGCCAATAAATATATATCATTTTCGCGTTAGACGCCAACTTCCGAGTGCCGTGGAATATACACACCATCCTTATTACTTATATGGCAATATTTATTTTAAAAGGTGGTCATAGGATCAAAAATGGCTGAAAGAGAAAAGTTACTAGCGCCTTAAAATTGCTCACTTTACCGTGAACAGCCTATAGAAAATTGTAATATGTATTAATTATTACAATCTTACCCTCTTGTACAGTCTTCCGAGGGTTGAAAATTCTGTTTCTATCAATGAAAAATGCTATATGACAGTTAATTGTGTTTATTTGCTCATTTTATTGCAAATATTTGTTAGTTTTAAACTTTTGTGAGTATTTATAAAGAATATGCCATTTTCAAAATCTTTTATTGCCATCTTTATTTACCTAGTTCCTCGCATAAGAGAGTCCGAATTCTAGTGCCCGCTACTAGACGAGTAGCGGTTCGTATACGAAGATGTGGGACGTGTTCAAACATAGCAAAAGCAGGCAGTTCGTATAGGAATGAAAAGTCGAGAATAGGCCCCGTGGACTCGGCGGATGTCGCGGTGTGAGGGACTATACGGGACCGCGAGGGACCAGCTTGCGCTTCGCCGTATATGAGGGACGCCAAGCGCGAGACACTGCCAAAGTCAAACTATGTGTCGGGCCTCCAACTTTTCCTGAGAGAAGTTCCAACTTTTAACTTTTATCGGAGGAGAGTGGGGACTTAAACTTCTCCGCAAAGAGTTTGGACTTGGTCGTGCGACGGGGAGTTTCCTTCGGAGACGGGGCTAAAGAGTTTTTGTTGGAGAAATACTCGTAAGCTCCTATGAAGGAAAGGACTTGTGGGCACTTTCTGAGATGAGACCTTTCAGGAGAGAAGTGGTGTGAATACGGTCCAGGAATACCAAAAAAAAAAAAAACTGCAAACAACTGTCTGCATCGATTGGTGCTCTGAACTTGGAGGTGAGCCAGTGCAAGTAATCAGACAAGCACCACCAGCATCGGAAGGTGTCTTGGTTGGGAGATTATCCCTGACTCAGCCCTGATATATGGGTGTAGTCCTGTGGTGAAGCATTACCGACACGCCAGGTGCCCGTTGAGGGGAGTGCCCTTATCTCCATGACTGATACTTATAACTATATTTTGTGTGTGTGTGTGTGTATGTGTGTGTGAGAGAGAGAGTGAGAGAGAGACAGAGAGACAGAGAGAGAGACGGGAGTTTGAGGAAGTTTTGGAAATGTCAATTCATGTGTTCTCCGGGGAGCCTCTCGTATAGAGCCTTTTTAATGAAAAATGTACATAAAATGTGAGTTTTGTATTGTTATTTATTTTGATTATTATAAAATGAGATGGTTTTTATTCTTTTTGTGAACCAAACTTAGTGGCATTTCGAAAGTAAATAGTAAGTTCTATTGTCACAATTATGTTAGAACCTATATACGTATCTGTGTAATTTGCATGTATTTGCACTTCACCAACCCGCGAAAGCAAATTACAGTGTCAAATGTCCTCTTCCTGGTTTTGTGTGATTTTTCGTAATTAATGCTTCTCATTCCTTCCTCATCCCAGTTGCTATTGTGGTGTGGAATGGCGGAGGCTGAGATGGTTGGTTGTGATTGGTGGATGTTGAAGTAGGGCTGAATCCGCCACAAAAGGTAATTTAAAATAATGTAATTCATCTAAATATGTGTACACTTATTGTGTCTACACAAATTTTTACACGAAATGTGTATGGTAGTTCGAAATTTATGCAGCTATTTCAAAAATCTTTACTTACATAACATTTGACCAATTTCAGTAATTTAATCATGCTAAAACGTATTTCTACAATAACAGAGTTAATAACAAACTTTATAACATATATTGCACCAAAAGTTCAACATCAGGAAAGTATTTTAACAAATTTTCTAATCGTCTTAAACTTTTGACGGGTTCTGTATACGTGTGTTCTACAAATTTTGTGAATAACATATTTCATGGCAGGAATAAGATGCTTGTGTTTGTTTCGCTTTATTTCGAGGAAAATATATTTTTTACAAATATCGCATGACTATCAAAAACTAAATGTCATACAAATCTTAGGCGGCGAAATTTAATCAAAATACTGTTACCAATTGACTGATATCCAAACAATACGATAGTATTTCATATCAAGACATTCACAAATTATTAAACATTGTTTTACATTTTGAATTACTCCTATCGTAAAACGTGACAACGAATTTTTATAATTACAAAATCAAATTAATTTGTACACGAAGTCGATTTGTAGGGAGAGTTTCGAAACGATAGAAATATTTGTCGAGGAGATAGTGTAATATATTAAATATTACTATATCAACAGTAAAATTAACGCATTCATATGCATGCACTGAAACGTACACGAATATAGCTTCATACGAACAAAATGTAGACTAGATGTATTTTAGTGATTTGCATGGCATACTGTCAATGTGTAATTCATACTTATTATATGAAATCCATTATTTCGACCAAAGGGACTATTTCATTAAGTTACGCCCATTAGTATACAATTTGTATTTTACTAAGTGATAATAATAAATATTAGTGTTTTACATTTTCGCATGTAATTATTTTCCCCTACAAATATATTTGTTATAAAAACTGTTGGAAAATTGTATTATCTACAGCAAAGAAAGCATGCATGAGGCAGCGTATTTGATGCACCGTGGCAAGAATCGCTGGTATGCACTATATGTATTTATAAGCTGCCATAAACAATTATATACGCTGTTCAAAGTTAACTAAGCACTTTTGAAACCAACCTTTGAAAAATACTGGTGCCCCTAACTGTATGTATTTTAGCGGGCACAATGATTGTTATACGTCCAGTAAAGTTGGTAACGAAGGAGGGTAAATTGTGTTATGTATAAACGTTGAATTAAAAGTGTGTGGTAAGCATTTGTAGGTACTAAAATTACTGCTTTTTCTTTATGTTTGCTGAAGCTCATTTGTGTAGTAATTAGCAAATTGGTAAAATATTTACTATTCTAATAATTTCACAATTTCGCTTGACCGACGCATGAATAAAGTAATCAGGCCCATGACAATGATTATTTTGCACACTCTAAAAAAGGTTTCCTACTTTTACAAGGAAAATCCTCGGAAACCCAGTTGCCAAGAAAATGCTTTGCAAAACTACGTACAGTTATCTTGTAAAATCTGCAGAACATATATTTTTAGTATTACAATTGATAGCCTTGTATTACAACTTACATTATTGAGAAGTGTACGTAAGATTATATTTTTCTTCTAGAAAACAAATGTAATAAATTAATAACAGAGAATGACTAAAAAAAAAAATTTCAAAATATTATTATAAATTACGAAGAAAAAAAATACACATTGCCAGCACGGGGACTAGCATCCACACCCCTTGTAACTCGCACCCTTAACCCCTAGTCCAACTTGACTTACGAACTAAACGCTTATTTTTATATTAAATATATGTGCAAGTTCCAGAAAATTTTAATTAAGTTATTTGATTACGAAGAAGTCATTTATTTCATTTTAAGAGTTCTGTTGTTGAATTGAGGGATGTGGACGGCTATTAACAACGAGGTCTTGAGAGCCGATTTAAGAGTTCTGTAATTAGGAAACATTAACAGTTAATAAGTAATATGGTCACGTTTTATTGTAACTGTCGTTTTATTATGATTATTTGAGTTGTTTTAAGTGTGTTACGTTATTAAAACACGCAATACATTTATTTTTGTACGCGCAAAGAACTGTATACGGTTTTACGTTGTTGAGTGTACGCCATTTTGCTGAAGCTCGTGGATACGGGTCAGTGTAGCACAAACATTTCTTGAGGTCTATTACAAACACGGTCTTTGTAGTTTTACACACGAGTAGTTTTACAAGAGAAATCTTTGTACTGTTATACAAACGATTTCTCAATAAAAATTACTATTTTTTTTACAGCACATGTGGTGAACAAATCCACAATGTACATACAAGTTGATCTTATGCGAGTATTACAAAGGTAATCAGCTTACTGTAAACAGCCTATGCATGTGTATTTTTGAATATATGGCTTTTCTTGCCATCTTTTTATTGTAAATATAATTTTGTAAAAACTCGTACAAATTTTCATGAATATTCTTTCACACAAACAAAGATCACTTCATATTTTCTTCAACTTTATTGAATTCAACTCATTGAATGCTGCGTGACGTCACTCGGACGTCATAATCGCGTCCATTTCGTCCTTCAAGCCATTGAATGACACACATTCCTTCAAAGATTTTCTCCTAGAAATTGTTCTATATTTTCTTGTCTTAAGTTTCTCAACAAGCACTCCAATTATTAAAAAAGTATAAATATAAAGTGCAGTGTCTTAGTACAGTGATTTAAGATACACAAATATTTGCAAATATTTATTTCATGGAAAGTATATATACGATCAGAGGGAAAAAAATGTTTCTATTTTTTCATTATTTTCGGTCAGTATGTAGTTTGTAAAGGTTTAAAAAAAATTGTAACGAAATTAATTGTAATTTTTTAACTGCAATATTTGCGAAAATATTTGAAGTTGCCTCTTCAATATTTATTGAATACAACTTCGTGCGTGAAAAGCCTTTCAAGGCATTAAAGTAAAAATTCAATTTCAATTTAATTCAATCCATTGAAATGCATGTGAACGCTTTCTGTATTCAATAAGTTTAATTCAGTTGGTTGAGTTTAATAAAATACTTCATAATGTTAAAAGGCCCTAAGGTAAACACTTTAGTAAACTAAATACTTGGTAGGGGATTACCTTTGTACATGCCACAGGACTAAGACGTTGTCACTTTTTCCGCAAGTTTCACGAGTCTTAAAAACCAAAATTCTTCATTCTTTTCTACGGTGATGCAAGGGTGTGCGTTCACCCGCCACTGCATGGGCACCGCTAATAAATTATGGAAGCGAAGTTAATCCCCCGTTCTGCGGAATAGTGGCCAAGTTTCTCAGCACGGGCGACTTAAAGACGCAGCGCAGCGGAAGAGGTGGGTCTGGGACGGCGGCTTCCGGAGCGCGTGTATGTGAAACAAATTCGCTTCCTCCCGATACGACCGTAAATTTCTCCCTCTCGGAAGAAGTTTAGTCCGTGAGAGATGGCTGGGAAGACCTAGGCACCAAGTTCCCTGCCAGGAGACGTACGACTATTTGTCATTTGAAACCGGAAAAAAAGGGGGAGAGGCGGGCGTTTGGTGTGCGTCAAAAAAGATTTGGAACGAGAGCCGTGGATTCAGGGAGGTTATTTTTTCCTTCGCCTGGCGACTTTAGACATTCCGGAGGCGTCTTTTAAGAGCCAGCCCCACTTCGCTCTACCCTACGATGAAAAAAAAGTAACTGCTGGATTACCTAGTGATCACAGTTTTTACAAATGTGCTACATACTCTTCGTTTTACCTTATAACAGCATTCTAAATACTGCTACAAAAATACTAATTAACTAAGATATTATAAAATCACACCCAGGTTTAAGATAAATTTCATATCACTATATATTTTACTTAAAAATATTACATTTTTTGGAGTCGCGGTAGTGTTGTGGCTAGACTACTAGCCTCCCGCCTAGGCGAACCGGGTTCAATTCTCGGCGGGGTCGCTCCCGGATTTTCGCGTGTGAAAATCGTGCCGGGTTTTCTCGGGGATCTCCCGTTTCCCCCGCCCTTGCATTCCGGCGCTGCTCCATACTCACCTCACTTCGCCCTCATTGACTCTCAAGACCTCGATGTTTGGAGACGCCCACAGCTCTCCACTCCACTCTCCACTTCATTTAAATTTTTCAGAATCTTTAATTATCCTCAATGCTTCTAAGTAAAATTGACCAACCATCAGGCATAGAACCAGTTAGTCACTTGCGCAATTTGAGTGACTAATTTCTAACCCAAAAATAGAACAAACAACGACTTTTTGGTGCAGTTGCGAAGAGCAGACTTTTATTGCAATAAGGCGATACATACTCAATTCTTGCGAAATGGGTTGTAAGCCGTGATACCTTCATGGCAAACAGTAGACAATATGTGCGCAGACAGATGCAAGCAAAGGTCCTATGCATGATACATCTTCCCGAGGGCGCCATGGGAGATAGACGTGTACGAGAAAACTGTGATATGTGAGTGATACGCTTGGTCGCGCTATCCCTGCACGGGTGGCCCAACAGCGAAGGATTGAGATACACTCCGTCAGCATTTGCTGACACGGTAGTTGGCCAAGCGTAACCCTACAAAGGCTGCTATAATTGTGCTCCTTCATCGTTCTCCCATTCAGAAGCACCTGTGATCCGGTCGAGGCATTATCCAAACCTCTACTGGGTCAAGGTCATAGACTAAAGATGGGATAGACCAATATCGCTGGCCGTGCACAACCAACCTCCATGTACAAACAGTGAACTGCTTTTCTGCCAACACGTCTTGCGAAAACGGCATGGCCCCGATTTTAGGCTAGAAAACTGATTTGTAAACAAATTTTTTGAGATGTTTTATACTTTATCTAACGAATTTGTAATGCAATTTTATACAATTAAAATATAAAAAAGTATTTTATTCATATAATAATGCTTGTCATTTAAAAATCAAGATCTGAACAAGCACTTTCATCACTGTTAGACCATGTAACTTTGACAGTTGTGATCTTTTGAGGTAGGTCAATGTTCGGTACATGCGCAGAAGACGAATAAGCGGTCTACATCATCTTTAGTGTATGGTCTAGGCCAGTACCGAGCTGTATCACTGCTCATTGCTCGACCCTCCTCTGGCGAAAAACCCTCCAGATATTTAGCACGTGGAGTTTCTGGTGTATACAGCGGTCAAATTTCTAATTATCATATACAGTAAGTCACGCTCATTTTCGACGTTTTATAATTCTGGCAGCCTGTGATATCATTTACGATATTGAAATAGATGAGTGATTCTCTTACAACAAAGTATTCCAGCGGTTCATGATTAGTGCTCTTAGGAAATAACTTTAATTTCCTTTTACGCAGCGGTTCATTAGGGAATAGAGTACACAAGACTTTCTTAAGGAGGGGGACACTACTATATATGTTACCCATACATTTGAGCATTAATCCCAAACATTCAGAATAAAACTAGTTCATTCCGAAATTTTTTCATAGGTTATCCGTTTATTTTAACTATATGTGTCGCTGAAAACATAATTTAAAAAT
This sequence comes from Clitarchus hookeri, assembly GCA_002778355.1. Classification (NCBI taxonomy): domain Eukaryota; kingdom Metazoa; phylum Arthropoda; class Insecta; order Phasmatodea; family Phasmatidae; genus Clitarchus; species Clitarchus hookeri. The sequence continues at coordinate 90,604 of NQII01000024.1, forward strand.
AATAATCCATTAGGTACAATTGGAAAGGCTGAAGATACAACAAAATGTTAGATTTTATGAATATTTTTAACATGACACTTAAGTGATAACGTGTATTTTATATTTTCTACCCTACCATGCCATGATGATATTGGTGAACAAAAACATAACGCCAAATATAGTTTACTCTTACCGCGCGAAAAGTGATAAAAGAAAGCAGCGAAATACATAATAGTTTAAAATAGAGTCTGGGAGGTGACGTGTCACACATAGACCCTCACATAGTGATGCTGTTGTATTAGGGTCTTTACTGGAAAGGAATAAGGAAATACCCCAGTATTTCCATCATCAGCACCTGCAGGATGACCTCATCTGATAAGATATGGAGAAAACAAGTGAACCAGCTGCCGCGAGGTCTGACAACAGAAATACCAACGGCAGTTTCACAATGTAGGTGCAATTTTAAGGCAATTACTAGTAGGCAGGGGAGACATGGAGAGAGAGAGAGAGAGAGAGAGAGAGAGGGAGAGAGAGACACACACACACACACTTGAAAAGTTGTTCTGAGTAAATGCACGGTGTCAAGTTTAAATTATAAAAATATGTTTAAATATAAACGGACTTTGAATTTATGTGTTTTCAGACCCCTTTACTGCAAATGAGGTAATTGCTATTGCAGCATCTATCGCCCCTACAGCGTTTTATTCGCTTTCTAGTTACTGGACAAAATTAAATACACATTTCCGCTTTAACATCAGTTATAATTTTGCACTTAAACAATTAAATGAGTAATACAGTGGAATTACAATTCACATTTAACGAAATTTAACAGGATCCGAATGTATTTGTCATTATTTTAGTTTATTTTTAAACGGTGTTTTACTCATTCAAGCGTGGCTCCAAAATTAGTTATTATGCGATTTTGTATCATTTGGTTAATAATATGGTTCTCTCACATTGTTATCAAAACCTTAATGTTAGCAAGAAATCTTGTTGACGTGCAGTTATAGTTCGAGAAACTTAAGCTATGTGTAGAGACCGGCGAAATTCTCGTTATTATTTGGGGACACGATACACTTTAAACACTTTTAGCTTTGCAATACGTTTGTCATTGGATCATACTTTATCTAACACGCCATGGGTAACTCTGAGCCAATAAATAAACACTTCACATTTGTGTGTTCAAATTACGTGCAGTAGTCAGAAAAAGAGTAACTTCGCAACTATGCAGCAGCCAATGGAGAAACGATGCTGAATGCGGTGTATACAGAACTGTGAAGTTTAGCCCGATGACAAATAATAACGCGAATTTTTCAGGTCCCTAGCTATGAGCTTTGGCACCCATTATTTCAGTATTTAATACTTTAGAGAATGGCGGTTCCTCACGTCTATGTGTCAAACTGGTTATAAACTGAAATATTAAATAGGAGAATAGTTAGAATAAAGTGGAGTGGAGTGGTTCTTAACATCGGGGTCTTGAGATCCGATGAGTGTGAAGCGACGTGAGTATGAAGCAGCATCATAATGCAAGTGCGGGATATGCGTGAGAAAACCCGCCGACCAGAAGCATCGTCCTAAATTCCGGAAGCAACCCTGTCGGGAATCGAACACGGTTTTCCTAGGTGGGAGGTGAGTATTCATGACCACTACACCACTTCGGCCCCCTTTTAAATTGGAAATACAAAAAATAAATAAACTAACAAGTTTACCGAGATGTTCCGAGAACATAGGTAAAATTCTGTGAAATTTACACAAAGTCCGTTATTGAAAAAGTAATGTGTCCTTAATCATACGGAGAGTCATGGAAAAAATTTTGTATAGACAGTTCACGGTAAACTGATCACTGTTCACGGTAAACTGCTTAATATCTACATGCATGAACATAGTGTATTCTTCCACCATATGTACAATTAACATTGCCATGGGCCACATTTTTTATTAATGCGCCGGTCAAGTTAAACTATTATAACAGCAAATATTCTGCCAATTCTATTATTTCAACACTCATATGCAAAATAAATAATTTTAATTCTACGTTAAGAAATGTAACTATTTTCCCTCCGTCGTTACCCGCTGGGCGCCTGGCAGTCGATGTGCACGTTACAGTATATATGCAGGTACGGGCATTGAAAAATTTCAAACGTTCATTTCAAAAGTGCTTAAGAAACTGCGAACATCCTATACCAGCACTTTTACTATGTTTTGACAGTGTAGTGCCACGCGCCAGCACTGAATTTCGTGTGTGTGATACGGAGACGCCCGTTCATCGACGAAGGTGCGCCAGCTTCGTGTTCACAGTGCATGATCACCATCAGCGACATTATTTCATACTGCAGGTGCTGCCAACCCAATGCATGAAAATCTCATTATGGAAAATAGAAATCATACTCTTCATTTCTCTGTGAATCCGCCATTTTTCATTTCCGACGAAAGGTTCCTTGGAATAAAAATATTTACCTCATTACCTTATAGACGTCCTTAAAATCATTTAGGAAACGGGAATAATTTACATTCTAAATATATCTATACATTTGTACATCGTTAACAACAAGAACCCTAAGATTCGTACAGGAAAGTTCGCTGGGTTATGAATTTTTGTTCTGATGTGTATGTGATTCCTTGGCGCGAGGAAGTAAAGTATTCCAGGAAAATTCATCCGATGAAACAAGCAAATACCCTTGTAAGTCCTCTACCGTGCCATACGCGTGTTCTTAATTACAGGGAGACTTAGGTTACATTTTGTTTGCGATGTTAATTGAAGTCGTAGGAGTAATATCCCCAATTTTCCTGTTTTGTGGTCGTCATATAACAACTAATTAGCAGCCACATAGGCACAATATTATTTAGAATTTCACTGCAAGATGTAAATTTACCTAAAGTAATTTCTCGTAAATGGGGTTGTTTGGAAATTAAATATTCAATTAACACTGACGTGTTGAAAAATGTTTAAATGTTAATTTATAATAACTAAAGTTAAATTGTCGTAGCCACATATTTAAGTAAAAGCCATAAAATTTGCAAAAACCAAATTTAGTACTTTTATTAACGGGTAAGAGAGACACTGGTACTTAGATTACCATTAATGAACTACGACTTAATAATTTCGTTTTCATATCGCTTCCAAAAAAGCTAATGTTTTACGAACTCTGTCAAAAATGAGTACGTCTTATTCTTACTATAGTAAGGAAAGCTATTTTGACAAGACTTGCTCGGGGCAATCGTAGCTTGAAATTTCGGACCTTTTCCGGTCTAAACAAAGACGTATTTGAGCCCATTATGAAATACTCTGCAATCATGTGGTATTAGGCGGGTGCTTATATGTGACGTACGGAGAATACAGCGTGCGGCACTGCTCGCAGTCACCGAAGCTTATTGCACTGTACAAGCTGTCCACGATAAAGTAAGCACTTCCGATATCAACATTTGAAAAAAATCGCTGCCTATAACTACCAACTACATGTATGCTACAGCACACACTGGAATATGTCAGCTCCCAGTTTATTAGGTAGGCAACAAATTAATAAAAATAGTTCTAAGACCTGGAGCATTGCGAATGTAGTGTTTACATCTATGACTACTGAAGTCTGCGTTTCTTGTTTTATATAATAAGTGTGCAATTTTGCATGTTAGTTTCTTAAAATCACATTCTTTACTTCTATAATGCATGGATGAAGTGAGGCAGTCCACGGCAACTTTAAACTGACGTATAGCGGAATGATACAAAATTAGATGAAAAGTAGATCCTAAGCAGAGCTTTCAAAAGTGCTCAATTAGCCGTCAACAGCCTATATCAACAGATGCACCGTTATCACATGTATCATTCCTCCTAGATCTGCTGGTGGCTGATAAAGTATCACTCGCTGACATGAGGCCACTTGTCAGCTTGACCTATAAAGTGTGAAGATTTCCAGGGAGTATGCTGCTCATGATTGTCAAATCAGGTGTCCTGCCTCGTAAAAAGAGGCGAATAGACTTCGCGGTCCTTCCTCGGGTCCGGAAAAGACTACAACTCACAATCTTCGCCCGACCATCATTGACGTGTCCCCTCATGGGACACGTCAATTTCAAAGTTAAGTACAATAATCTGGATTGGTGGAAGCTGGACGACTCGCTCTGCGAGGACTACCGGTTGCCGCATACTATGATGCACTTACTCAGTTACCATGCATGTGAGATTCGAATACCTCCGAGAGATTCTAAAAATGCAAGCTCTCTTGGATGTCATCTAGGATTTATAGATCTATATATTTTGCCGTTACTTATAGTACAAAATTAATTTTTGAAAATGTGATTTCGAGTGGAGTGGAAGGATTTAGCGGCTCTTAACATCGAGGTCTTGAGAGCCGATGACGGTGAAGTGAGGTGAGTATGGAGCACCGCCAGAATGCAAGGGCGGGTAAACGGGAGATCCTAGAGAAAACCCGTGAACCAGCGGCATCGTTCGGCGCGATTCCCACATGCGAAAATCCGGGAGCAACCCTGCCAGGAATCGAACCCGGTTCGCCTTGGTGGGAGGCGAGTAGTTTTACAACTACGCGCCCGTTGCCTCAAGAACTTTGGAACCAAGAGACGGAGCCCCCCACAGGGTAAATGGCCAACGTGTAGAGCACTCCGGTGAACGTATAATGCAATTAATGTCCCGGACGCATGCGACAAATCCACCACAGAAGTACAACCGAGACGGAACTCCTCGCAGTGATCTTTCGGCTACCTCCAACACGCTCGGGTCTCCGTATTGCATGTGGAAGTCAAGAGGACCCAGATTCCGAGTTACTCTCACTGGCAGTTCGACATTGTGCTAGCTGCTAGTGGCCAACGCTCCGGCCCCGAGCTGAATACAGTCATTTTACAAGGGACCATTAGGCAACTTCCTGTTTTGGACCCGCAAAGCAATGTTAAGCCGACGCATTACCTTACTGGCGAATTCCAGCAATATTGCTTTCGCGGTATTGCCGACCGCTTGCGTAGAGGCCAGGAAACAGTCGAGTTTTAAGGGGAAATTTAAGGATATTTATTATTGATTTACCTTCTCCGAACGACTAAGGGAAGTGACGGTAGTACAATAAAATATAATTAAATAATGTTCCATTTCCTAAAGTGGTCGCGGTGACGAAATGGTCAGACTACTCGCCTCTCACCTGGATGAATTGGGTTTCGTTTCCCGGCGAGGTCGCTACGAGATTTTTGCATGTGGGAACCATGCCGGACGATGGCGCTGGTCGGCGGGTTTTCTCTAGTATCTCCCATTTCCCTGCCCTTGCATTCCGACGCTGCTCCATACTCACCACACTTCATACTCATCGGCTCTCAGGACCACGATGTAATGAGCCGCCCAAATCTCTCCACTTCAAAGATCCTGAAGAATTGGCTCTGTGTCCTGACCACAGTTGCCCTGTTGATGGAGTTTCCCGACAAAGCAGTCATGCGCTGGAAGCACGTGGTGTTTAACTTGCAGACAATGTAAACCCGTAGAATATGTTAAATATACGCTATCAAAACAGCGTAGCGGTTCCCCTGAAGTGGGCCTACCCATTCGCTGATTGGTTGCGTGAGGAATCTGGAGTGGGCCCTGCGTCTGATTGTTTGCTGCGTGCTGCGAAATCTTCCTTTCTTGCCGAGCTGCCATCTGGCGAGTCAAGTCGCCAGGCGCTGGTTGTCAAACTGCGTTCCGAGACTTTGCTGATCAGCGACCCCATTTTACTGGCGTGTACGGCTAGGAATCTCTGTGGTAAGGCTCGGCCAGAGAAGCGATACACGTGGCGAGATAGGTAGAGGGACATGTTTTCGCAGTAAGCCCTTGGTAGTACAACCGGGACTTGGCAAATGTGTCTGCTCACAAAGGCTCGGAAAAGTTGACTTCTGGTTACCTTTTATTTGGTACCGTATATTATAACATACAAACGATTTTTTTTAGAAAGCCTAATTGTTTTCATGTACAAATTCGTTATCTTTATTCACAAACATCGCGGTAGTCGAATTATTAAAGGAGTTGGTACCATCGATTGGGAATTGTCCCCATGATATCGATGAAGTTCAGGTTCGATACCACATTATTCCCACAAGGATTGTGAAAAAAAAAAATCATAATCATTTATGCAGCGCTCCTGGTAGTCAAACCTTGAACTAAAAAATATATCTTCCTTGTCGTTGGAGCCATGGCAACGCTTCTGGTGAACGATTCAGATACCAAACAGGTTTCAAGTTTGCCCAAACTATGAAATTCTGTGGTGAATAAAATCATCGCCAGAGAAAATAAAAGAAAAACGCCCAGTGAATGTGTTTGTCTGACGGAGCTTAAACCTTTGTACGTAAGGTTAAAACTCGAAACTTACGACTCGTGTGTGAGCAGTAAGGAGTAAACTTTGAGGATCAGGCATAGGAGAGGTCATGGTCCTGAAAACTTGTAGCACTATTTATGTGCTAAATTCTGTGGCGTGGCATTTTATATAACACCCACTGGCAAAAAAAAAAGTGATGCAACCTACGAATGGCGTATTGTGCCAGTGGGACATACTAGAATTCTGTGAACAGTAACTCATCCGTTAAGTAGGTAGGTAGGTAGAGCTTAACGTTTCGTCGACAGCGAGGTCGTTAGAGACGGAGCAAGTTGCTCAGAGAAGCAGGTATGGTCTGTAGTTAGAAACCATCCCAGCATTCATCTGGAGTGATTTCGCGAAACCAAAGCCGAAACCAGCATGGCCGGGCCAGGGATTCTAACCCAAGTCCTCCAGAATGCGAGTACGAAGTTTTACTGCGCCACCTCGCTTGGTCTAGGTCATCGGGTTTGTGGGGGAGCCATCCTAGAGAAAGACAGAACCGGCACGTTGAGACAGAGAGCTTGTCATCGCAGAGTTACTGAGAGGATATTTGCCGGAGGGGGATGGTGTAGGATCGGTGACCCCGCGGTTTCGAACGAGGATGTTCCAGTGAAGGGGCGGTTCATTGGAGTGGGAGGGAGGCGGAAATAACCGGGTACGGATGTGTTTAATTACCGGGGTGGGTCCAGGTAATTACCAATAACACCGGACGGCATGTTAACGATCAGCAAACAAAACGACGGCTCGCGTCCGCGGATATTGGCGACGGCGGCGTCGGGGCAGGCACGTGACGTTTGTCGCGCGACCTCGCAGAGGCGAGGCGCCGCGGTGGTGTGGTGGTCAGACTACTCTACTGCCTCCTAGGTGAACCGGGTTCGATTCCCGGTGAGGTCGCTCCAGGATTTTTGCACGTGGAAGTCGTGCTGGACGGCGCCACTGGTCGGTGGGTTTTCTCGGGGATCTCCCGTTTCCCACACCCTTGCATTCAAGCGCTTCTCCATACTCATTGCGTTTCACCTTCATTGGCTCTCAAGAACTCGATGTTAAGAGCTGCTCAAATCTCTGCACATCCTACACTCTCAGAGGTGAGGTCCAGCGTGGTCAAGTGCGGCTGTCCGCCAACTACGTTCCTCCATTCCTGACGTGAATACGCTTTTAAAATCAGACCAACAGTCCATTCGTGGTTACTTACAACTTTTCTGAAGCCCTGCTTAATTTTTACTCTCAGGCTATTCCTCCGCCTCGTTCAAAAAAAGCGCGCCTACGTTTAGAAAATCACGAAGGGACAACACACTGTATTTTGGCGTGCTCAGTTAAATAATTTGTTGCATGGTAACCATTTCTTACTAGGCATCGCCAACACATCTATTTTCTTTGTGTTTTCATTTTTATTAATAATTATTACTAAAAAATTATTACGTAGATAAAATGTATGTAAAAATTCAAACTAACAAAAAATAAGATACTTTTATGTTAATCCAAATCGCTCGTGATACGTGGAATATTTAGAAACAATCTAGCACATCCACGCGTTATTCGCAAACAAACACATTCATAGTACTCCTGAGACCGTCAAACATCAAATAAATTTTTGAACCGGTCCTATCTTTAAATGCTTGATGGAAACTGAAGCCATCAAACTTTCTCAGACAAATATGGCGGCGTTTATGACGTTTCAATAACGTCATAACTGTCCAACTTTATTTAACCAAACTTATTGGAAGCAGTTGGCGGAAAAATTTGACAGTGCGACAGGGGCATAACGGAAGACCTTATCCAAGTTTTTTTCATTTTTTGTAAATTCAGTTTTGTTCTTCATCACTTTTGGGCGTGTCAAAAACACATTAATTACCGGTTAATCACGATTAATTCACCACTTTTGGATACCCTGCTTAATAATTACTTTTCTTCCCATTTTGTATCTGTCCACCTAATATAAATTTAACATTGCATGGAACCAATCAATTTTCTCATTCGCATGAAACAATCTGCTTAACAGAAAAATATTCGGGGCGTCCACAAATATAAATATTCCACTTCCAATGCAACGTAAAGACGCTGAAATAGTTTTCGTAAATTGCTGCAATCTTTTTTGGGGACACTTTTAGTGTGTCTGTTATGCAGTTAATGTTAGGAAACTTTTTCGGAGGTTGATTTTAAAAAGTCCTAAGTTAACTTCGAATTAGCTGTAACAGCAAACATACGAGCCAAATTATACCAATCTCTGGTCCTTAAGTTAATTAAATTATGTATTTGCGTCTAATCTGACATAGACGCTACTGATCGAAATTAATTGAAACCAGTTAAGAACCTGAAGAGAAAAACATGTTTTCATTAAGAATGTAGACACATTGTGAACTACTTTTTTTTTCTACAAGGAGATTTTATTGATACAAATTAATATTTTACAAATAATATGTTTATAGGTTATCAATAAGGAATGCTTTTAAAATAATATTTCTGTGATTTGTACACATAGAATAAATGTTAATATTGAAGTACATCTACCTGTGGTTTTGCTTGGGTAATTGTAAATGAAAGCTTGATGTCTTTGCACTATGAACTTGTTTGCAACTTCTTATCGTTCCATATAATGTGACTTGCTGGACTTGAATGGGCCAGGAAAATTCTTCTGTTCTAAAACTGATCTAAGTATCATGCGTTTGCAGAAAATGAAACCTCTTCCAAAATGTATCACTTTATTTTAATTGCAGTGTTTCGAGAGCCGATGAGGGGGAAGCGAGGTGAATATGGAACAGCCCTGAAATGCAAGGGCGGGGGGAACGGGAGATCCCCGAGAAAACTGGCAGGCCAGCGGCATAGTACGACACGATTTACACGTTGCCGAGAATCGAACCCGGTTGGCCTTGGTCGGAGACGAGCGTCCTAGACGTTGCGTCACCGCAGACCCTAAATGCAGGAAGAAAAGTATTTTAAATTATATCTTGGATAGGACTCCACTCGAATAATGACAACCATTAACCTTCCAGTCTAGGGCATCAACTGTATTAGAAATGCATGTTAATAAGATATAATATACGGAATGGTCCACCTAACGTGGACAACCCCAAAATTTCCGTAGCGGTTGTAGATCACGAAATGCTGTTTTTGATCAATGAAATTACATACGGGGGCAAGTAATTTGCCAAAAAGTGACTATTTGTAACACGTGTATGGACAGAAATAATTAAACCACATATGACTTTTCCCCTGGAAGCATACATTTATTTCAAATACATCTTAAAGTACAGTCAAAGAGGAATTCAGCGATAAAGGATATGCTATGGAAAGTAACACAGAAACGCCAAAAACTAATGTGGACATATGATTAAGTCAAGTGGGCCGGTAGCACGGGGCAGTGGACCTGTACACATATGTAAGCAAGCAACACGCGCCGTGACTCATCCTGGCGGCACCGCTTCCTTGTAGCAGCGTAGCGCTTACATTAATGGAGCAAGGGGCACGGATTGCGATATTGGACAAAGGAGAGCACCGCAGCGGAGGGAAGACGGGCAATGAGAGTGCAAGTCTGATATAAATACACTACATTTTATTCAGATACCTACATAAATCAGGAGATTTGTTTCCTAGTCATTAAATGTACTCAGTAACGAGTGCGTACAGATGCACAACAAAAACACAACAAGCAAACCCAAGGAGAAATGCAATCGCATCGGCATGCAAAGTATAAAAGAACACAGTTATGGTTGAAATGCTTCACATGAGGTCTTTTCATGGCATGTGCTCGATGTGTTTACCATCGACAGCAATACACATCTGTAAACGCACATGTAGCGAGCGACGAGGGGCCTGAAGTGTTTCTGGTGTAATGCCTCTGCAATCTGCCGCAATGCGTTCCTGCATGTCTCCTGGCGTCGTAGGAACCGTGCTGTACATCCTATATTTCAGTTTTCCACACAGGAAAAAATAGTGATGTTTAAGGTCGGAGGAGCGAGCTGGCCATCTTCCAACACCACCACGCCCTAATCACCAGTTTAGAAACTTTTCATTTAACACTTGCCTCGCCACCAAAGCAAAATACGCAGCACAACCATCATGCCGAAATCACATATCACGACGTATGTCAAACGACATGTCTTCCAGAAATGCCGGTAAGGTCACTTTGAGGAAATGGGCGTACGTACAGCCGGTCATTGTCCCTTGAATGAAGTATGGCCCTATGACGTAGTCTCCAATGATTCCACATCACATTTTCACTTTCCACTGTCGCTGGTGCTCCTTGTTCCAGACCCAACGCGGATTCTCCATCGTCCAGTAGTGCATATTTTGTAGATTTACTCGCCCATAGTTTGCGAAGGTCACTTCATAGGTAAATAGTATGTTTCTCACAAACCTACAAAACTGAACACGCTTCTGGAAATCACCTTCTTGTAATGCCTGATGAAGAGCGACGTGACATGGATGGAATTCCCGTTGCCGCAGTATCCGTAACACACTTGTTTTACTTATTCCTACGAACCTGGAAAGTTCTCGCGTGCCCTTGCGGGGGTTTGCATCAACACGTGCCAACAAATCGTGTTGATGCGTCTCGCCAGTAGCAGTCTTTCGTCGCACTCGTGTTGTGAAATTACAATCACCTTGTGACAAGAGACGTTTGTAAATTCTTCGCATCATTTGCCGTGAGAAGGGCGTCCGATTAGGATACCTTTCACCATACATTTGGATGGCTTGCTTGGCATTTTTGCCACACTCGCCGTAAGTAAGTACAGCATACAATATTTCCTCATTCGTGAACTTTTCATTGCGTACGTACAGCAACACACTGCAATGCCACTTACCATAACAGATTACGGGGACTAGCGCTGCGCTGCTATTAGGAAGCGGTCCCGCCAGGATGAGTCACGGCGCGCGGTGCTTGCTTACATATGTGTACAGGTCCACTGCCCCATGCTACCTACCCACGTGACTTCATAATATGTGCACATTCTTTCTTGGCGTTTCTGTGTTACTTTACATAGCATATCCTTTATCGCTTAATTCCTCTTTGACTGTACGTTAAGATGTATTTGAAATAAATGTATGTTTCCAGGGGAAAAGTCATATGTGGTTTAATTATTTCTGTCCATACACGTGTTACGAAAAGTCACTTTTTGGCAAATTACTTGCCCCCGTACGTAATTTCATTTAGCGAAAACAGAATTTTGTGATCTGAAACCGTTCCAGAAATTTTGGGGGATGTGCATGTTAAGCAGACCATACTTTATAAAATATTTAAACACACGTCATGTTTTCCCAAACGCATTATTAGTGATAACATACTCAAGGACTATAATGCATTCCTGGTTACTTCCTACTTTCCTGAAGCCTTGCTGAAGTTCTACTTTGAGAGTATTCCTCCGCCTCATGCAAAGATAGCTTAACAGAGTCTAGAAAATTACACCGAAGGGACAATGCTTCGCATTCGTGCGCGCTCAGTGTAATAATATTTTGCATTAAGAACTATTTCTTACTAGCCATTAGCAACATTTATGTATTTTCTCCCTGTTTTTATTCAAAGTCATTATAAATAAATATTAGAACTTATAAATCAAATACCAATAAAAGTATAATTTAACCAATAATTATATACATTTATTTAAAAAATTAGTAAAATATTTGTTATTCATAACGTATTTAGGAAAAGAATAAAAACGTTACACATATGGTAATTTTTTAAATTTTGGATTCAAAAAGTGTGCAGAAACTGCGATTAGACATTCCATATAATTCCTGCATCATAATATATTTATATCACATAAATAAAAAAGTCTCATTAATTTTAATTAGACTGCTTACTTACCCAAACTAGCTACACTCTTTCAGTAACATTGCAAAGTATGTATTTTACTCGTGTTTGCTCAACAATAAAGGCGTTTAGGAGTGTAAGAATTATTGTTATATTTAGCAAGTCAGAAGGGAACCAGACTTTCCATTGATTCTGGTTTCGTATTTCAAACATCCCCTACATTTTCATAAAATGGTAGATTTCACTTACTTGTCACACTAGCAGGCATGATGTCACATACATATACCGTACGCTGTCACTGTGTCATTTTCTGCTCCTCACGCATTTTTACTTCTTTATATTACTTCCCTCTGAAATGCGGGCCTTTCATATCGCTTTTCACTCACTCGCTCTCTCTCTCTCTCTCTCTCTCTCTCTCTCTTTCTTTGTCCTACCATTTTTAGCAACTCTATCCTTACTCAAATATTTATGGGCATATTTACATTGTTATACAAAATTTAACAGTAATTTTTAGGTTTTCCCGAAATTGTGGTTAAAAATATGGTTTTAACAAGGTGCTGACTAATCTCTAAGCAATTCCTTACTAAAATAATTTATAGCAATAACTCTTATATACCAAGCATACAAAGTTAATTAGTTAAAAAATAATATTCTAATATATTTAATAAATAATTTAAATAAACTGTTATATTTTCCTATTTATCCGAATGCAATGTTTGCATACGCTTAACCAAGTAATTCGAAGTTTCTATTTAAGGTTTAAAAATATTAACAAGTGTGATTGCAGTTGTGGTTTGTCACTACTACAAAGGATGTACACTTCTTTGGGCACAAATTTCTTAGACGACACTTAATTATGTATACCAAAATTGGTATAAAAATTATAACAAAAGTATTTATATTCTAAACATGCAAACTAAGTTATGAAATTAATTACTATTGTATGCTCTCTTGATTATATCACTGTTTACTTCTGTGAAAACATATTATCAATATTTTAAAAAAATATTACCTTTTTTTTAATTTAAATGAAAAATGTGACGTATAATATTATTGTTTTTGGACATTTATTGAGTCTACTTCCACTGCACACTTTCTCGTATTATAATTTAAAATATTTATGTTTACTATTTACATGACAGTTCTATTGGTAGAAGTCATTGTTATTTAGTTACGCTACATGGGTTTAATGTTTGGTAAATGTTTGTTCATTGTCTTGTTTATTTATTTTAATTGCAGTTTTAAATTTTCTAATGACCAATGTTCAAAACATTTTCAGAATTGTAACATTATTGGTAACGTAATGTTTTAATGGAGCATTCTGAGAAAGTCGTTTTAAACTAATTGTAATGTAATATATATTTAAATGAAAACATTGTTTGATAGTTGGCTACATGGTACACAATGTATTATGTAAGAGGGATTTTTGAAAGTGCTTAAAGTTTAGGCCCTATATTTATTTGGTAAATTCAAATTGGACTGTGTCGTAAAAAATGAAATGTTTCGAACTTTATCAGCGACATATTGGATCCTGGATGTCTTAGCTAGACAGCCATGTCCGCTGATCCAGCTTATTGTAAATGTAGTAAAAATGTGATAATAAGAGGATCCTAGCGTTAAGAGGTTTTTAAGCTGTTGATTAAGGCTGACGGCATGCACGTGACGCCTTGTTCAGTATTTTTGTGGAAAAGGACTTTTTAAATCACGAAATTCCTGACGTATTGCAATAAAGTTGCTATGATTTTCTACCAGATATTCGTGTTTCAGAGTAGCTGAAGTGCGAATTTACAGCTCAGTTAGGGCTGTTTTAAGTTGCAGATGGCAGCAGTTTGATTTAATTTCTGCAATATTTGTTTAAGACTATGATGATTTTGTCCTGCTGAACTTACTTTGAACTTTGCCCACACTTCTCTCAGAAACGGAGTTCAACAGTATCTACCAATTAACTATTTTTTTATTGAGCTAAGCCAAGGTATTGATAAGAATGACTGATAAAGTGAACTAAAGTGAGAGAGATTTTTAAATAGACGCTGTATTAAACTAACCCATGTATTCAAGTACTTCAGTGTGCTGCCAAATGTCAACCATTTTAATAATTTTCTGAGTAGATATTTCTATTGAATTTGTGCTGCATACGATATTTTGCTGAACCCTGAGTTTTTCTTTTACATCAACTTTTTATTAGTAACAATTAGATGCTCCTCAATGCTTGGGCTGTTTTTTTGTTTGGTTGGTAATCTGTACAGTAGTAGTATTCTATATAATTACAGTGTCCTCCATGTTTTATGTTGTGAGTGGAAGCTGCATTTTCAAGGTACAGTAAACTCATGCAGATATTTTAATATTTGTATACACTTACACCACTTGTGTTAGTATTACTTCCTTCTCGCTCAGATGATTAATTTTACTATTGCTCTCACACTGATATTCGCAATTTATATAACTTGTATACAGATGTGTTAAACACTTTATCAACTCGAATCAGTCTGCAAAACACAGCAAACGTTAAAAAAAATTAATTTTTATTTAATTTAAAATGAAGCGCCACTTACTATTTCCAAAAGACGTAAGAAACGTTTTTTTTTAATATAATTTTCAGTTATAATAATTTTTTTCTACCAAGTTCGATGAAACTGATGATAAGAATAGAGCACTCGTAAAGAAATGACGTCAAACAAGTGTGTGTGTGTGGTTGCGGATTGGACGTGATAGATACAGACTCGCTGATTGCTGGTGCAGTAACAATGCTGCAAGTTCTAGGGTCACGCGATGCTCACAAGTTCTCCGCTAGTAGCGTGGCCAAGAGATATTTTGTGCATTTTTCTCTCATCGCTACACTCCTCTTTGATGGCGAAGGAGGGAAATAAATCGTTCCGCTAAATATATTTTCTTTTCCTTCAACCATGATCTTAGCAGGTGAAAAGCGGTGCCCCACTTATTGACTGACATAGTTTAAGAAATAACATTAGCAATACGATTACAACAGGCAACTTCTTGGACGGTATGAAATAATTATCATCAATTAACTTAATAAATACTGAAGAATAGATAACAAAGCGCTGACACAAATACTTGTAAAATTTTACGTCCTTCACTTATAAAATATCATATCAATATTAAAATAACCCTAATTAATGAATCATATAAAATTATTTAATACTGTAAAATTATAGTAACTAAGATAGAAGCTACTGCTTTATTAATAGGATTTTAAAACATATGGTTATTAAAAATTGTATTTAAAAAATACTTTAGCACAATCTGGTGATAAATACTAACCACACAATTTATGAAAGGAAAAATTATCATTTGGTTTGGCGTTTTCAGACTGCTGATAGGCAAGTTACTAACACATAAATATAAATAAATAATATGCATGACTTAATATAAAGCGTTCACAGAACATCGGTCATGCTACTAAAAACACGTAGCAATACGTGTTCTGTGAATTAAATCAGTCGTTAAGGATGTCAACTTTGTATGCAGAGAGAATATGCACGTTACCATATGTCCTTATGATATCGTAATTGAATGTCCATTTCACTCATCACGTTTCCAACAACTTAAATATCGTTTTCCGGTGCAAGAGCCTACATGCCCGAAAAGCATACATAATATGATTGCTTTCTTTCGACATCATTACATCTGATGTGATAAACTACCTGCACTTATTTCCGAAAACTGCTCGTATATAGTGCACATGCCTTTCCCAGGTGTTTGAACCCAATTTCACCAATAGCCTAGTTAGCCAGAGCGTAAGCAATTATTCCACGCAGATGAGCACGTTAAGAGTGGATGGAAGTAATTTTTCCCCCGAAACTCGACTTGTTACCAGAGGGACAAGGACAAAGGCCAAGTTCAAGCCAATGCGGGACCATGGTGACTCGCCTCCCACCAAGGCGAACCGGGTTCAATCCCCGGCCGGGTCACCGAATTTTCCTAAGTGGGAATCGTTCAGGATGACGCCGTTGGTTGGCAAGTTTTTTTCTCGGGTATCTCCGGCTTCCCCCGCCCCTTTCATTCCAGCGCCGCTCCATACCATACTCACCTCGATCACCCTCATCGGCTCTCAAGACCTCGCTGTTAAGTGCCGCGCCAAATCTCTTCACTCACTCCGGCCAATGCCCTATATTGTCAGGGCACATTGATTACAATTTCCACACACCAGGACCGAACTGGCAATAATGCTTACCATAAAATGTATACAAAATAATTAATGCAAATACTACACAACAGTGAATTTTGAAATAATGGCTACTTTCCGCGTTTGTGATAATCGAAGGAAGAATGCACTTCATGCTAAGTTGCTTTAATATATGAATTCAATTATTGAAATTATAGATAGTTAATTTTATATCAAGATATTCTATTGTGGACCTTCTGGAATAGGGGGGAGGAAGGGAATTTTATAATTTCATTTCAACTCCCTTGCTTAGGTTTGGGAGGTTACTTGGTGGACGGGTCCCGTACTACACTAACCCATACGTACATCTATAAAAAGTACAGGTCCAAACAAAATTGACTCCTTTTAAATGGGACTGTTGTTTTAGGTGGTGGCATATTCTCATTTTCACAATCTAAATTTCACAGCAGTATGAAGACATAAAAAATTACAAATGATTACCGAATTTAATTTACTAACCCTTTCCACTGACACAGAACACATTTCTAACAAAACCTGTTTTCACTTCTTTACATTCACAATTAGCGCAAAAGTAAACTACATGATTATTATAAATACTACAGTTATAATTAACTGCACTTAGATTTAAAGGTAAATATGAAGAACCTCAATGAGGGAAAATACCCATCTTCACAAATTTACACTCGAAAAAAACAAATAAACCTCCTAATCCTAATCAATTTTTGGTAACTGGCAAATGTTCTTTCCCTTCTTCTTCGTCTAGGCACTCTTCATTATTAACCCAGCTCATAAAATTAGTTTTACATTCAAGCAAAATATAAACACCTTTAGTTAACATGTGTCAAAGTTTCTGGATTATTTTTACTTTCAAATAGTTAACAGACTGCATTGTCTTTCTGGATTAATTTAACTTTAAATTAGTTAACAGGCTGTGATTCGGCGTTTAGAGATTCGTATATATTTAAACAATTAACATGTTTCATCGTGTTCATGAAGTTAACACTGTATTTAAGAAACAAATCACAGGTTATTTAACCTTAAAGATGGAAATATCCTTCACAACAATCCAACTGCTTCACTGCTGCAGAAGACTACACACTCCTCCATTTATCTTCTGCCACCCAAAACAAAATTATGGAACAAGAGTTAATACTTTATTTTCAACAATGTCATAATAAATTATCTTATGTCTTGTACAATAACCTAAATCACCACGACGTTTCAACGTCTTAACTGACTCGACTAAGGATTTCCACAAGAGCTGAGAACTTCAACTCCTGTCATAATTTACGTGTCAACTCACTTAAGCATTGCACAGGTTCAAGTCGGCACTGAGCAATTGTTTTGAAGTTTTGCGTATGAATAGGAATTACATTTGCTGTGTTTCATTATGTGTTCTATACGCTGACTATACGTATATATGCAAAAAACAACAGACCCAAATTTTACCAAATTTAAATTATTACATGGCTAATATTTCCACAAATTTTGATAAAACTGAAACTTATTTAATAAAAATTAACCAAGCCACGTGTAAATTTTTTAAAAACTATTCGGCAATAAAATTTTGACTGTGGTTTGCTGTAGTCCACATGAAAGCTTAAAATTCGGTTAGTTCTTTTTTTGCATAATCAAAAACTATCTTTAACTAACTAACCACAATTTTGTTTTGCATAATTCTATTTATTTTTTAGGTATTTTAATATTATCAGGCGCGGTAGCTGACTTGTTTCAAGAGATAAGTGACTTTTCTTGTTGTCCGCTTATGTGGTAAATTATAATGCACTGGTTAGTGTATTATTTAGATCTTACTCAACCACTAATTTCAACCGCGTCTCCCGGTATAGGTAATGTATTGATAATAAATAAGCTATGCTTATTGATTAAGGCAAGAGGTAAATCTAAATTTTATGATCATACTACGCAGGTATTCCTCTATTGAGATGGCATTTACTGTTCTTAATACCATACACGTGAAATAAATTAATGTTTTATTTTCAGGTGAAGAATATTACATTATATCAAAGAAGAAGATTTAGTTCTCACTGAACCTTGAAACGTCTACTTTGTCTTTCAAGCAACGTATCTAATATGCACTGTGTTAAAGAACAAGTAGTTTAGCATTTAATAAGTGGTTGAGTAAACTACGGAAACAAAACAAAATATTTTTGGTGCTCCTTGTACAAGCCACTCCTCTTCGTTTTTAATACATTTTCTAAAAAAAAACTTTTAAAATTTCCAATACTTAGATTCAGAAGTAGTTTTATTTTGTTATGGGCGTAGAAGCACGTTGAGCTTAAACATATTAGCTCCTGATGTCATTAAAAAACAGTTTTTTCCAAAGTGGCTTTAAAAACATTATATGCAGACAGACACTGTCAAATACTTTGTAATTTGTTTAATTTAATTTCTAGGTGTATGTTTATTTGCTGTTGCAGACGCTGGATTTTAATTACAGGTTTTATAAAAAAGTGAGAAAGACTCGGATTTTTTGCTTTGTGCGGTTCTTCTACTGCTTACATATCAGTTATCAATAAATCTAAGTGACATGAAGACTTCAAAAATCAACTTTTTTTTATGCTTTGACTAAATAAAATTAGCATAATGTACTTTTTTAATAATTCCAAATGCATACAAGCGTCATAAAATCGTTTAAATAGTAAACAAAATGCTAAAAATTCTTACAGTGTGGTCTGTTCGATAATATTGATATTAAAAGGTTGTGTATTTTCACTACCGATGCAACTTTAATTTTATGTTCAATAACACAAAATCAGTTTTACTTTCAGTTCTGATCAACTGTGTAGATAATTGGTAATTCGTGATTTCCCTCCAGTATTAAGAGTATTAGAGGGCCAAACAGTGTTTATATATGATACTGAGGTTGAAAGAAATACCTCTTCCGTACCCAAGACAACGCTCGATAATGAAGAGTCGGCACAAGCTCAAGTCTCAAAGCTATATAGTCACAATAATCAACCGCAGCTGTTTCATATACGTGATACATTTATCAATTTGTATCGTTTTCGGAGGCTGGAATCTTAATATGATTTCCGAACATACAGAGAGTTCCATCAAATCGGTTACCTGAATATCATGAAAACAATTTTCTTTAATTTCCTAATATTTTGGAGTTCTGATACTAAAAGGTTTCATAAATACACTATCTGTACGAAATAAAGTGGACATGCCATTCCATCGATTAAGCAGCATACAACTTACGAATTAAGACAGCATTTGGAGAGAAGAAAAACCAGCGCACGCGCGGTGTTCAGTGCGTGGAATAACAAATGAAGTACTCGCGCGAAGAAAGCGAACAGACGGAAGCGATATCCACTTTCGTAATGTGAAATCGATGTATCAACAAGTGAAAGTTTCACTGTGTGCACAGCACGTTTCACAAACCATTCCGGAACACCAAGGGAGAATGTAACTACTTCACAAATAAGCCAAAAGCCGAATGTACTTGCAAGCAGCCAAACGGCACATTCAGTTGTTTGAATGTACTTTGTTATAACTCCGTTGGCAGAGTGATGGATTTGTAAATTTGTACGTATGAAAATTGTAGGTTACATTTTCAGAAAAACGAATGCCTGACATGATTATAGAGTTACTACACTGAAGCTCTCACCTGAGAAAAAAGGGTAGTTGGAGGTACCACATAAATTTCCTTGAAAAGTGCTTTTTCCTCTGAAGAGCACTGTATTCATATAACTAACCTACTCTTGTTCTAACCATCACCATTTGTTTCCTTGAACGAAATAAAATATGTAGAAATATTTTGCTGAACCAAACACATGTTTCTTTGTTCCGATATCATGTGTGCCTATTTAGTACTTAACATCAATTTTACAAATATTCTCAAATAATAAGATTAGTTACCGTGAACTTTATAAGTGACACGATAGAATAAATTAATAATTGGTTTGGAGTGAATAAACACGTGGTTAGCTGAAACACTCTTATAGGTTATTAGACTTAGTCATGACGAATTTCTGGCGGCAACAAAAACAGTGCGTACAGTCTAGCATTAATTTGGTTGTCTGCACAGTTATCAGGTCATTTACCTTGACGCGAATATATAACTGAATTGATTGTTTATTATTTCAGTGACAATTAACGATAACGGTTTATGCATTTAATGAAACTTAATTAATGTAAAAACAATCAAAATTAGCAATTTAAACACAGAACAAAGACCAATAACTTAAAATAATTTATCTACGTATCTGTAATGTTTTTGATAGTTTATAAAGTTATAATTACCTCAGTCATTACTGCAGCCAAAATAAAGAAGACGTATTCTTTTGTCATATCCTACATTCAAATCTCGGTTAGCATTTTCATACAGAACGAAACGCTGAAAAAATGTCCAGTTATGCCGAAATCAATCTAAAAAAAATTGGGGCAACCAAATAAAGACAACGGAATAGTTTGGTTTCAGCAACTAAATATATTATTATTGCCCCAATACAAACATTTGAATTTATTACGACAAAAAAGTTTCGTTTTATTCGGGAGAACCTTTTTCTGATTGGCATACGAGAAATTCCCCACGGGAATATACTGAACTGATGGTTTAATGGTTTTGCGTCATTTCAAGCCTCGGTACAACTAAATAGTGCAATAGAAAGAACGAAACTATTAACTGTTTTCTCCGTGGTTTTGGAGCTAGTTTCTTCTCCGGACATAATTCTAGTCTCTTAAGTTTGCTCGTGGTGATACTGTGTAGCCAATGACGTAAGCCCAGCAGTCGCTCGTTACCATATAACAGTTCATTTGCCTGTAGTATACTATGTTCTAAACTGGGTTCAGCATAGTGCAAAATGTTTTTCTATATTCTTGTAGTTGTATATTAAAAGTGAATTATGTCACCTTTGCAAAAAGTACTTTGCTTGAAATTTGGACCCGTACACACACGCACTATATATATCTATGTTATATATATATATATATATATATATATATATATATATATATATATATTATAAAAAAAAAANACATATGCTTGTACGTACGTACACACATACATTAATAAATCTATGCATGTAAAAATACCCCCACATGAACTTAAGCATACGTACAACTAATGTACATACATGCATACCTGTATACGTAAAAACATACGTACACACATTAATATACGCTCGTGCATACATGTATACATATACGTACAGACGTAGTACGTACCTACATACGTACAAGCATCTTTGGTTTATCAAGGTGGGTGAAGAAGTAGGAATATCTAATTAAAGAAATTCCAGTTCGATTTTCTCTGTTAGGAAGGAAAAATACCACTTCGCTAAAAACACTTCCAGTGCTGCCAGACGGGATAAAATCCGAGATTTTCGAATGCGAGTCAGACATGCAAGCACATGACCAACCACGCTAGGTACTTTCACTGCAAATAGGGCTTAAAATTACCAGCTTATATACGCCTGCTGGTGGAGTGATAAGCGACTGTTTACTTATGTCCAATCTCACACAATCGCTCAGAAACAAGAAGTAAATTAACGCTATTGTAAAATTTTTGCTTGTAACTACTTTCATCTGTATCACTAAGTAATGTAGCGAGTGTAAGTAACAACTGCCTGTTTGCTCGGGTTTAACGCCAATAAAGATAAATATCGGGCGAACAAATTAAAAATAATTTTCTTCGGGTTCTCATTAACTCATTTGTGAACTATGTTCCCATGGTCGGGGACGGAAAATGTCAACTTTTTTCCTACGACATGTTCGTGTGAATAGGAACGGGCCATATAGTTTGCTTTATTTCGAGTGTGTCATAATCTATACGCTATGTCCTTCCTTCGTGTTATAAACACAAAATGCTGTACGTGATGGGACTTACTGATTTTATGTAGAATGTTCCGAGACGTTTACATTTAAGTGAACACTTTTTTAGAGTACTGCTAAGTTATTTATTTTCGTCCAGTTGTTTGTCCTTCAAAGGCAACATTTAATTACACTCTGTGATAAACATGTTTTTTTGTCATTCAAATGGCACTGGGACTGTAAAAATATATCTTTGTTATTGCTGCACAGTTTAAAACTTTAGTTCCATCAGCATTTTTATTACTACTTTAAAAAGGTAGCGCCACTTCTCATACATTTCTGCAAATATTGCAGTAGTTTGCTCATTCGAGTTTAGGTTACAATTACTCTGTTATAATAATGGCTATAATTACTCTGTGTTTAACTGTGTCACGATGAGGATACGTTTGAAACCTTCACTTGTTATGACTGCGTCGTAAATATGCGTGTATCCCTGGTGATCTTCCTGCCAAGGATGGTACGAACGTAAAGTACACTGCACGGAAAAAAGTTTAATATTGCTGCAACAAAAAATTACTACTGAAGCATTTATTTAATCGTCTATATTGTATTAACATTAATAATGTTGTGACAAAGTTACCTAAAGTTAACGAATTACAAAGTATTTTATTACTGTAATGCAAACATACTGCTGAAGTATTAACAAAGTCTCTAAGTAATGTTGCTGCAGAAAAAAGTTTTACTACGCTAAAATTAACCGGAAGAACAAAATATGTTATGTTACTGCGACTTTAAAGAAATGTCTAACCAACACAACGTTACAGTGACTTGGTGTTGTAAAAATGGCGGGTAGTTGTGAACAGCGATAACCTCGTAAAATGAAACTACTGTATTTAAATTTCAGAAATAAATGTCGTTTAGATCAGCTCTCAAGTCTTGCAGAGCAGTTTACGTGTAACAAATATGCATGTATCTCGAGAGAACAAAGCATTTACACATACGCAGTTTGTCGTTATATTCATATTGCCGCAACAAAGTGTCGAATTACGTTAAACATAGCAGGAAGAACAAAATATATTGTGTAACTGCAATATTAAAGAAGCGTCCAACAAGGATACACTGACTTGTTGTTAAATGGCGGATGAAAGCAAGCACCGATAACCTCGTAAAATGAAACCGCTGTATTTAAATTTATGTTAGGTGTTACATCTGGCGGCGTACTCAGTACATACCACATGTACATGCATGAATCATTAAGCACACACGTCACGTGGTTCAGTAGCAGTGGCGGCGTAGAGTCGTGACATTCGGCTCCGACAACGCGGGGCGATCTATACCACGCGCAGTTCTCTTACAAGTGTCCTACGAGTACATGCGACTGACGTTTTCTGTCTTTCTTTTGTGGATTCTGGTGGGGATGTCACAGAGCACAATAAGGCATATATATTTGTATTGGCTGTATTAGTTATTGCCTCTCACTTGTGTATGAAATGCAACGTGACTGGCATATTTAAGGAAATATTTTATCATGCGTTTTCTTCGCTTTGGTGATATCACTAGCCTATCACGCATATTGGGAGGACTTGCCGAAGACATTTAACTGTTAACTTCAAAGAGAACTGTCGCTCGAATGCCTATAGGTCTGTGATCTCTTCTCCCTGTGCCCCTTAAAACTATATTTTGGTATCTGGCATCTGTAAAATACATCATTATATTCAATAAATATCTTTAGATATTTTTTACGTAAATTTTTAAGAAATAAGCGTTTAGTATTTTTTTCAACAGTAATACTCTTTTTACAGATCTTTTATTTATTTACTCAATATTTTATTAACTTTTTAATTTCACTCATCGCCACAGTTGTGTGTATTGGTTTAAACAACGTACTTCTCTATGGAGACAGCAATTTTGAAAACTTACGCTCCTCAGTTTTGCTTGTTACTTATCGATGGTATGGAAATAATTTTGAGTAAAACAAAGAAAGAACTTTATTTGCAATAAGTTAAAAAGATTTTTAAACATATTGAGGCAGCGTTTTGATTCAGTATATGGAGAATAAATTGGAATACCGTTAAGTATTTATTTTTTATTTCTTATTCCTGTTTTCCTGAAGGCACAGAAGCAGCGTTATTGCCGGGAATTTTAGCCGGACCTTCGCAAGAGTACTACATTTAAATAACGCAAGTGTAATATAAAGGCTGCCACGTTACAACTTTGGTAAAATCTTTAAATTATCGGTCATAACGCATACAGACAAACTACGGGAAATTCAAATAATAGCTTAAACACTATGAGTGATTTTTGTTGGGGGGNTTTACATTATGCACTGTTTTGAAGTAACATCTAGAAGGTAACAGAAGTACGGTAGAGAAAAAACATTTATATTCAAATAAGTATCTCAAAACTTTTGTTCAGTTAAAAATTGAAAACAACAAATATAAAAGGTATACTGAAGTTACCTCTTGTACGAAGGAAATAACAGAGGATAAGCGCTGGTGAAAAATTGTAAAAATCTTTACTGTTGAATACGGAGGCCAAAATCTCGTTTTCAATATTATTATGGTGCATATACTTACTGATGTACAATTCAACAGTAAAATTACCATCTGATTTCCAGCGAAATAGGTTTTGAAGTGTGAAGAGGATAGATAAAAGAACACTTTTAAAAGATTTTCCCAAAATATTCACAATAGCATTATAAACCAGTTGTTTTTCCTCACTCGAAATGCTTGTGAAAACTTAAGTGAAGTATTTGAAAGAGATATTTCAAAGTTTTAATTAGTACAGATACGATTTGTCAATACGGGCAAGATAAAAATTAAGATAATTTAAGATTGCAAGAAATTATTGTCATCATGGTAGATTTGATCCAAGTCAAAAACTTATAAAATAAAATTTCATTAAAAAAATTTAGCAAAGGGGATTTTACAGCAATAAAACAATAACAAAAGAAAAATAATTTTATTATTTTTCATAGAGTAGTTAAATTTAAGCACAAAAAAATTCAAGGTTTTCTAGAGAGTCGCTTACTTTGGGGCAATTTTCACAACTTTTGTTTTTACACGCAAAAATTATCCCAACTTCAGATAAGTAAAGTTTATAAGAGGAACAAAAAGAGCAATCACATCTGATATAAATGTTTTAAGAAAATTCTTTGTACTTGTAAAACATACTTTATTACTTCACAGTAAGTGATATCATAAAACTCTTGAAAATTGCAATTATGTACCTAAACTGCAGTCTGATATACACCAACCCACAAGAACGGAAAAAAATTATATAACTTTTATTTTAAAGCGCGACGCGTTACTACAGTGTTTTTCTTTTATTGCATTTATTTGTCTTCGAGGTTTTCTTTATTTCTCAGTATATTTTTTTTTTCTTTTGGTGTGTGCAAGCTAAATATGGTAAAACCTATTTCACAGGATATATTTTTATCTGCCACGAGGTATTTATTTTTATATGATGGTAGATATATGTATATTTACAAACTTGATTTTCAGATTATAATCTGATGTGTGAAGTTATCATTATTTTTGTTCAAGAAAGGACATTGGAGTTTAAAGGCCTGACATTTTCTTTAAAGTTTGGCATTTATTTTGTTTACATCGCCCTAAATTTGGCGGTGCAGTCTCTGACGCCTCAAATAACTGTTACTTATTCCAATAACAGCTATCTTAGTTCATTTTTGCAATGTGTATTCTTATGTAATATTTATTCGTTTTATTTATTAATAGTTTGTGGCAGATATATTTTATTTACTACAGCCCTAATTCATATTATTAATTGCAAGTCATGTTAACCTCAAAAAAATATCGTTTCATGTAATTATGGTTGTAAGTGTTTCTGTTTTCATTCATTCTGCACAAAATTATTTTTATGTGGGCCACTTTACATAGAGGCATTTGTTGATTGGTTGCTATGGTAACACAAGACGTATGTGTATGATATTATGTAGCCGTCTCGTGATTGGCGCGATGTTTGAAGGTGTCGTTTAAGTATGGATATTTTAAGGCTTTTAGCCACCTTGGTTTTCCCGTCAGGCAGGCGTTGACGTAGTGAGTCATCGGCCTGAGTGATATTTTTATTTGGTGGTTATTTGGCCGAGTCCCCGTACAGGAATGCAGACTGCCGATAAGGCGAAGACGCGGGGCATTAGAAGAATATCATCGTAAATCTGCACGCGCTGCCCACGCGGCTTATTTTAAAGTCAAGTTTGAGCTACCGCGATTGCGTGTGGTACGGCAAGGACTTCAGCCGCGTACCTAAGGCTCTAAAGCCTAGTGAGGGAAGATTAAGGCCCATGTCCAGCGGAACTAGCTACAGAAGATTGCAAGAGTTGTTACAGTATCAAGATTTATTTTAAGTTAAGTATGATGACATTTTCGACATGGAGACTACGCCTGTAAAATTGACTAATGATTTTTGAGAAGTTAATCTGGCTTACATTACGCCATCTTGGATCGTCAGTTAATTAAATTTGCTCTATCTATATGCCTACGGAGTCCCTGAACTGAGTTATCATGTTATCCCAACTGAGTTGGTGGGAGAAAATTATTTATTAATTTTAATTAGCATATTTGGAAATAATTTATAGAAACTGAAATTGCAAATAAGAGATACGCACGAGAGGGCTACACTCATAGTTACGGCCACACAAAGCAAAGTAAATTTTAAAAACAAGAAAAGGGCTGACAGATAATACTTAGTATTTGCACAGGTATTCAATTAATTCATGATGTTTCAACTTAAATATTTATTTTTCAATTAAATTACGTTCATTTGCACTCAAGTCTCTGGGAGTATTCTTTTGATCAGTAGTTGGTGGTAGTTTTATTTTGTCTCTTCGTAGTGTCTCGTGTATGTTGTTGGTAGCCTACGAAGAATGACTGATGCAAGCGTTCCCGAGCTGCAAATATTTTTGGTAAGAGACATATTGTGGTAAGATCAATCCAGGTTGTATTTGTGCGTATTATACACTTCATCACAATCGTTTCTGTAAAGGCCGGCTACAAAAATACTTCTTGCCAGCAGTCTCTAGTGAAAAATTAAAAAACGCGATAGAGTTTTAATGGTTCGAGAAAGCTCTAGAGACTATTATATATGCCATATCAAGCGAAAAATTTTGTTTAACGTCCTTAAATGGAAGTTATGGAATAAATAGTAAAAATCCAAGATGGCGGAATCTGTTCCTCATCTAATAGAGGTATTTAAAGTATCAGCAATATTTTCTAACCTACCACACGGGAAGTAATAGCGTATTACCTGCGGACGCCACAGCAAATGAATTGTAAGGAATTGTAACGCTAAAACAGAAAAATAGTACGCACAAAGAAATTGCATAGATGAAACATAAATGTGAGCTCTTGAGGTTCACGCACAGTTAACGGCATTGATAGGCTTGCACTGAATAAGACAATGAAGCGGAAGTTCTGCGTACTCAGACAACTGTCAACAGATTCATATTACAATTGGGAAATGTTATACCTGAACAGTTTATTGGACGGTTCATGTCACTGGATGTAAAAAATAAATTAATATCCATTTCAAAGTTATTTTTAATCAAATATAAGTGTATAAAAGAAAGGTGTTTTGTTTTCAGATAAACTTATTGTATTAATTTTGTTCGAGTTGATATATTATACATTTCAATAGGAAACATCATCGTCAAATACTTTTCGTGGCTAATTAGCTTACATTCGTAAAAATTTACCATAATACTTTTGACCCATTGTAGGAATAAATTAATAATAGTAAAATATATATTAGTATTGTCTTGCATTGTGTAAAAGGTAGGAAGGAAGGTAAAAATATAGTTTTAGAAATAAGCTAGTTTTCACATAAGGCAGTGATTTACTTTTAATACTGGATATGAGTGATCATGGATTGTTTCCAGCCAACCAGATTATTTATTTGTCTAATTTACTTGTTTGTTGACTGATGCCGAGTGTCCCTTCTGTAGTATTTTGGATCGATATCCGGGGTATATATTTTCCGGCTGATAGGATCTAATGAGCTCCATACCACGCACTGTTCGAGTTGCTCATGTGTCAGTTATGATGTTTGTAGTTCTACATTTCTTGTTGGCCACGATGATTTATGATTCAACTCGTGTATTATCATCTGTTAAAGCCGGTACATGAAATCGGGTGTGAAATGGCCTTGATTCATAGTAGTGGTGTTTTCTGTTTTTCCTGCCAAGTCGGTAGTCTGGGTTATTATCCCCATCTCAGTTACGTATCGTGTCTGCTGCTGGTTACTCATCAATATGGTATTCAGGTGTTAGTGTAGCGACAGTTTCTCTCATTCTGGGCCCCACGTTGGGCGCCAATTTTATGAAGGGTATACAGGGAACGTAAAACACGAACACAGCCCGAATGAATCTTACCACAGACCTGTATGTGTATTTTACCAAATATATTTGCAGCTCAGGAACACTTGCGACATCCAATCTCCATAGGCTACCAACAACATACAAGCGAAACTAGGAAGACACAAATCAAAATTTATCTATCACACTTGTAATGTCAATTACTTCGGGCCTATATAATTGGATCCGCTTCATACTGCCGATAACTTGCTGTAGATTATTTTTGTACCCATTGTTATGCTCGCATAAGTTCATAGACAACAGATAAAAAATTCAAACAAGATTTCTTGTTTGAGTAATTCACATCTTCCGGTGATCCACATATTGGTTCTATTAACTGAAGCCCTGTACTGAGAAAACGAAACAGTACAATTTGTATTTGTTACAAAATAAATTAACATAATTGTCTCTTAATTTACTCAGGAATGATGAAAATTAGTTTCAACAACGCACAATTAGATTAATTATATTGTTCCAAAAGTATTACCTTTCAAGTAAAAATAATTTTTTGCAAGAATATAATGAGATGTTATAGCGTAGAAATTTGCTCACGTTTCTTTTACGAAAAACGGATTTAAAAGATTTTGATTGATAATACTTTTTACAGTTCAGACGAAATAATGTTGTTTATAAACATATTGTGACACACCGCCGTTTCTGATGGTGTTCGTCTGGGTCGTCTCGCGCACCCCTATGTATGAAGTGACGTATAGTGTCCTTGTTTAGATACAATATTCGATAGACATGGACTACCTACTGATGATTGTTTTATGTTTTTAATAAATATTCGGTGTAACAAAAGAGATAATGATATATATGGTTGTCATATATGAGCTTGTCGGTTGACTCTTAATTATTATTACGGAAGCAGCTATTCCCATAAAGAATAAAAAAATAATTCGTCTGTTTGATTTGAGTTTCAAGAGTGATGTTATTTGTATTGAATACAAGATGTCATCTACGAGAGCTCGTAAGTTATTATACAATTAATTTGATTACAAATTTCTACAAAGCAAGTTTCTCAAACCAACTGAATTCCTACAAAATTTTATTAATACTTAATTACTTCTAATATTGGTTCCGGCTTTATTATTCCTACTGTGTTATTGTCATCTACGAATCTAAAGTAAGTCGTGCAATTTAAAAATGTTCATAGTCGAGTACATGTATCAGTTACCATAACAATCTAACACTCGTTATATTTACGGGGTCTAGTGAGGTTGAAAGGGTTATACCGTCACAATATATAGTTAAGTGCGGTGAAAAAATGCCAAGTAAATGTTTGGTGCACTAGCAAGTAGTGAATTCCTATCTGGATTAAAATTAACAAATTAAGAGTCCCGTTCATTTGGGAATCCGTATAGGAATGAGATTCTTGATATAAAGTTATCATCTTATGTCAAGTATACTGCGAGGTAATATTTAATTGTAGGTATTCAAAAATTATTAATAATAATTTCAGAAGTATCCATATAAACTATTCCTTTAATAAATACCTTTAAAATACCAGGAAAAGTATTTGTCTTTAACAATGGCATACCTACGTTGCTACATTGCATTTAACTTTTCTGTTCTTAATGCATTAAAATGCATCCATGTACCATGTACATTCATGAAGATGAGTAATTTACTTTTATCGCAATCAACAAAATTAATACACAGACTTTATATTTGGAAATAGATTGTTTAACTTTTCTCTTTCTTAAACTACCATAGACGTCTCAAACTACAAACGACTTTTCCTCACTTAAACTCAACTGTTGAAGTAATTATATTAATTATCAGAAGGCTTCGCAACATTCGTTTAATGAAGATAAAGCAGAGAAAAGATAATAAAGAGCATTATAAAATTTTATTTCCTATAAACACATCGGATTTACAGCCGATTACTGAGGCCTAATATTCAACGCACACTAAAAAAAACCGAATGTGGTAAAACTCGTGATAATGGATGCGTTAAATCAGGGGACATGCTTTAGCAACGTTCATTCTCGTCCCTTTACCAGAGATTGTGGTTTACGGGAAATTTGAGAACAGGGGCGGCATGACATGCCATAAGCAGATAGAACTCACTCAAAAAGCGCGCTAGAAAAAACCCTTTAGAGCATAAAACACACAAACCCTTCGATTTTTTGCGGAGTCCTTTATTTGCTATGTATGTTGCTGTTGTAGAGGAGAAATGTATCATGTAAATTAAATATTTATTTTAACCACAACTGACCGAATGAAACTCCAATCTACTGAAGTATGGATGAAAAATGATTTAAATTACGAATTAATTTGTTTTTATTTGATAAAATGTTAGTTTCATTTGTTGCATAACGTATGACATTTCTCAGTATTAGGTAAACGCTTGCACAAAATCAATTACATGGTTCAATAGGCTCTTCACGGTAAAGTGAGCATTTTTGAAAGCCCTCTCATTTGGAATGATTGTCAATAAATATATTTTATTTTAGTACTAGGCTTTAACTTCCGAGTGTGGTGCAATATACACACTGCCGTGTTTATTACTAACATGGCAATATTTGTTTGAAATAATTTAAAGGATAAAACATGACTGAAATGAAAAAAGTAACTAGGGCCTCAAAAGTGCTCACTTTACCGTGAACAACCTATAAAACCTGTAATTGCCAGGAACTATGTTGTGACGATTTAAGTTATGTTTATGAAAATCAATTTGACATGCAAGATAAAAAAGTGGAAGTTTTATTATTTTTTAAATATCAAAATTGTACATTACTATAAAGATATGGGATGCAAATGAAATGTATATTATATACAGTTTATCTATGGCAGTGTTTATGCTATAGGAGTAAACATAACACACATAAGCATTAGTACTTTTATGTATGTACTAGTTAGATACCAGTCTTGTATGATTTGAAAGGCAGTGAACAAATGTCGTTGTAATGTTCCTTTGCTAACAGAATAAAGTAAAGCCTGGGTGAATGTCATCCCAATGACCATCCCAAGAAAGTTGTTTAGTCACAACAATTTACACTCTAACCGGTTGTATTTTGAAAATCATCACATCGTAGACACTGAAAGAGGTCATGATACCGGTCCGATGTATTTTTTAATATATATATATATATATATATATAATGAATTGCCGATTCCACACTAACCTACCTCTAAGAAAAATTATCCGATTCCCTTCGAAATCCAGTGAACACGTAAGATTTAAAATTTCTCTGGCTGTATTGTTTATCTGTAAAATTTGTTCATAGGTCTTTGCTTTGGCAGCAATCCAAAATTTCCAAATATAAAACTTATTCATTATATTATACTTTATTTGTAAAATATCATTATAAGAGAGCAAGGTTTTCCACTTTGCAATCTTAATGGTACTGACCACCGAAAAATGCATTATCTTATATTTGTAAGAAATATTGTTCAACTTGTATAAATTACTTACAAGTACTATTTACTCGCATAAAAAAATTTTAGACGTCCGTTTTTACACAATGGCATGTAAAAATAGCATTTAGTGTTTTGAGACGTAAAAGCTAACTTACCGAAATTAGATAATTTGCACTGAAATAGGATACAATGAGTTACTTCGAAAAGTCTTTGAAATCACGCTATAAAACGTTTTCTTGGTTTTTAAAATTTCTCAAAATAAGGACATTTTTGCATTTATTTATCTGTAGAAGTCTACGTTTTTCCAAGCCTACCTTAAAATGAATTACAACATAACCTTTCAGTTTCCCTTGTAAAATTTTCTGTAATTTATTTTATTTATTTATTTTGTACGTCCCAAATACACTAAAATCGCGACATTGACATGCCATGGTGCAAAAAATATGCGATATAGTTATTTTATGCGAGGAAAAAGTGCTTATAATTAATGCCTACAAGTTTAACTGTGTTTCGTGGAAGTATAAAATAATCCATTTTTAATGACCAACACCCATAAGATGTGCGTGTTTTGCAAATTACGACATTCTGCTAAATGCAAGATTAATATTGTTGCTACAAAATTAGACGACAGTTCTTTATTTGGTGAACTATTTAATACAAAATATCTTATAAAATACGTGAACTCTCAAATAGATATAGCAACTCCCTCCACTAGGTTAATAATGCTTTACGCATAAAAGTTCTGATAAAAAATGGGGTTGTATTTTCCACAAAATCACGAAATCTAACCGTTTTCGTGCTGATCGCGATGCAATTCTTACTCGGCCAATCGATAGTGTGACTCTTCCAGTGTGAGTTGACATTTTTTATAACATGAAATTATCTAGAATGTTTTTTTACTTCCCTGCGGTCGGTTCATTCACAGCATCTTCGTTTACTTTCTCCAGTAGTCTAGAATTACCTACTTTTATTCCAGTAATGCTCCTTAGAAGTTGCTAGCAATAAATTTGACGAAAGCATTTTTTTTTTTCGAGTGACATTTTTAGATCTTCGCCGCGTTATCGACAGTGGGAAACCGATTTTCGGCATAATTTGAGGAAATCATTAATGCATGAGCTATAGTGGAAACTACCGCCCATCACTACACAATGCCAACGTCAAAAAAAAAATTCCGTCCTGTACTCAACTGACCACACTTTTTTCTCCATTCAAAGGAAATATTTTATAAGAGCGGAAACCTAGAATGGGATATTTAGCTATCTCTTTATTTGAGCAAAAATGCTCCAATTATAAACTTCATTCTCGGACTACTTCAAGCTATTGGGAATTACAATATACAAAAAATTTAGTCATGAAACCTTAGGTCAAAAATATACAAACTATGCAGCTTAACCTCGCTCTAGACAATGTCCCACGTGAACCAGAAATGTTAATGAGGCGAATGTTAAAACGGTATCAAATATCAAAATTTTAAATGGTTACGCAAAATTAAAACCATTTATCGAAGTGTGAATAAAACAAAACAATTTACATGAACAGGTTATGAATTAGCCTTTTTTTTAATCTAGAATAGAATAGTAAAAATCTTACAGTCGGCCAATCAAAAAAACTTTTCATCTCTGTGTGTTAGAATTCTGTGCTTAGTCCCACTTCGGAAATTTTCGTTAGCGCAAAGTTTTTCTTATAAAAATCATAGCATTTCCAAGGGTTCAGAACGAATCTGCGGGCTTCACATATTCAAATTCTGGTGTGAAAATTAAAATATTTTTTATGATACAAAGTCTTGTAGGTAATTGAATAAAGCAAATAGTAACAAAATTGAAGGTAAAATAAACGGTCAACTCAAGCAAAACAACGAAAAATTGATATCATGTTACGTCTTCTGCATTGGTGATCGTGAACTGGCGAATCACATATACAAAATTTATCCCGACATCAAAAACCTATAAAGTCATGTTCAGCCACTATACGTTAACGATTTATTGGCACAATGTGAGCATACTAAAATTATTGACTCTTTGTGTATATGCTTTACAATTGTATGTGCCCAGCAAGTGTATAGAACACTTTTGGTTACCTACGAAACTTAAAAACTAACATTTCCTTGTGTAAATTTCTGGCCGGTGTACATTAATTTGAGCTGCACAGGTGATTAATAAGTAAAAAGTGTTGCATGTGACAGACAAGGTAGAATATTCACTTAAAAATTATTTATGGATGGAATTTAATTTAACATGCAGTGGTGTAAACCACGTTCGATGGTTTCAACCCTCGCATTTGGGTGTTACCTACCAGACCAAACTGTGCGTGTCCAAGGTAAAAAAGTTGGAAACAAGAGCCACCCGGGACGTATATCATATGCCTCTTCGCCTGTGCACGCGAGGAAATGAACTGGCGTGCAGTACCTCCCTCAGCAAACCGCCTTTACAAGTTTTTTCTGTGTTGAACCGATCACTTTTGTTATGTAATATGAAAGATAAAAGTGTGCTTCGTTCTTAAACTACTTTGAATATCCTACACGGGCAGCATGTTAAGGGCGCTGGATGGAAAAAAAAAATTATACAATTCCCTGAAAATTGATAGTTTTTTCGGTGACGTGTTTTTCATATAATAACATCTAAAAATCACAGTTTTACTCTTATATGTTATACAAGTAACGAAAACTATTATACTTGAAAAGGAGATAACTTGGCATACGTGTGCAGTAGCATAACAACTAAGAAGCAACAATCGTAATAAGTAGTCCTCTGTTTAGGATATTTATTCTTCTGTAAAACAGTGTTTTAAAATATAGCAACAATGCTGTACCTTCTATGAACAGATTACTGTATCGAAACCTTAAAGTCGCCGCTTAAAATTCGGAGGAAGCAGAACATAAGTGAAGCTTGTTTATGCTATTTCTCATCGCCATCGTAATGCTACCTTATGGCCATATGTGACCTTGAGATGTTGAATATGGTTTACTGCCCAAGTATCAAAAGTCAGTTGGCCCACTAGTGCAAATCTGCTTGTGCATGAGTGGCCCACATGCAGTTTCCACAATCAGTTAACAATCAGTCAACAACTGTAATGCACCCGCAGATGATCGTGGCCAACACGATGCCTCTTGCAGTTGGCCGCATCTAGGCCACTATTCATACAGTGTCTATGTAGCAAGATACGGTATGTCCACAAGCGGCCCGCTTCCGCGTAACCAACTGTGCCCCAAACATGTCAGCACCATCAGTGGGTCAAGTGTGGCAGTAATGGCCCACTGTCTTTCTGCTTCTGGCCCTACTGGTTAGATCGATGGATGGGGGTGAGAAGATCCTCTTCCCCCACATGGAGTGCGTTGACAGGCTCACCGTCGCCCAGGTGGGTCTGCCAACGAACAAGGAGACACTTCTGAGCTTGCTCAAGGAGTCCTTCTGTGGAAGGGGGGGAAGTATTCGACCCGTCCTCGATCTGCAAGGATGCCGTCCACACACACGGGAGGCGTACCTTTGACTACAGTAAGCCCTTCACGGGGTACTCTGTGGTCAGGTACTAGTCCTTCGCTTCGGGTGGCTCCTTAAACAAATACCGGATATGACACTACCCGATTTTACATTTCCTGGATAAGACTTTGTCTGTTCCAGGAACCCCCTCAACGACAACGACCCCAGCGATGGCCCCGGAAAGTGATTTGGATGATGGAAGGAAGAAGGCCCAATATTTCAAGGATTGGACTAGGCCGAAGGCCTGAGAATGGTAGTGAGTGAGAGAGTGTGTTTGAATGATATCGTAACGAAAGACTGCAATGTGGTTAGAACGAATGCTCTTTGCACCCGGGGGTGAGGAGGCGGGAAACAATCCTGGATACCAGATGTTTCCCCAATCTAAGTCCGACAACTGACCGGGTGCACTGGACCTAGAATGTGATAAGGTATGCCATCATACTTAACTTTTAACCGTGACAGAAGGACAAGCGCGAGCGCAGTAGAGTATGTGTTGTGTAAGTATTTAGCTTTTGTGTTTTTAAATTCTTCTTGGACCAGTATGACGGACTCAAAATTCAAAGTTCCCGGTGGCGCCCTGCGAAACAAAAGAGCCGATCTAACTTTTGTTTGCGGGAGATAAAGTACAGTAGAAAGAAACGTTTTAATAGGTATCGGCCACCAGGAGGGGAGGTTTGGTAAGGAAAGCGCCGGTTCCATCGGGAACTTTGCTTCTGGCCTGCCGTAAGTAAACCACATGTCGTCAGCCAACTGTTGGCAAGCCACTTGTGGCCCAGCTATTGACCACTTGTGGTCCACATAGAAGCAGCTTGCGTGCATTTTTAAAGCCAAAAAATACTTACGTTTCACCCAAATAAAACTTATAAATTTATCATATCAATTTAATGATATTTTTAGGACTATTTCATAATTGGTTAAGTTCTTTGGAAGAACCTGGAATCGAACTCACAAAACTTGCGTTGGCAGTCTAGAATGCTAGTAACTATTCTACCAGGAATTCATGTATAACTTTTTAAGTAAATCTGAATACTTTATACACATACAAGTTGCATTATTAGTTTTACTGTAGACACCATTAATGTTAGTATCACAAGTCAATACTGAAATTTTTGTGCTTTGTTTAAAATCCTAGTATTTTATTTTCGGGCTTCTTTCAGGTGAGATTTAAAATGAAAAATAACGAATTTTTTTGCGTTATTTTGCAGGTTTCCAGTCTGAAAACTATTTTTTTTCTATTGCTAGCAGTGTCACGTAATAATTTTATTCATGTATACATAAAATAGAAATATCAAGTGAATTCACATATATTATGTGCTACTGCACAACGACAAATAGTTGCATGCCATAAATGCCACATAAGCTTGCTTATAATGTTTCTTCAGCAATAAGGAACAGTTGGCAAACCATAAAAGGGCTATAATGATGTTGCTATTATGTCCTCAGAAGTAAGCAACAGTTGGAATGTGGCCCATTAGCATGCTATTTATACATCCGCGGCAGTAAGTAAGTAACAGTTGGTATGCCATGAGTGGCCCACATGTTTGCTGGCTGTATGTCCCCTGCAGTAAAAAACAGTTGGCATGCCCATGGCCCATAAACATGCCGTTAATATTTTCCCAGCAGTGAGTAACAGTTAGCGTTTCGTTTTTCATCTGCTTGTGAGGCGTCTGTTTAAACCTAACAACCACTGTAAGAGCATTGGCCATTATTACGATTATCAACAAAATAGGTACTGTCACTGTACTGTTGACAGTCATAAATGCGAACGTTTGCCACCATTGCCAACAGTTGGCCAACGCTTAACTGTTTGTTATTTGCAACTTGGGTAGACATTCCCCTTAAGGCTTCAACCTACCCGGTGCTTGAACTGCATTGCAGTGTGTTTGAAATGCACCTTTTCCTGCGAAACTATTAACCGTGCGTCCAATGTGCTGATCTACGAAAGGAACACGCACTTCAGACGAGCGCTGTCGAGTACTTTTAAGATGACACGCACGTTAAAAATTAAAGTTCAGAGTATTCCAAAACGGCTAAAAACGAATTTTTCAAAGCGCTGTAGCTCAAAATATACGAATCAGATAAATACAAACCTACTCAAGAGCCCTGCACCAAATCTTCTTACAAACTTTCGACATATAAAATTATAGGCAGCTGATTTGTTGATTTGAGCTTTTTTGTTCCTTTAACTGGCAGAAATCGCTTCCTGAAGTTCGTCCCTATAGTTTTAGTCCATTCTGTATTTGTACATCCCAAAACACTAAAATTGTAATTTTTAGATGCCATAATGCAAACACTCTACGATTTAGGATTTTTTGATGCAAGGAAAAAGTACTTAGAAGTAATGTGTACAAGTTCAACAGTATTTCGTACACACATAAAATACCCTTAACTTTAGCCATGCGACGACGACGTCTTGTGCCTGCGAGCCGTCTCTGAGGTTAGTAGATCTGTCGGGGGAGCCTGCTCCGAAGCCACTGCCACACAAAGGACTCGTCAAGGGAAATACCTGCCTTGGGAGCCGAGGAAGC
Source organism: Clitarchus hookeri (assembly GCA_002778355.1). Taxonomy (NCBI): domain Eukaryota; kingdom Metazoa; phylum Arthropoda; class Insecta; order Phasmatodea; family Phasmatidae; genus Clitarchus; species Clitarchus hookeri. The sequence goes on from NQII01000024.1 coordinate 128,305, forward strand.
GAGTAGCAACGACTTTCCTCTCCAGTTGATTCTCTAATCAACCGTAGTTAAGAAGGCAGAGCTGTCTTCTCAACGGGGACGTTTGGACGTCCAAAACCGCGGTCATATGTTTCCATTCACTGCTCAAAAAGATATTACTCGATCCACTTGCGTCAACAATTTATCGAAATTTTATAAAGTCTAACTCTGCAAGCACTTGTTGGCAAATTCAAAGCTACCAGTCCACACGAAGCATTAAAGTGCTCCCAGGTATAATAATTGTTTAATATCGTTACCGTATGAAAATAAATTCCTGAATTTGTGTGTGTTCACCTTCTTATCCTATGCTCTAGTTCACATTCTCTGGCTCAGAATTTTCCTTATTTTGATGATTTTTTTCTGGTTCCCCTGCATTATTTAAACCTAGCAGACTCACGTGTGCATTTCACTGTGCAGTATTGGCCTATTATAAATTCCTGTGTGTTAGGGCTACGCCATTTAGTACACCAGGTCAGGATTGGTTTCATAAGTTAATGTGTTTTCATTTACATCTCGCCAGACACCATTTAACTAGACTACGTTCTGAACAACTAGCAAAGCATGACGGAACAGAGACGACATGGAGTGGCGGTTCCTTTGATCAAGGCATGGCCATTCTCTTATTGACTTCGCGAGTCTCTGGGAACAAACAGGCTTTGCGTCGGATTTGCTACTGCATGCTGCGAAAGGTTTATATTGTCTATAGTTGCCTGCTTGCGAGTAGGTCACCAGGCTCTTATTGGCGAACGGCTTACCGAAATGTTTCTGACCGGTGACGCCATTTTGAAAGCAAGTGCCGTTGGAGTGTGTCTGAAATCTGTGACGACAGTACGCAGTAACTCAGCCGACGTGAGCTACGGGTGGCGAGTGAAAGGACAAATGGTAAAGTTACTTCTACTCAGGTTGGGAAGATCAATGTTAAAAGTTTGGCAACAAAATATTTTCGCTACTAGGTAAGCGCTAGTGTCGCGTGTGTACCAGATTTTTTTCTATTTTATACGTTTAAAAAAACAGAATGATTGCAATAAACATAAATAAAATATTAAATAACTTTGTACCTACGTAAAATCATTCTCTTATATTATTAACGAAGATGAAAATTTTATTTAAGTGACCTCGTGGAAACACTGCGCACCTAGTGGTGGAAATTTTCCGTATGCCGAGCTCCCCCACAAAAGAAAACTCGTTTTGTTCTTAACCTGAGTAGAATTAACCTTAAAAAAAGACTAGATCTCGGGGTCTTCCGGGTCCCGCAGTCATACAAAGCAACCACGGAGCCTGCTACGGGCTTAGAGAAATGACCTATCAGCACGGTTCCGTTGACGGCAGAACAGCTATGGGGTTGAAGAGAAGATAAAATTGCCGCCTGTCGACCACGAAGAGGGCGCCTCTGAAGTGTGTCAGAAAACTCGCCTCCCACCAAGACGTAACGTGTTCGATTCCCGGCGGGGTAACCCGGATTTTCGCATATGGCAAACATGACTGACGTGACCTTTGGCCTGCGGATTTTCTCGGGGTGTTTATGTTTCCCTCACCCGCCGCACTGCTCGATCTTCACCTCGCTTCACCTTCACCAGTGTTGAAGAACCTCGCTGTTAAGTTCTGACCAAAACTTCATACACGGCAAAGGTGTACACGTGTACGTGGTAATTAAATTTACCTTAAATTATTGAAGAGTGAAGATATTTGGGCGGCTTTTAACATCGCAGTCTTGAGAGCCGACCTTACTTTCAAGCGAGGGATATTCATATGAAACAAATAATGTCTTAGTTGCTTTCGATTTTTTTTTCCAAGTAAGATCCTTTCATTTATCCAAAATAATGAAGGCATTATTAAATAGTGGTTATCACTGCTATCGAGCATTTCAGCGAAACCCGTGTGGAAGGGATATACCTTTTTATGTAGTCTTTTTTAATAAAAGTGGAACATACATTCGTGCATTGACCGGAATTAGAACCTAGCACTCCTCGCACCGTATGCCAAAGTGTAACCAGCTGTTCCGAAATAAATCCAACGTAAAAATTTAAGACGTCCTCGTATACATTCATGAGCCCCGTTCCTTCAGTTCATAAAACAGAAAGAGCATTTTCGGTTTTGTGTGTTTCGGAAGTGATACAGTGTGTTATAAAACTTCGCCGTGGAGTTTTCTCGCTCTATTTGGACGTTTTACAGCGTTGGAAGAGCATCTGTTTCATGTCGGAGACAGATTTCCACCCGGCTTCCCAGCGGAGCAGGGACGCAGCGAAGCGTGCAGCCATTCCCAAGAGTTAGGGGAGGGGATTGGAGGGGGAGTGGGAGGGGTTTGCGGCCGCAAGAAGCCGCCGCCAGGCAGCAGCACCGGGCAATCAGTTATTCAGCAGGCTTCAAACAGCACCTACACAATCCTCGGCCCGGCTCTCACCCCCCCCCCCCNCAAGGCCTTGACATCGTGTCTCCTCCTCTTCCTCATCTTCCTCCTCTTCACCCATTGCTGGGACTACTGTGTATTTATCTTTCCCTCTGTCCTCTAACATCATGAATTATGAGTCGGAGAACCCCCCGCCTCGTGAAGGAAATAAACGCGCAGTACAGATGGAAGTGTGTTGTCGTCAGGCAGACTATTCTGAATTCAAGACTCCCCCCTCCCCCTCCCCCTTTCTTCATTCCTCTTGCCCGCAAATTATTTCCTTCTAAGAAGGTTTTCAAACAATAACTTGGCTCGAAAACATCTGCGGGGTAAATTAGGATAAATTTACTGCTTTGTGGCAAAGAAACCGCAGGCGTCTAGAAACTAAGTGGGCGTTTTCATGATTTATAACGGCCGTCAGAAGAGTTACAATTGTCATGTGCAGCACACTGTTATGAAATAAATAGATTAAATTGCCCATATCACTCTGCACAAGTAAATATACTGTTCGAGCCTTTTTTTTTTTTTTTAAATACTTCCAAGAAATAGTATGCTTTATTTTGTGTAATAGATGTATGCCAACCTATAACAAATGAAACATCAATATTTTTTACTTCATCAATAGGATATCATTTCATCTGGTTGTCAAAATTGGCTCACTGAAATATGACCTTCTCTTGAAATAAATGAACCCCTAGGTTAATATAATGCCAAAGAACCTACTTTCCAATTATATAATGACGAAGTCAAAAAAAATGTTTTGGCTAGAAGATTCGAAGGTAACGCTGGTTTCTACAAAGGTACTGCTTATTTATTCAAAATTATGAAAATAACAGTGTCACCAAGAAGCACAAAAATAATTATAGGTACATTTGGCAAGAATGATTACTGCACATTTAGTATGTTATCGACCACATTGCAGTTCTTATTTGTTATGGGCGAATATGTCAGCACAGAGTACTTGAGAATACAGAGGTGAAATAGCCGCTTATTCCTCTGGCTCCAGCCGCAAAAGCCAGGAAAGTGGCGTCACCAGCGAGCAAAATGTTGGAACGCCGCTCGTCAATCAGAGCCTGGTAACCTACTCGCGAGCCGGCACCTTTGTTGGGGTAGGGGTGTGGAGAAGGGCGTAGAACAATCGAATACTCCATTAACGTGCCATGGTTCTTGTTGGTGGAAGGAGAGATGACCTGCACCCTCAAACTTACCCTGTCAGCTCTCTTTCCGTGGCGCGTGTCCAAGTTGCCCCGTGGTAAGTTAAGGGGGGCAGGAGTGCTCGTGGCACCGCTTTAACACTTGTCAGCTATTTCTTCTTGTAAAGCTAGAGGTGCTCTAGCTTGGCTCTGCAATTTCTCCCGCTTTCCTATGTATTTGCTTAGCGCCTTCTGGGTGCTTCGGTGATATGCCAGCTCTTACTTCGGCACAACCTTGACACGTGTAACTGCGATTCATCCTCTGGGTTGACCTGTCCTGGCTGTCCACGTGTCTCGCGACGCGTGTCAACTGGTAGGCGCTCGCGGGTAGGATAATTTGGTGGGGAGGTCAGCAAAGTTTCTACTCCCAATATGCGGTGCACGTCAATAATAAATACTTTAGTATAAAATGGATGGATAGTGGACTGCGTACCAACATTAAAACTGTCGACATGTACAAATTTGGAGACAATTGGCGAACGAATGTAATTTCTGGACATATGGGCAGGGGGGACAAACCGAATGATTGATGGAAGGATCGAACGAAGGATTGGGATTGATCGAAGGATTGGCATTGATCGAAGGATTGGCATTGATCGAAGGATTGGCATTGATCGAAGGATTGGGATTGATCAAAGGATTGGGATTGATCGTAGGATTGGAATTAATCTAAGGGTTCGGATTGATCGAAGGATTGGGATTTTGGGATTTATCGAAGGGTTAGCTTGGATTGACTAAGAGGATCGCTAAGGATTGGGATTGATCGAATGATTGGTATTGATTCAAAGATTAGGACTGATCGAAGGATATGCATGGGTTGCGGTAGATTATGGAGGATTCCGAAGATATTGGGATTGTTCGAATAATTGGGATTGATTGAAAGATTGGTGTGGGTTGCTGTGAATTATGGAGGAGGATTGTGAATAATTGTCGTGGATTACTGTGAGTTGTGGAGGAGGATTGCGGATAATTAGGATTGATCGAAATATTGGTGTGGGTTGCTGTGAATTATGGAGGAGAATTGTGAAGAATTGTCGTGGATTGCTGTGAGTTGTGGAGGAGGATTGCGGATAATTGGTATTGTTCGAAGAATTGGGATTGATACAATGATTGGGTTTGATAGAAGGATTGACGTGTGTTGGTGTGAATTATGGAGGAGGATTGCGAAGGATGCATGTGGATTGGTGTGTGGATTGATGTGTGAATTGGTGTGGATTGATATGTGAATTGGTGTGGATTTTGGTGCGGATTGGTGTGTAAATAGGTGCGGATTGGTGTTTGTATAGATTCGTATTGGTTTGAGGATAAGTGCGGATTCATGTTGATTGGTGTGTTGATTGGCGTGTGGTTTTGTGTGTTGATTAATGTGTGGATTAATGTGTGGATTGGTGTGTGGATTGGTGTGTGGATTGGTGTGTGGATTGGTGTGTGGATTGGTGTGTGGATTGCTGTGGATTGAAGTGGATTGGTGTGAATTGCTGATTGCAGTGTTGATTGATGGAAATATATTGAGATTGATCGAAATTTTAATGAGAAAACAAGTTTTTATTTTTTTCAAATTTAATATATATATTTGGGGGGGGGGGATTTTATAAAAAAGTTTAAGAATTTCTTTTAGGGTTCAAGGTTATTAAAGTTCATTGGGACAGAGTCAAGGTCACAGATGCGAGGTTACGGTGCAGGTCACTTAGATCTAACATGGTGGTCGGAGTCATCAGTGCCATCTAGGTGTTGAAAATGTAAACCAATGACAAACGAATATACGTATATGGTAGGTAGAGTGCATTCTACAGAATGATCATATATTGGGGGTGGGGAAGGGAACGTTAATACAATGTGATTGATTGGAGGGTGTTCAGTCGTCTGCTTGACATTGTGCTGTGGGAACTTCCGGAAATGTATGTTTTTAGAAATAATATTTTAAAAATAATTTCAAATAATGATTTATTAATCTTTAAAATAAATTTTAAATAATTTCTTTAACTTTTTAGTGTTTTAATTTTTGAAGTATTTTGTGATTATATGGGTACAAGAACATTCAAGGTGTAAGGGGTCAAGTTCAAGGTCACTTGGATTCAATATGGTATTAGGATGACGTCATAACATGGCAACCGAAAGACAGGTATGACAGAGCATGATGTCGGCTTCGGCTCCGGACCCTGTTAAGTCCAAACATTAAAAACTGTATTTTTTGGGGGATTTTTAGATTTTCTGTAATATTTTTAGGATGTTTTTATTTTTTGGGTTTAAGATTAATGGTCAAGTGCCTTGGGTCAAGGTCTTGGGACTTAGATCTTGAGTATTGGGTCTTGGGTCTTGAGTCTTTAGTCTTGGGTCTCAAGTCTTCAGTCATGGGTCTTGGGTATTGGATTTGGCTCTTGGGTTTTGGGTCTTGAGTTTAGATTCTTGAGTCCTGTGTCAAGTGTCAAGGTTTTTTTGAGGATTTATTGGGATTTTTTAATTTTTTTAGGCATTTTTGGAATTTTTTGGGAATGTTTTGTGTTCAAGGCCAAAGTTCACCGAGGTCAAGGTTAAATTTTAATTTCAAAGCTACCGACATTGAACATAACGGACAAAATAGCTGCCGGGAAGCCTGGCGAGGGTTGGTCGTGTTGGGAACTTGGTCGATCTACAAGTCATCAAATCATGGACATCCTACAGAAAATTCTTTTTAAAAAATTTTAAGAAATTTTTTAATTTTTTATACATATTTAGGATTTTTAAAATAATTTTTTGGTGTTTTTCAATTTGTTTTGTGTTTAAGATTACCTAAAATCACAGTCATTGGGTTAAGGTCAAGGCCAAGGTCACAACAAGGCGGCCAGTCGGTGCCTATTCCAGATCCCCTTGCCACTGGCTCGTAATTTATATTCTACTGTAGCGCTTAATAAGAAATAATTCTCATACAAAATATTATTACAAGTGAGTGCACACAAATTCGATGCGTTGTCCTTTGGCGTAATTTTCTAGACTTATTTAAGCTTAGTTTGCACGACGCGGAGGAATATTCTAGAAGAAGAACTTTAGCAGGTCTTCAGAAAAGTGGGAAGCGAACATGAATGGATTATATTTGAAAACAGTAAAAAGTAACTTCATAGATTTAATCTCTGCATGGTCAGTGTTTTCCACATTTTTCAAATCAGAATTATTTATTCCAGATTTAATTTAATCCCGACAGTGTTTTTGTTCAAGTGAAATTATTTTATCTCACGAAGAATGCAAGAGCTTTAAAGAAAATTCAAAATACTGACAGAGAGAACCGAATTCTTGTGTGGGTGGGCCTAGATAGTAATAATACAATTTAAATATTTAGGGACCATGATAGCTGAGCGGTTGGACTACTCGCCTCCTACCTAGGCGAACCAGGTTCAATCCCCGGTCAATTAACTCCGGATTTTTGCAATTGGAAATCGTGCCGGACGATGCCGCTGGTGGGCGGGTTTTCTGGGGATCTCCCGTTTCCCCCACACCTTCATTCCGGCGCTGCTCTATACTCACCTCACTTCACCACCATCGGCTCTCAAGACCTCGCTTTAAGAGCAGTCCGAAATCTCTTCATTCAATCTTCACTCACAATTTGACTGTTTAAGGAGGAAAGTGTGTGGTTTCTGGCGTTCCCATCTAGAGATGTTAATAGGCCTACCTCCCGGCTGCAAAATTTAATAAATTTAGTAGACACAACAAACAAGTAGATTGAAACATACCTTTCAGCAATTTATTCTGATTCTTACAATTGTCATAGTGCATTCGCTTAACCATCCTTCCCCCTCCCCGCATCATCCTTCCTCATTATTCCTCATCCATATCCTAGCGAGACGGAAATTTTCCAAATTTCTATCCATCTTCACCGCCCCCCCCCCTTCCCCATCCTCTCCCTCACTCTCTCTCTCTCTCTATCTTCTCTCTGACACACTATCGCTTTCTTCCTGTTAACGAAAACGGCAGTGGTGTACTACTGTGGGCCTTTAACTAGCATCGATTCCACCACCTCTGCGATCGAAGGTATTAACATACTTACGGAACATCTATTTTCGGGATGCAAATCTCGGGTAAAGGCGATTCACAGTAAAGTGAGCACTTTCGAAAGCCGTCTCATTTGTAATAATAGTCTATAAATATATTTTATTTTTGTCTTAGACGTTAACTTCCGAATGACGTGGAATATAAACACTATGTTTATTACTTATATGGCAATACATATTTAAAAAGGTGCTTAAAAGGTTAAAAAAAATGGATAAATGGAAAAAGTAGCCAGGACCTCATAAGTGCTAACTTTACCTTGAACAGCCTATATATACTGTTCACTGTAAACTGAGCACTTCTGAAACCCTGCTTAAGATATATTCGTATGCACGTTGTGTATTCTTCCTCCTTATGTAAACTTAACATCTCCAAGAGCCTTATCACTTTATTCATGCGTCGGCCATACGGGACTATGAAATTATTACAAAAGTAAACACTTTAAAAATCTGCTCATTTTTACACTTTGATGCATTAAAAAGAATAAAATGTGAAAGAAATAATTTCAGTTATCACAATCGTTACCTAACACATTTTATTCAACGTTAAAATACGGAACTACTTTCCCTCCATCGTTACCAACTTCACTGAGCGCATGTCACTCAGTACGCCTGTAAAAATATATGCGTTAAAGAGCGTTGACTTTTTTCTAAGTTTGATTTGAAAAGTGCTTACTTTATCGCGAACAGCCGTTAGTCTAGTGTATCCGAGTGCCATTTAGATCATCGTAATCTCTCCTTCCTCCATACAAGTCTAGCCTACTTGCATAATGTAAATCAGAGATACTAAGCTGCAATACAAACGCTTCTCCAGTCGCGAGCATCAGCGTCATCGCGAGCCACGCAAGCAACGCCGTGCGTGGAATGTCGTCGCGGCACCGTCCCATTGATTGAAAGGGCCCGCAACACAACGCGGCGGGGGTTTCGAATTTCGGCGATCAATGACGAGTGCCGGCGTGTCGACGAGCCGAATCCCGCACCACTCTTCCCCCCACTCCGTCTCGCTGTCATCGAAACCATTACCTTCGTCAGCCGTCACCGACCCTGCTCGCATATTCAGCAGGCGGGCGCGAGGACAGTAAAGCCCGGCCGCAGGGGTATTCGGCACGGTGCTGCCACCCTTACACCAGGGATTTATCTGTCATTAATATGAAAACACTCTAGTAGTTAGAAATGGTATGTTCTGGGACAAGGCGTGAGGAACAGAAAACAGGAAACACGGCGGCCATCTTGGATGACGTCATTTGCCCCCTTTCCCCCTAGAAATCCCCCCCCCAACGTCAAAATGTAGTCCAATATCCTTTAAAACTTCCCAAATTTCCTTCAAAATTTTCCAAAATTTTCTCCAAAAAAATATCTCATGCACAATCCGGATGGTTTGCACAATCCGGATCAATCTGGCTCAAAATTGTACAATGTCATCCGGAATGTGCAAACATGTACGCGAGGTCTCTGATTGGCTATGCGAGGATCTTGTCTCTGATTGGCTATGCGAGGATCTTGTCTCTGATTGGCTATGCGAGGATCTCGAAATGGTCACCTCTCGGATTGGCTACACATGGTTCTCGAAAGGGTCCCGTAACTGACAAGCCAGCAGCATCCATCTTGGCTGAAGAATGTTCGTGTTCATTGCCCTCTGTTATGCAACTTCTCACATCGTATAAGCATAGTAGGTCGTAACTACCGATTCGTTTTAAATATAGTCACCAAATTTATAGCATACGCATCACCCCCGACAACGAAAATTAACACAGGGTCATTTATGATCTATTTGTAAGTGGCTATAAAAGGGGCATTCTTCGTCACCTGGCTTTGGCTGGGGGATGGGGGACGAGCTGGTGGCGTCACCCGCGGGAACCGAAGACATCATTTCCCCCATTTTCCCATTTTTCTCTCAAAATATCCCTTTCCCTTTAAAAAAAACATCGAAATTTCCCTTTTTCCCAAAAGAATTCCCAAATTTCCCCAAAAAATGTCCACAATTTTCAAAAATTTTGGATCTCGTGCACAATGAGACTGGTTTGCACAATGATGCTGAATCCGGCTGAAATTGTGCAATATCAGCCGGAATGTGCAAGCTGGTTCACGAGGATCTCGATTCTGATTGGCTATGCGAGGTTCACGAAATGCTCTCGTCTCTGACATGAACAGAGTGAGTGCTAAAAGAAACCGTCCACCAGAATACTATCATGTGATATTTGTGGTGCGCCATTTGGTATACGTAAATGTAACACACCTTTACTGGGAAAAAGACAGCAAGCATTGATCTTACTAATGCAAGACAATACATACAATAGCTGTCCATCATACTGATTCGTAGTATAAACTACTGATTGTTCCATCACCCATAACATTATCCGGACATGCATCAAGTTCCAAAACAGTCTGTGAAGAAGGAAATACGACTGTTGCAGGCATTTACTACGAAGAGTGCAAACCATACAGATCGTCCAACGATGTGAACAACAAACATGTATTGCTATCATGTAAGGTAAAAAACGAAGATGTTACAACTATCCAGGACATCGAGCACGAAAGTGTGACCACCAAGTCCACTGGTGATGATGCGAAATATACATATTCTACTGACGATGATGAGGTAACTGCGGCTGCAAAGCAAAAGCGTAAACACGATGCTGAATAAGATGGCTACATGAAGTTGAGACAGAATAAACGCAGATTCTAACCAAGTACTCTGGCTCAGAGGTATTTCACGAACTACTCATCACAGAAGAGCACAGATACTGATGTGTATTGTGAACCATCTGCGAAGAAAGAATTTACAACTAATCAGGACAATGAGAACAAATATGTGACCTCCAAGTCTACACCATATTCTACCGATGAAGTGCTGACATCTGCAATGCAAAAGCATAAACATTTTGCTGAAGATAAGATCTACTTGAAGTTGGGACAGAAGAAACGAAGATTCGAACCGAGTATTCTGGCCCAGAGGTATCTCACAAACTACTCATCACGGAAGAACATAGATGCAGACATGTATTGCCACAAACTGATATAAAAAAATAAAATTTATAGTAAACAAGTTATAAGTAGTTACCAACCAACCATCACATATTGCACAAGCGTCAGACACTCTATGAGACTTTAGATGGTGATACACAATACCAGACCATCCTGGTAAGTACAGCGATCGATCATTCCACCATGGTTTTCTCATATTCCTTCCAGCATCCTTTCAGCTGACGTCCTAGTGGTGACAAGTCCCATGCTCGACGAGCATGACAGCTTTGAGAAAAAGTATTCTTACAGTAACGAAATAAATAACTTCCCAATGATTTTCCATCGACGACGAAGATGAAGAGCACCATAACCTTAGCCACTGTTCACTCTTCGATGTCACAATAGCAACTGAGTCGATCATCTTATACGAAAACTAATATATACATAGAGTGTTTAAATATTATGAGTATAGTATATACATATAGATGTAAGACAGATACTCGCAACAGTAGAAACAATGTCACCAAGGGTAAAAAACCTATATTATGATTATAAAACTATCATGGAATCACTCTGAGAAAGTCTATTTGACTCACTCACAACAATAGAAACTATGTCAACATGCAAACATGACCATGATATCTAATGATATTAAACAACCTTGACCTGACCTTGGATGACATCACATCACATTGACCTGAACCTTTGACCACCATGTAGAACAATATATAGCTTAAAACAAATAAAAAGACTCGCAGGGATCTGAGGTCGGGGCGTCTTCGTGGGGACGACCCTCACTTGTAGCGTCGTCGTGGGGACGAGAGTACTGGCTAACGAAATAGCCGAAGGGGAATGATATAGAAAAATTTGACCTTGACATTGACGTTTTGTAAAAAATACTTATTATTTAGTAGTAAATTTTTAAAAATCGCTAAAAAAAATCGTAAAACTTTCTTGGCTGAAGGTGGGAGCATGCTGCCGTTCCATCTTCAGTATCAACAATGGCGATGCGTCGCCATCGTGGAAGCACCGCGAAAGTACCTTAGACATCACCCCCGACAACAAAAATTTCCAGTCATTTTGTTCTATACGTTTTTATAAGCACAGTTGACCATAATTCCCTAACGTTTAGGATACAGTCGTCAAATACGCAACATAGGCATTACACCAGACTACGAAAATTATTACAAGGTTTTGTATGCCTTATGCGAACTTATAAGCATAGTTGACCCTAATTTCCGAAACGTACAAGATATAGTCACCAAATTCGTAATATATGCCTCACCTCCGACAACGAAAATTATCAAAGCGTAATTTAAGCCCTATGCGAAATTATAAGCATAGTTGGTCGTAATTCTCTAACCGTTTAAGATACAGTCACCAAATTCACAACATAGACATCGCTCTCGACAACGAAAATGATTGCATATGCATTTATATCCTATTCGATTTTTAAAGCCTAGTTGTCCATAATTTCCGAGCCGTTTAAGATACAGTCACCTAATTCGAAACATATACAACAACCCGACAACGAAAACGATTGCAGTCATTTATGTCCTATGCGTACTTATAAGCATAACTGACTATAATTTTTAACTGTTTAACTTACAGCAGTTAAATTCATAACATATGTATCACCCCCGACAACGAAATTATAACAGTCAATTATGCCCTATACGTACTTTGAAGCATAGTTGTACGTAATTTCCGATTTTTTGAAGCTACAGTTATCAAATTCATAACATTTGTATCACACCTGACCACCAAAAGGACTGCATGGTTATTTACGTCGTAAGCTTACTTATAGGCACAGTTGAACATAGTTTCCAAACCATTTAAGATACAGCTACCAAACTCGTAACATAGATATCACCTACTCATAACATAGGCGCCATTCCCGACAACGAAAATTATCACAGAGTAATTTATGCCCTATACATACATATAAGCATAGTTGACTGTAATTGCCGACCTGTGTAAGATGCAGTCATCAAATTCATAATACAGACATCACCCCCGACATCTCAAAGGGGCACGGCTCTGATTGGCTATGTGAGGCTTTCGAAAGTGTCCCATCACTGACAAGCCAGCACCAGCCATCTTGGCGGAAGAATGTTCGTGTTCATTGCCTCCACCATACAACTTCGACGAAGCGAGCAGCTTATCATAAAGGATGCTGCTGTACAAAATGATAAAGGTGCCTAACATGTTATGTGAGGGGGATTGTGGTCATAGGTCAATTTCAAAGTCATAATATGTCATCCTTCGAGATAATGGTCATTGGTCAAGGTCAAGGTCATACCTAACATATTACGCGAGGCTCTCGAAAGAGTCTCGGACGAAGCTGGCGGCGTATCATAAAAGACACTGCCACACACAACGATAATGGGGACGCAACATGTTGCGCGAGGCTCCAGTCTCTGCCGCACACGACGATAAAGTATCCTAACATGTAGCGCGAGGCTCCCGTCTCTACCTTACACGACGATAAAGGGGCCTAACATGTTACGCGAGGCTCTCATCTCTACAGCACACAAAATTAAGGGGCCCAACATGTTACACGAGGGTCCCGTCTCTACCGCACACGATTATAAAGGGGCCTTACATGTTACGCGAGGCTTTCGAAAGAGTCTCGGACGAAGCTGGTGACCTATCATAAAGGATGCTGCCACACACAACGATAAAATGACATAACACGTTATGCGAGGCTCTCGAAAAGATCTTGTTTCAAGTCAGCAAATAATATTAGTAGTCAACGAAATTGATTTAGAAAAGTAATGACTGCAGGTGGTCTCCAAGTAGCTGAACATAACCATTTCCAGTCAATGGTCAGTTCAGTTGGACCAGAGGACCCAGTCCATTCCATGTAAAAAAGCCCACACCATTATGGAGCCACCATCAGCTTGCACAGTTCCTTGTTGACAACTTGGGTCCATGGATTCGTGGGGTCTGCGCCACACTCGAACCCTACCATCAGCTCTTACCAACTAAAATCGGGACTCATCTGACCAAACCACGGTTTTCCAGTCATCTAGGGTCCAACGGATATGGTCAAGAGCCCAGGAGAAGCGCTGCAGGATATGTCGTGCTGTTAGTAAAGGCACTTGAGTCGGTCTTCTGCTGGCATAGCCCAGTACAGCCAAAGTTCGCCACACTGTCCTAACAGACACGTTGGTAGTACGTCCCACATTGATTCCTGCGGTTATTTCACGCAGTGTCGCTTGTCTGTTAACACTGACCATTATGCGCACAAGTCGTTGGTCTCGGTCATTAAGTGCAGGCGGTCGGCCGCTGCGTTGTCCATGGTGGGAGGTTATGCCTGAAATTAGGTATTCTCGGCACTCTCTTGACACTGTGGATCTCGGAATGTTGAATTCCCTAACCATTTCCGAAATTGAATGTCCCATGCGTCTAGCTCCAACTACCATTCTGCGTTCAAAGTCTGTTAATTCCCGTCGTGCGGCCATAATCACGTGAGAAACCTTTTCACATGAATCACTTGACAACAAATGAATGCCCAACCAATGCATTGTCCATTTATAAATTTTGTCAGAATACTACTGCCATCTGTATATTTGCATATTGCTAACCCATGAATTTTGTCACCTCTGTGTATAAGTAAATTGTTTTTCGCATTTGCGGCAAATACATGTGTGGGCCTGTCACGCCGTCCCCGTCTGCGAGGCCCCCTATTTCACACATTCACCTACACTTCGCAGCATTGCCCTTCGCACACATACATCCGCACACACAAACTATGAATGACGACTGAACTCCGCTAACAATCAAATAAAAGGAAAAGCTTTCTCGGCCAGCGCCCGCTGGACCGAACACATTATTCAGAAACATTCTCGAGCAGTGCCCGACAAACGGGAACGCACTATCGGTCCCTCCCACCAGCCATTACTGAATTCAGCCATGACTGAATTACAAGTCGCGCGGAGACCGAGAAATCTTATCATGCCTGCGACGAGGAAAATGACTGTGGTGTAAAATATGGCCTAAGCGCACCTATAAACATTGTTGGATATAATTTCCGTACCTGTAAGATACAGACATCAAATTCGTAACAAAGTTATCACCCCCAAATGCGAAAATTAATGCAGGGTCAAGTATGGCCTCAGAGTACTTGTATACATAGTTGGGTGTAATAACTGAACCATTTAGATACAGTCACCAAATTCAAAACATAGATAACACCCCTGTCAAAGAAAAAAGCCGAAAGTGTCAATTATGTCCTAAGCATACTTATAAAAAACTCCGATGGAGCTGCAGTTCATAATAGTTATATCAATATCGATATCATACCAATAAGTTTAGTAAAAATCTAGAATGCACGTCGACATAAGAATAAACGAATGATCACAGGTACCAACCACAAAAAATTAATACAACGTAATTACGATATGCATTATACGACTTTTATGACTTGTCGTCATGGGTATGTATGTGTGCGAATGGCAATGCTGCGAAGTGTATGTAAGTGGTATGTGTGTGTGTGTGTGTGAATTGGGGGCCTCGCAGTCGGGGACGTCGTGAAAGGCCCACACGTGAATTTTCCGGAAAATGCGAATAACCATTTACTTATATATATATANATATATATATATATATATATATATATATATATATATATATATATATATGTGTGTGTGTGTGTGTGTGTGTGTGTGTGTGTGTGTGTGTTTGTCTCAGTGCATCGCTGTGTAGTCTCCCTCTCTTGAGCGACTAATGGTTTAAATGCTTGTTGTTTCGTCTATTCTTACAGTGCTGAAAATTATGTTGTGATTAACACCGATGTATAAAATGTACAATGTAAAAATTTTCACCAATTATAATAAAATAGATTTTTTAAAAAAAATGTTACGCCCTGCACATTTCAAATATTCCAGCAACAGTTTCAAACATAATTTACAAAATGCACTAACCGAATGTTTGCTTCGTAATTCCTAAACATGTGGTGAGCCTTGTACGATTACTTCACTAAATCTATTTTTTCGACTACTGTTATTATTTGCTACCTTGAGACAAGATCCTTTTGAGAGCCTCACGTAACACGTCAGATCCCTTTATCGTTGTGTGCAGCAGCGTTCATTATGATAGGCCGCCAGCTCCGCCCAACTCTCTTCCGAGAGCCTCGCGTAGCATGTTAGGCACGAACTTGACCTTTACTATTGACCATTATCTCGAAGGATGACATCATATCACCGCGATGTTATAGTGGCGAGGGGGGAGACGCAATGGAATGAAAACGAGAGAGGAGGAAACAGTAGAACTCCGAAAAATCCCTGATACCACGACAGTGTCCGACACGCTCCACAAATGAGACACCAAATCCGAAGTCCTCTCGCCCACTAGAACCTGAGATCGAGCTGGGGACCTGAAAAGAGGGGGGATAGTGGAGAGGAGAGATTTAGGCGGCTCTTAACAGTGAAGTCTCGAGAGCCGATGGTGGTAAAGTGAGATGGAGTATGGAGCAGCATCGGAATGCAGTGGCGGGGGAAACGGGAGATCGCCGAGAAAACACGCCTACCAGTGACATAGTTCGACACGATTACCAGGTGCGAAAATCCGGGAGCGGCCCCACAGGGAATCTAACCCCTTTCGCCTTGGTGGAAGACGAGTAGTCTAACCACTACACTACCGCGGCCCTCTGCCAGAAGTAGAATATCGGTAACTAACCAACTGAGCCAACAACGGGTCTCATTTGAACAACTGAATTGGTAATTTACCAACACCAGTACACTTTTGTTTGGGGCTAAGGTGAACTACGAAAATTGTCATCCCTGGATTGAAATACTTTAAATCTCCTTCCTATCATTCTTTCTCAAAAATCCTACATAGATTTTTCTCATTTACTGAAGAAAGCGATTGGATTTCGTCTGAACTCTGTACATTTGAAGGATGATTTAGTGAACTGAGACACAATATAGTCCTAAGATAGGGTCATTTATAAGCGGCCTTTTCTGATTTTGATCACGACTTGGTAACGACGACCAGAGTTATTGATAGACGAGACTAAAAACATTTACAGTACTGGAGATAAACCGGAATCGATGGGAAGCAGGGACGAACACGTTTAAGAACTACACCGGCACTTGTGTAGAGCCAGAAGTGAAATATACTTATAGGCTATTCACGGTAAAGTGAGCACTATTGAAAGCCCTCTCATTTAGAAATAATAGTAAATAAATATATTTTATTTTAGTCTTGGACGTAAATTTCAGAGTTCGGTGGAATGTATACACTGTGTTTATTACTTATATGGCAATATTCATCTAAAAAGGTGGTTAAAGGCTAAGAAATGGCTACGTTAATTGATCAATATTTCTTTACTATTTCACTCTCCGTAGTATATGAATACTGCGACGGGCAAGATGACCCAAGGCAAATTTAACGACTTCTTTACTTTATCACATTCTTGTTTCTATCAAAGCATTGAACAAATATTTAAAACATACTAATAATTAACAGTTACCTAATAATAAAATTTCAAGCATAGAGTGCAGATAGCTGCAAACTACTATGTGAAGATTACATGTTACGAACGTGTTTTCGTAGTTAAGAGAAGTGATGCAGACTACGTTTATTTAAGCTGCAAGTAGAGTACGCCATTGTTTAAAATCAAAGTAGTTTTCGTTGTTATGTGCTTATTAATATTTTCTTTACTGAAAATATTATAATTATTTGTGAAGTTGTTTTTTTTTTTTTAAGTCACTTCAGTTTATAGCAACAGCTACTGTCTAAATGCTTGAAACGTTTCCTAATAAAGGAAGACATTTCATAGCAAACATATTCCATCAGCTTAGTTCAATAAAACTTTAACTGTTATAAAAATTTTTTGTCGTTAAAACTCTATCTTATACGTTTGCAATTAGTTGTTAACTTTTTGGTATATCAGACACACCCTTTAAGAATTTTTTCGCAAAATCTATGTATGTATAGCTTTATGATTTGTTTCGGTAAATTATGCAATCAATTTTGAATAAAATATTAAAATTAGGTATTATATCAATATGTCATTACGTTATATGTTTTAATATCTGTAGTTTTATTTTAGGTAATAACCACAAAATATTTAATTAATGAATTGGTAGGGATTAAAGAAAAATAATTACTTTCGAGTTATTAAATGAAGACAACAAACTTATTAACGTATTTGTCATTCAATTTTGTTGACGAAGTGACGATAAACGTTTCGAACAAACTGTTACAAGAGCACCTGAGGGGCGTATCTGAGTTCGTGAGGGATGGAGGTCTTAATAAAAACAAAATAACTAAATTTAATTTTTAATTTATTCACACAGCTATTATTTACAGCATTAAATTATCTGTATCCACTATTACTCCTTTTGTTTCACAGTGAGCGCAACATTAAATGTATATTTCAACTCTAATTAACATCCTTCCTTATGTTTCTGTTTGGTTATTGTCAATTAACTCATACTTATCATTAACACTTGTTCGGTCTATCAGCTGCCATCTTTTGTAATGTATTTCACTCAAGCATCCAGTCCAATAATCCAGCCTGCAGTCGTACTCTTCAATGCTCTGATGTGCGCAGTCACAGATTTTCCTACCTCTGGTCACTTCTCTCGCTGCGCGCTTCTCTTCTCGCTAGTCGTATATCGCTGAAACTCATCAATTCAACAACTGCTTGTTCGGAGACCCATCGCAACTATTTATACTCTGCTGATCTTGACATGGTAAGTTCGCTGCACTCCGAATCTAGCTGAGAGCATAGAGGTCAGTAATCTAGAGCATTCTTCAACCAGATACCCAAGGTTGGAAGCGGCACGCGCCCTGATAGCTATAACAGGCACGCTATGTAAACCCTCCTTTGCGAAAATCTGCCGCGTATTCCGTTGTAGCTGAATGCGTGCGCGTCAATAAATCATCCAAGTATTGTATACTTCACTTCTATTCGCTTGCGTGGGACAAAGCAGCGAGCGCGTAACAATTTGTACATATACGATATAATAATGGCGATTAGTTAAATGCCACTTTTAAAAACATCACTCACAAGACATTAAGGCTATTACTTTCAAAATACCTTGGAATTTCACATTAGGTCAGTCAATGTTTCGTAAAACGACACAGGCCACAGGTCACATCAAAGCGTTCATGCTTTGCGGTCGTCCGGTGAACGTTGTCTAGTAAGTAAATTTTGCTAATGGTTCATAATATCTTCTTAACTAAACGTCTTCTGTGCAAATTATTCCTGTAGCTTTTCTGTGAAAATTTCTTTAAAACTCATCGATTTCAGCTATCAACCCCTTTACACTTTTAGAGACTGGTAATTGCATATTTCCAGTAAACTCGTAATAATGATTTTACACGGAGATCTTAAGAATTTTAAAATTAATTGAAATGTACTTTGATTCTGCAGGATTTATTTACGTATTACAATGTTTGTAGTAAAATAAAATATTAATAAAACAGGTACAAAGACCACATAAATTCCTTAAAAATGGAAGCGCTGTTTAACGTTGTATATTGGTATATATATTTTTTGTGGAAAAAACCACAAATTAGTATTTGAAAAAAAAATAAAGTATGTTAATTTATAAATAGTGGAACCGCAAATGTTTTTCTTCGGGTGGCGAGCTGAAATTGTTAAAAAAATATGTATATTCTTTTTCATTTTACTTACCACGCTCGGTACCGATGTTAATTTTACTATCGGGCATACAATACACTCTAGCGAAAAAGGCAATACATTTCTCACTCGGAATTCAGCCTGCACAACACTACTTGCGTACGAGAGTACGATATATCGACCGGAGATTTAGAACAGAGGAAGTTAAGGTGCTAACTCGTATATTCGGACGAAGATGTTGGTGGTTTGAACACCCGGGAATTCCGTGATTGGTTGCAGCGCCGCAACCTCTCCCCTCTTTTGTAAATAGAAAATGTCAGTTTAACATAAGATGTTTAAATTATTCTTGCGAAGATCGTCATTTACTCATCCTAAGACGCACTTTATATGTGAAACAGTGAGAATTACGCCAAGTCAGTGAAAATCGGTAAGAATTGAGTGACAGACAATCAGTGCCAGATAACTAATTAATATAATGGCTGAATTTCACTTATTTCTTTGTGAATCCCACTGAATGTTGAGAATTACACTGCCATTTGCCACTTTTTCCCAGTTCGTTTGCTTGATTCGCCAGTCGGTGGTAGGTTATCAGCTGACTTTCAGGGAATGTTATTTCACTGAGTGATATCACTGATTCGGGCTTTGAGTGCGCATTATAACTGTATCGCAATAACGAGGTCGTGGGTTCTAATCCTGACATACAACTTGGAATAGGCGGTCTGAGGTCACTTTTCCGCGTGTTTTTTAGCCTCCATTACTGAAAAATGACATCAATTTCTATTAACACTTGGCGTAAAGCTACTGGCGGTAAAAAAAATAAAAATTCACGTGAAAAAATGTGTGTGTCTCTACATGTCATTCAGTCAGTTGGACATGAAATCACATTTTTCACCACGCTTTCGAACACGTGCAAACGCGCGTGTGCACGAAAATGCTGGAAAAAGTTTAGCCGGAGGGGCATCCAGAGGCAGATAAAATGTGAAAAGGGGCATCCAGAGGCAAAAAAAAAAGGGCGGTCATAAATTTTGATTTAATTATCTGTTTCCGTGTATTAATTGCGGGCACGAAGCCGCGACGGACGCCAAGTTTTTTTTTATCGCCGTGAATGTGAACCCATTTGGCAATTCGACCGCGTACAGCAATAAAAACACGCGCAGGTCGCACGGACGTATTGCCTCGTGCGCTCCCTTACCCCC
>NQII01000024.1:148694-185613 GCA_002778355.1 Clitarchus hookeri
CGGCGTTAGGAGCAACCTTTACACGAGACTTTCAGTTCCCACAGTCATACCAACGCAACAGGCTTTGCCGTGGCCGTAACACTGACTGGTATGGCTTATTCACAGTACCTTCACACTTTTGAGTCAAACCTTTGAAAAATCCATGTATGACTTGTTTGGTCATTTCTTAAATACGTCATTTTTTATTTGTAAATCATAATATTTTATTTAAAAATAATACGAACAAAAACAGAGAGATAATAGGTTTGTTGGTAATGCCTTGTAAGAAATAGTTCTTATGCAAAATATTATTCAACCGAGTGCGCAGGAATGAAGTTCGTTGTCCAACTTGTGTAATTTTGTAGACTCTGTTAAGCTTTGTTTGCATGAAGGGGATAAATATCCTGGAAGCATAACTTTAGCAGTGCTTCAGAAAAGTTGGAAGTAGCCGTAAATGTACTATATCCGAACGGCATGCGTAAAAAATGAACTCGAAAAAAAAAAAATATATAAAATATTTTTGAAGACCGCATGCTTAACGTTCTTATGTTAACATATGTTTTGTTGACTCTTTTGAGCTCACGTTTTGCAATCACGTAATATTTCCATGTGCACTGTACTTGCGTGGAGCGTGCAGTCAGTGAACGTGGTGCTTCGTGCCCGAGGATTTGAGCATTAGCCATTCATAAACGAGAAATGCAGAAACTATCAAAAATCAACATGCCAGCAAGGAAGGCTCTCAACGTAATGGGCGCTGATTCTTTATTATGTACAGGACTTATCATACATATAAATCATGCGCAACATGTCCTCGATTGTGCACACCATGACCGAACTGGTTAGTGTGGGAACGCCTGTTCAGTCGATACCAGGCATCACACTGAACGGATACGTATTAGCGGTTGCGGCAATTCAGGCGCCTCGGGGCACTCCAGTATTCGCCGCATTTGCATTCCGGCGCTGCTCCATACTCACCTCATTTCACCCTCACCGGTGTTCAATACGTTGCTGTTAATCAGCTACCGAAACCTCTCAACTTAAAAGTATATGACTCTCAGAGGTAGTATATATTACATTAAATAATGATCATCCTATCACTTTCGACTAGGTGCTGTTTCTAATCGTCTCAATGGAAAATAATACCGTAACGTTACACATGTTAGAACACAAACAATGTCCGTATTTGTCATCTATAATGTACAATTGTTAAACAACTGCAGCTATTTGTCTGTCAAACTAAGTGCTACAGGCGCCGAATGTCTGCTTAATATACTGTAAACCACGCATAAATGCAGCACGTAATTCTGTACAAAAATATAAACTTAGTATTACTCTTATATATCACTTTTATCAAGTTAAGAAATAAAGCTGGATGTTACTTGTCTACTCGAAAAATACAGAGAAACGCAAAAAAAAAAAATTCAAAAACACGAAATATCCTCTCTTTTCACTATGTATGATAAAATTTCTACTTAATAGGGTGCATCCCATACACTTTGTTTTTGGTATGTCTCATACTGAGTTTTACGTCACACAGGGGCACACAAAATTGTTAAAAATTACGACATTTTCTGATACGTTTTACAAACTATACACTAAAGACTAGGTTGACAGAATCGTCTGCAGCGTATGTTCCAAACATTGGCTCAAGAAATTCCACAACAATTTTAAAATTCACGAGTGTCAGCAATAATGTTCCGTTTGTTTAAATCTGGCGTTACAACAAAACCACGCTTTAAAAAATTAAGTTACATATTATATAACGGTATTTATTTGTATTACAATTAAGTCAAACATGGTGTACTATAATATCAGAACACTTATTTAATGAAGCATTGCTCTAAAACCTCTGCATAAATGTCAAATTTTCCCGTCAGACTTCTTCCAATAAGATTGGTTAAATAATGTTGGGCAGTTGTCTCGTAACTGAAACTTTATAAACGCCGCCATATTCAACTGAAAATGTTGGGTAGCTCCAATTTACATCAAACATTTAAAGATCGGAACGGTTAATATATTTTTTTTATGTTTGACGGACTTAGCCAATCAGAATCGTGCATGACAAAAATGGCAACTCCTTACGTCACGAAACTTAAAAATAACGAACAATTGCTGAAACTAAATAATATTATGAAGATAATTAATTTATATAGAAGTGGTATGAGCATGAATGCTATTATAAGTGTACATTGCACATAATAGTAAGAACTCAGTAGCATTAGATTTAATTGTGCAGGAAACCTCTCTGATAAATAAAATTTCAGTTTAGTAAAGAAGTGAAAATAAATCACAAGATTCGTTACATTTCTTCGTGTAATGGACTGCACGGAAACACAACAGTAGTATCTCACCTTCGAAATAACTTTCAAATAAAAAGTCAGATTATATCTCCCAAGCAAAAAAAATTTGAGTGTGTGGCACATTAAAAAATACATTCAAGATTATTTGATAATATTTGTTGGGAGGGAAAATTTGATAGCAGTATTTCGTCTTATACATATATATTTTTGTAAACTATATTTGAAGGCGAAAATTTTACGGTGAGGCAAGGACTTCACACTAGTCGAAGCGACGTGGTGTTGTCAATTCTGCAGGAAGTTACGCAGTTCAGTGCTGAGACACAGAGATTGAGAGATTGTTGCTGCACATCTTGGGTGCGCACCCTACCCATATTCTTTCTGAACCCAAAACACTGCGTACTAACTCTGTGCTTAAACTATCTGATATATGATGAGTTGATTTCGAAATATCCCCCGTTTTGTCTGCTCTCCATTTGGTGCGACACCTTAGCCATCACAACCGGTAATCATCCGACAGAAAAAAAAATATTTCACACAGGTCAGCTTCATTACGGATTACGATAATTTATTAATACAACATATAAAACTGAGCCAATGCCTATAAAAACTATATACGTTATAAGTAAGAAAAGTAATTTATAATGAAGGCGAGTGCTGCGGTGTAATTTTACCCGACGTTTGAGGGCAGTAGTCATGAGCAATATACCATTCACCAGAATTCGGAATCGCTTCCCTGACGCAGTTAAGTATAAACTGTTCGTTAAACATAAAAATGAACTGTTCGTTTTAATTACAAAAGATTCACAAATTTAATTGGTTGCGTGAGTCATTTGTCACAAAAATATAAGTTAATTTTTTTTTTTGTGAAAACTGTGAATTCCGTAGGAAACGACATATTTTCTCATCGCCGATTCTGCAAAATAGTTAAAAATTCAGCTGTGAAAATTGATGAATAATTCAGCAGGTATCCACACTGCAGTGTGCGCTTCGGCAACTACACGTATATACAGAAATGTTGTGCCGATAACGGAAGCCTTATATTTTTCCCTGAACCATTTATTTAAATAATCTAAAAAAAATATTTACTACGAAATAAACTTGCTAGTAAAAATATCTACGTAAATAATATCATCGCATTTCCCTTGAACTTAAACAACATCTAGTAAGGTTTTCTAGATTACTTGGTCGCTTCAGAAAGGAACAATGCTCACCTTTCAAATGCTAGTTTTTTTTTTCGCAGCTCCACAACTAGTGTACTTCTTTGGCAGTTGTGAAGGTAGTCTCGTTTGAGTACAGTTATTTCCATGGCGAAATATTTTCTGTTGACATACTGGGAAGGTTGGTAATCAGCTGAATGTGTGTATGTAAACATCATCTGTGGCACAGGTAGACGCCGTTATTGCCATGGAAACAGCTATACGCAGTGCTGCTTTTAGAACGGTCCAATAAAGTGCACTTGTTCATGAGACAGAGTACATACGCTGCGATGTCACATTTAAAGAAGAAAACTATTACTGGACACACTGAAGTAAGTGTGGTTAGTGTGCTGTTATTAAGGCGAAGTGGAGTTAATGTATAATACAAAGTCACAAGCTTGATTTAAAATAAAAATTTTGTTTTTTTTACAATTGTCGTTTTTTTTTAATGAGCTTTTAATACTTCACTGTAATAAAGGATAAGTATAAACGTATACCACAACTTTGAAGGTCTATAACATCAAAACCGAAAACCAACAGCGTTGATTGACCAATCAAATGAACCGTGGATCCGTGAAGTTTGTTTACCATTCGTTCAAAAATATTCAATGTGATCACCATGAGCGGTCCGAACGACATCTACGCGATAATCAAACTCGTTCCACGCTTTTGTCAGCATGTCCGGTGTTACAGTTTGGATGGCGTTCGTAACTCTCGGTTTGAGGTGGTGAGGGGGTAGCGAGCTCGCATTTGACACGTCAATGTAAAGGGGATGATCTGATGTTTCCTTTATGGTGCGCCACCCCATTGGCACCTAGCTGTTCGCGGATACCTGAACGAGACGTTACCGCAACGCTGGATTGGTCAAGGAGCAGCTGGTGACCAGGCTCTTCACCACTGGCCCTCAAGAAGTCCGGATCTTACCCCGTGCGATTTTTTCTATGGGGTGCATAAAAGATTAAGTGTATCATCCACCATTGCCGGCTAACATTGACGACCTCAAAACGAGAATTACGGACGCCATCCAAACCGTAACACCAGACACGCTGACAAGAGCGTGGAACGAGTTTGATTATCTTGTAGATGTCGTTCGGGTCGCTCGTGGTGGTCACATTGAACATTTATGAATGTATGGCAAACCAACTTCACAGTTACCCGGTTCATTTGATTGGTCAATCAAGGTTGTAGGTTGTTTGGTTTTTATATTATAGACCTTCAAAGTGGGTGTGTTCTTTTATACTCGACCCGTATATGGAATCTTCCCTTTAACACTGAGTATCTCAATGCAATGTGGTGATACAAAAATACCTGGTTATTTTTACAGCTGAGTCCGCAAGTTTCAAAATAGTACCATGTGTGTTTACATTCTTTAGTCAATTTTGAATATAATGCTTTTACTACGCTCATACGTATGGTTTTAATAGGTTATTTTGTTCAAAAGTATAATTCAAAGAAACAAATTTCAAAGCCAACGCACAACAAACTAAATAAAAATATCAACGGGCCCAAATTTTGGTGTCAGCGAGTTTAGTGTTATTCCACATATTTTATAATATTATATTCCAATTTCTTGTCGCGTTATGTGAACAATTAAAATTTACAATGTATTGAAAACAGCTGAAGAAAAGCGTAAATTGTATGTATTAATTTTAGTCAAAATCAATCAGTTATTACTGTCTAGAATAACATCACTAAATATTATTTCAAAAACTCCAAAGGGTAGTTTTTTAGACCTGCAAAAATTTAAACCTGTGGAAATTTTTAACTATATTATGTTGTGTCATTTACTTAATAACGGTAGCTATTTGGTAAGTCAGCAATAGTTTTTAAACGTTCAACTTAATGTAATACAAATCTTTGCACTGTAATTAAATTGGAATTACATTAAAAGCGAAACGAAACCTTAGTAGAGTAAACGCAAATATAAGTATGGGAAATATGTATTTTCAGGAATTCTAACAAAATTTCAGGTTTTATTTTAGTGAGTGATAAGATTTGGGCGGCTCTTAACATCGAAGCGGAATGCAAGGGCGGGGGAAACGGGAGATCCCCAATGACACCCGCCGACCAGCGGCATGCGAAAATCCGGGGGTGGCCCCGCTGGGAATCGAGCCTGGTTCGCCATGGTGGTAAGCGAATAGTCTAACCACTACACCACCGCGGCACCTTCAGGTTTCAGTTGTATCTTTTTTTTTGCAACATAGGTATACGGTAAGAAGTAAAATGATGTTTGATAGAGTTATATGGTTCTCGGCGCAAGCGATGTAATTTTTATAGGTCCATGAGGTAATAAGTTGCGGGTGAAATGACTCGTCCGGACAAACCCTAGCGTTGCCGGCCGCCTTAGGTGTGGGAAACACTAATGTTACCTGCGCTCGTGCTGACATCTATAATGCAGCCAGCAAGCTGCCAGGGATTGGCGTCAGCAATTTATGAACCAATTTGTGCCCGCTCGCGGACCTCTAGTGCTTACCAGGGTGAGTGAGTTGGAANGGGGGGGGGGTCGGGGGGCAGAACGGGCAAAGAGGGACACTTCGAAACTAATTTACTGCCAGCACAGGGACTCCACCGCTTCGTGTGTTGACTAGCAAATAGTTTGCCGAGCACTTTGTCCTCCGGTTACAACTGTCGCCTTCATAATGCGGGTATAATAAAGTGCAAGGTACGCCCGAGTAAACGTTTCAGGTCATACGATATTTTTTTCCACAGTTTTTTTAGGGGGATTTACAGCAGGTTATCTGCGATCAAGATAGTGTCTTAACTTTGACTACGTAAAATCATACTTCAAACAATTCAGACTGGGATTATCAAGACATTAGTTATGGAATATGTCGTATTCTGCAACAGGAAAATGTTCTTTCTAAGGATTATGAATTCATCATGAAGTAAAGTATTTTTTAATAACTTGTACGTCACAATCCCTCATGAACTTAAACGCAAGGAACACCATTTTCTATGGAATTATATCGTAAAATAGAATTAAACGAGTAAGTTATTATTATTATGATACGTGCAATTTTCTTATAAATAGAGCTATATGGAGAAATAATTTACATTCACAATTTATTGTTTTATATTTATTGGACTATGCGTGTTATTTGCAATAAGTTTAAATAAAATTAAGTTTGCTGTAAACTTGTAGCATAAAAATATTTTTATTTGCAATACTCAAGTTATTTTAAAATTAAATACGGCAAAGATTCATTCAGAGTTTTTATTTTAGTAGAATACATCGTGAGAGTGATTACTTAATTAAATATCTTGAAACAAAAGTTTCCCTGATTAGGAAGTGATTATGTAAGTAAAGGTGAAATTAATGATTCCAATTTTGCTTAAATGTATTTAAAACTGATTTCTAATAACTTAATTGTAGTTCTGTTGACGGTAACGAAGGTCACGCTCACAAAATTATCCTGACGAAGCAAAACACAACGTATCTAAAAAGGGCCACAACTGAATCTACAAGTCCAGTGACGAGGAGCATTACATTAGTCCATTTCTAGCAGAATACAAAATAAACTGAAATAGGCATCAATTTTCTGCATTATAGCTTAAGATAGAATTCATCGTGGTGGACGATGCTGCTGATTGGTGAGTTTTCTTGGGGTTCTACCGTTTCCCCACCCTTGCATTCTGGCGCTGCTGCATTTTCACCTCATTTCGCTCTCATCGTCTCTCAAGACCTCGTTAACGGCGTTGGACCCCAAAAAATTAATAATTTAATTTTCGTACAAAAAATTGTACACATTATATGTGAGGAAATTGTCCTCAAATTAAAAATTTTTAATATTTTTTTTTATAATAATTTGATCTGAACTTCAATTTTTTTTTTTTTTTTCTGTTTTTCTGCAGCCTTAATAACAAATACTAACTAAGTTGTACAAATGAAAAAATTTACAAAGTAAACTAATACCATGGGCTATCGTGTGGCATGTTTGTAATCAATAACAGTTCATACATTCAAAAAGAATTCTAAAATACGCAACATTTTTTATATTTCACAATTTTTTTCACATATATGGCTTGTTATTTGGCGAGGACATATCTGTCATGCGGTAGCCCATGGCATCAGTTCACTTCGTAATTTTTTTTGTACAACTTAGTAAGTATTTGTTATTATGGCTGCAGGAAAACAGAATAGTGTTGTATTTGACATCAAATTAATAAAAAAAATATATGTGTAATTTTTTTTTTATTCTAGGAAATGTCGTCACATGCAATGCGTACAAGTTAAACAACGTTTGGTACAAATACAAAGTTGTTAATTGTTTTGGGTGTCGAACAGCCTTAAGAGCCGCCCAAATCTCTCATTTCGGGACCCGAGCGGAACGTGAAGTGTTTAGCGACCGAGATGTGCTCGAGTCGTGCGGTCACGCAGAAGAGCCGCGGGTAAACGGGAAGGGGGGGGAGCGGTCATAACGTCATGAGGAGACTGCGTGGCGTCGGCCACGACGAGACGCTACATGGACTAGAGACCATTCACGTTTTCATCGCGCGTTTTGAATCAAGCGTTTTAAAAATCACCCCATGTATGACGTACTTGGTTTTTTTTCCCTAAATGTGTCATGTATCACATGCATTTTATACTTGTTTTGACATAAATATACCTTATTTTTATTTCAATTTAACTTTTATTTACATGTTATCAATAAATTGTAATATTTCGTTTATGAATAATGTTAGTAAAATAGAGAGAAATTGTGTGTTTTGGAAATGCCTAGTAAGAAATAGTTCTTATGCAAAATATTATTAGACCGAGTGCGCACGAATGCGGGGCGTTGTCACTAGTGTAACTTTTTAAGCTTTGTTAAGCTTTGTTTGAATGAGGCGGAGGGATATCATGGAAGCATAACTTCAGAAATGCTTCAGAAACCTTGGACGTAACCGTGAATGGACTATACAAGGGGGTCGAAAACGGGTGCGGGAGTGGTGGAGGTGAGTGAGTAAAAATATCTGGGCAGCTCTTATCATCGAGGTCTTGAGAGCCGATGAGGGAGATTGAGGTAAGAATGGAGCAGCGCTAGAATGCAAGTACGAGGGAAACGGGAGATACCCGAGAGAACCCGCCGACCAGTGGCATCGTCCGGCACGATTCCCACATGCAAAAATCCGGGAGCGACCTGGCCGGGGATGGACACCGGTTCGCCTTGGTGGGAGGCGAGCAGGCTAACCGCTCAGCTACCGCGGCCCCCTTGGCGAGGGTAGGATGGCGACTGCGTCCATCGGCGAAGCAGTCAGGCGAAAGGCGAAAGGCAACAGCACACTCGTCCACTCTCCGTAACCGCCTGCTCGCCCAACATCACGTTTTAAGAGCGCATATCACCAAAAAAAAATTCACTTTATCCTTATACGTAAGGACAGGAAAATTTCGCGTTTTGCTGGACTTTACTGTCTCACGTATTTTGTAGTCTCACCTTTCTGTTCATTAGCTGCCGTCCTAGTATATAGCCAGTTTTACTTCAGACCAGGTGACATGGGATTCGGTGCTTGTTTCCCTACAGGTCTTTTACTGGCTCAGGTTTCGCCTGTGTGTGTACAACACACTGTGGTTCAATTGCAAACATAACATAAATATAAATGTACACGTGTTTGACGTCTTGGTTTTACTAAAATTAATTCACGAAATTTTACACTCCCTACTTACACGAAACACCTTTCGACTTGTAGACATTAATAAAATGTACTATTTTCTGGCGTAAAAATTAATTTATATCGAGTAGTTTTTCATTGTGGCATTCAAAATCACAAGTTTATTGGTTAAGGACATACAGATCAAATAAAAGGAATAATTTACACGAAAGTTACCATGGAGGACTGAAAGGTCATGTCATAATTCATTTTAATGTATGCCTAGCAAAACTTATAGTACAAAAAAAATCATACACTGCTACAAATAAAAAGTATGCAATAATTTCCTTATTTTGAGTAATTTTTAAAAATATAATCTGGCTGTTCATCACCGGCAACAATCTGTGTGCGATTCCCCGCTATAAATACTGGTATTGCCTATGCTGCTGGCATTGCACCGCTGCTGTCGAAAGTTTTGTATGCATTTTACACGAAAAAAGTTTATCCTAGACAGATGCAACAAGACGATTATTTTTGTTACTCTCTGCTCAATAAACTAACGTCAATCTTTCATCAACCTGACTGTAAAACTGAGCATGTAATAAGAGGGTGCCCCCCCCCCTGTTATTTACAAAATGGTGGGGCATATTAATGAGAGTCTGCTCTTAGGCTAAAGATCCCGATAATATAAAACAATGTTCACTTAATTTCCAATATTTCGCGGAAATACACTTTAAAATCTCAATTTTTAACGGCCCACATCTCCCTTGCTATTAAGTTTAAGTAGGAGGTGCAGTAAATATTTGCCCATTTGATTTTGCTTGAGGAATGCCATCACGAAGTTTGCAGGTTGAATATCGCCCCACTCTGCATAGTTTATAAAAAAAACTCATTGAAGTATACTGAGTAGTTAAAATTCCCTCTTTATTTAACGTTTTGGATGTACACCTTAATTATCGCATGCAGCGTCCATTCACAAGTTTTATTTTGAAATTATTGCAAAATTTTACGTAGTAATTTTGTACTCGCCAGTCTCAAAATGTCCACGCATACTCTGAGAGAAAGGACGCTCGGTGACTTAACAACCTTGTTAGTTGCCCTACCGCGGCTACAGAGGAGCAGCAGGAAGGGAAGACTACCGTTCCCCAGTTTTCTGAAGCAGGAAATGCTCCTTCCTGCGGCGACCAGCAAATCCTTTACGCATTCTCGTTTCCTTAATGTAACTAAATGTTGTAAACACATTCCAGCAGCTTGGCTTTAAGACCAGCAACGAGACGACATACTTAAAATGTGTGTGCTATTTGAAATGATCAATGCGCGTATTTCCTCTTCGTGATAACACGTGATCAGTAAATGAATGGAAATGATTATCGTAGTGTATGACAATAATTTGGGTTTAGTTGTAAGAAGTGAATTAAGTACCTACAGTAGGGCATCATTTTCTCTGGGCCAACAGGAACAGAACGCAATCCTTACTAGCAAGTACTCCGATAATCCGAAAATTGCGTGTATGAAATGTAATATATATCTGCCTTTCAAATATAATAGTGCATACTCAACAACTTAGAGTTTATTTTAACGTAAACAAATTTTATTAAATTTTCAGACTGTTGGTTTGATAATGTACAGTACTGAAGTATGCAGATAGTAGTAACATAAAATATATGAGTATGCAGTGCAACTCTACTGTAACTGTAAATATATGGGTAAGCCGTAATACGGATTAAAAAGTATTGGATTTGGGTGTTTTAAAACTCCAATTTCTCGTGTCAAAAGTTTATGTACAAGAAAGCCGCGTTTTACCGGAGGGGGTAATGTTTCTTCACCATGCTCGTCTTCTGCGGTTACTGGTTATAGTTATACACATTATACTACATACATGAAGTCTTAAAAACACAGCCGAGAAGCGCAGGACTGATAAGGTTTACACTGGCACACAGTATTATTATAATTATCATAAAGACTTTACGTTGTGGCGATGAAGCCGAACCGATTTTGGTTACAGCCCATGACATGTTACCATATAAAGGCTGTTCACATTAAAGTAATCACTTTTGAAATCAGCCTTTAAAGAGTGTCACTACTCCACCTGTTCCACAATCAGCACCGTGCCCTCCACAATCACTCCACAATTGCTTCACCTGATCCAATATCAGCACCGTGCCCTCCACAATCGCTCCACAATTGCTCCACATGATCCACAATCAGCACCGTGCCCTCCACGATCGCTCCACCTGTTCCACAATCAGCACCGTGCCCTCCACAATCGCTCCACGATTGCTCCTGCTCCGCAATCAGCACCGTGCCCTCCACAATCGCTCCACAATTGCTCCACCTGATCCACAATCAGCACCGTGCCCTCCACAATCGCTCCACAATTGCTCCACCTGCTTCGCAATCAGCACCGTGCCCTCCACAATCGCTCCACAATTGCTCCACCTGTTC
This sequence comes from Clitarchus hookeri, assembly GCA_002778355.1. Taxonomy (NCBI): domain Eukaryota; kingdom Metazoa; phylum Arthropoda; class Insecta; order Phasmatodea; family Phasmatidae; genus Clitarchus; species Clitarchus hookeri. Next base: position 160,183 of record NQII01000024.1, read on the forward strand.
CACAATCAGCACCGTGCCCTCCACAATCGCTCCACAATTGCTCCACCTGTTCCACAATCAGCACCGTGCCCTCCACAATCGCTCCACAATTGCTCCACCTGTTCCACAATCAGCACCGTGCCCTCCACAATCGCTCCACAATTGCTCCTCCTGCTCCGCAATCAGCACCGTGCCCTCCACAATCGCTCCACAATTGCTCCACCTGTTCCACAATCAGCACCGTGCCCTCCACAATCGCTCCACAATTGCTCCACCTGTTCCACAATCAGCACCGTGCCCTCCACAATCGCTCCACAATTGCTCCACCTGTTCCACAATCAGCACCGTGCACTCCACAATCGCTTCCACAATTGCTCCACCTGTTCCACAATCAGCACTGTGCCCTCCACAATCGCTCCAAAATTGCTCCACCTGTTCCACAATCAGCACCGTGCCCTCCACAATCGCTCCACAATTGCTCCTCCTGCTCCGCAATCAGTACCGTACGCATCACAAGATAGTGGTGGTAACACTGCTTATATATTAATGGGTAGACAATCGAACTTGCACCTAGTGAAGTAGGCAACGACGGATGGAAATTATTGGAATTAAAATTGTGAGGTGAACATTTGTGAATACCGAGATTATTTGTTATACTTCTGGCTACAAGCCGACCTCCTGTGGCGCAGTCAGTTAGTGCACCGCCGGTCTGGAGTGCGGGACGTTCTGGGTTCAAATCCCAGCTAAGGAATGGGTGTTAGTTTAAGTTAGGTTATAAGTTTGTTTGTAAGCAGCCCCCCTGATAAGCATTCAGGAAATTATTTATATATATATATATATTTTTTTTTATTGTGATGTTATGTTAATTAGTTTATTAATTGACCGTATGACGTTAATAAGCCCTTTCCAAGCTAATTCCGGCTACAATAGCGCCGTGGCCGCTACGCGCATGGCTCTGAACTGGCGTGCAGTGTTCTCGTGGTGCTTCGTGTACCTATGGGACTTTCAGAGGTGACCCTATAATTTTATTGATGGAAAGTCTGTCTCAAAGTTCAATACATGTTCCTATCGTAGTTGAACTCGTGTCTAGCTAGGAAATTTTAAGATATGACAGTCTGAAGAAGCATTTTTTAACTATATTGGAAGAATCCAATATAACATGTATAGTAGCGTGGTAACTTTAAAGTACCATTCCGTTCTTGTCTAGGGTATGATGTATTTTCATAGGTAGACATACTGGGGGGGACGTTCAATAGTTTCATCAAAAAAACAAGGATTTCGAACATGTTAAGAACCTCAATGCATTAACGTTATTTCCGTCACGCATGAATCCTTTATATTTCCCTGCCACACATTCCTCGAGATTCTGCAAGCAAATCGTCCGGCGGTTGGACAAGTCGCCCAGCAAGTCGCTGCTTTACAAAATGATTTGTTGCCTTGGTGTTTACTAGACATCGATAAACGATTTGCATCTGTCAGTGTTTCCTGGGAGTTACGGTCTCCCGTGTAACTTCATGTTGGTAACAATTCCACCAACTTGTGTTTCTCAGCCATTATTCCTACTTTATCGCATGAAACTTATTGTTTTCCTCGTCCCACTTTCAGCTGTCGTTACGATCTAATCCACTGTAAACGTTCTTTCCGCTTGTTTGTATTTTTCTTCGTACATACGTAAAATACGAGACATACAGGCTACTGTGCATTTCGAAATTTATGTATGTGAACGGCACTGGAATTTTGTTTCTTTACATAGCATTTCCCGCATATGATATCATATATTATCAACGGGGACAAAAATGGATTTGTTTTACAAAAGCGGTAATGCATATAGACGGTAAGGCCATTCAAACATTCTGATTATGTTGCTCTCCGAGCCAAATACATGTTCGCCGTTCACTGTGTAATGAGCACTTTTGACAGCCCTGCTTAAGACCTACTTGTATACACATTGTGTATTCTTGCAAAATATGTACAATTAACATTGTCATTGGCCTCACTACTTGATTCATACGTCGGCAAAGTGAAGCTGTGAAATTGTTAGAAAACAAAATAATTTACAGAACTGCTGATTCTTACACGTATATGTATTTAAAAAAAAAACAGAAAGTAAAATAAACAATTTCTGTATTCACCTAACAATATTAATTAGAGGCTAATACTTGAAACTAATTTCCCTCCGTCGTTGCCAACTTCACTGGGCGCATGCTTGGTAATCTAACAATTAAGACATAAGCAGGTAAAAGCAGTGACATTTTTCAAAGGTTGGTTTCAAAAGTGCTCACTTTAACTTAACAGCCTTTAGATGCTAACAAGTTATGGGTTGTAACAAAAATCTGTTCGGCCTCCTCGCCACAACTTGAAGCCTTTATGATAATAATAAAAATAATAAATATTAAGAGCGCACTGACGCCCAGTTTGTACGCTAGGATTATTTTAACTAAGACGATTCTGCCATTGTATTCTGCAACACAATGTCCTCTACCGTGAATGATTTGGTTTCATTAACACCTACAAATCTTCGAACGGAACTAAGGGCCCCTCAGTTATGGGTACTGATAGCTAGGGCTCCTAGTTATAGTGTGATGTTTTAACCTCTCGTCATGCTCAAATTTTATCGGCAAACTGTATCAAAAAGCCGCACTCCATCCCCCACCTCTTCCCCCATAAAGTTGGTCAAAATACTTGCGCATGACTTTAGTTTTGCATAGATAATATCAGTTTTTTTCAGATTACTTAACTCCGGTTTTGTCTTTGAAGTTCTTGCAATTCCCGACGTATATACTTAGCAATTTTTAAAAGCGTCTTCCCTTGAAACTTATATTTTGTGAGTGTCAAGAGCTTATATGGACTCCTTCATGGCGTTCTGTTTTTTACAATCAGCTGTGTATACTTCGCGCGTGGAATCATTCTATGATTGGCCGTGCGCTTCCTTCTCTTCCCCTCTACCGCTTCGCTTTTCACCGCGCCATTTTTGCCTATTTCCCCTCCACCTCTTTCCCGAAATTTTTACGCACCGCTCGTAAATCCCAGTCTTTATTCGCCATTTCCGGCTGATCGGTTGTTCCCGACAAGCTCGTTCCCGTAAATCCTTTAAAACATGCTAGTAAAAAAATGCGTACCCAAAAAACAATAACAACGCCAGTAAGGTTTTCGGGCGTTTTTGTACTCGTCTGAAAAGCTCCCACGGGACTATGGGCGTCATTGCCGGCAGCCAATACCAGTCGTTATTGCATCGGTGTCACCTAAAGGAAGCTCGGAAATTAAAAATTCTGTTTCGGGCCTCTTTTTTCTCTCGCAGAATTCAGATCGTGCGAAAAATTTAGAGGAAAAATCTTGCAGAAAATTCACCTCGGAGCTATTCTATCCAGAATTATTGTGATACTCATTTCATCAAAGTATATAATATATTTATAAGTATAAGACGTATTGACAATGTTTACGCAAAACACGAAGCCATTCAAGTTTCTCATAAAGTAGATTTGTAAGGTCGACATTCTGGACCGTTTAAGTTATGTGATTATGATTACGATAATAAGCATGCCAAACGAAGTATTTGTCTTCGGAAAGAAACATGATGTACATCTCATGATTAGTAATAATGTGTAATGGCCTCCATTTCAGAAATAAAATCAGATGTTATGACACATGCATACGTTTACAAATGTATTATTTGAAACTAAACAAAGATATGTAAAAGTCTAGCAGTCTGGGAAATTATTTTCGAATACTTTTTATAGTACTCCAGAGTGGAATAATTGATGAAAGGCTTTCTCCGCGTCTAGGAAAACAGTGCTTCGTGCTGCCATCAGCTAAACGTGGTCGTAAAATATTCAGTTAGTCTAACTGCCATTCGTGGTGTAGAGTGCTTTTGGTGGAAGTCAAACTGTTAATTTGGCATTACGTGCGAAACTGCATTTCTCTTTTCTGTCTCGTATTTTTTTTAGTTCGTGATATCCATAATATATTAGCAGCGCCGTGATTAATTTAGCTTCGCTTGGTTCTCTTCTATCAACGGCTGTTTCCCTTTATTCACACTCACACATACACATGATGTTCTGATACCGACTGAAACTGTGTTGAGAATCCAGTGAGATACGCTTTACCGTTCCTAATCCTAAATCCTACTTTGTTCCAACTTTTTATCTTAACTTTTTTTTTTTACTGAAAAGTGACAATTGAAGTTTCTTTTCCGCTGCTAATCACACGTGACTTGCAGTACAAATATACCAACAACATAACACTACGAACGCCGTATTTACCTCTGGGTCGTTACCATAACCAGGGTAACTAAAGGAGTACAGAGTGAAGGCGGCAACACCTAGTTATACGACTTTCGCTTTACCCGGTACACCAACGTGAAAGACAAAAATATATTATAAAACTATTGTTGAAATACGCAAATTGTGCCAGAATATTTTTCTTGGCCTTATTTGACGCAGACGAACTGACCGGGGACTCAATGTACTGGAAGAGGCACTAATGGAATTCGTACTGAGGAGCTGCAGTAGCAACGTTCATCTGTCACGCAGACGGAATACCACCCAGGAGAGACGCTTTTCCCAGACCAATCGGCCAGGACCGAACATACTACTTTCCGAATGCCGATTAAACACATACGGCATGTGTCTAAAACTGTTTCTAAATGTAAATATCAGCGCTATTATTAATAAAAAAACCTCGATTAAAAATAGTTTTAACATTTTCTCGACAACAGCTTACACACCACTGGTGTTTCGATCTGGGCATCCATAAATATATTCCAACTAATATAAATAATTTTACAAAATCATTTACTTCAAGGCCTTAAAACAATTTTCTCCACTTTAAATTCTTCACTGTTTAGCCTAATAAGTATATGACCTAATATGTGTTTCACCTACCGGTGTTGGGGCCGCGGTGACTGAGCGGTTAGCCTGCTCACCTCCCACCAAGGCGAACCGGGTTCAATCCCTGGCTGGGTCACTCCCGGATGTGGGAATCGTGCCGGACGATGCCGCTAATAGGCGGGTTTTCTCGGGGACCTCCCTTTTCCCTCGCCCCTTCATTCCGGCGCTGCTCCATACTCACCTCAATCACCCTCATCGGCTCTCAAGACCTGGCTGTTAAGAGCCCAAATCTATTCACTCACTCACCTACTGGTGAGCAATAAGTTGTTTTCCTGGAGAAGCAGTTACTTTCGTAGCATTTGGTTTAACTGACGTATATAGGCCTACTAGTACGCATTTCGGCTAAAAACATTAGAACTACAATTTAGCAAATTCAGCTTCAGGCTGCGTTATTTCAATTAATATTGCAATGGAAGTAATTAGATAAAAGGTTATTTTTATGGGTGTTTGCAACTGCACATAATTTCTAGTGGTAATTCAATTTGAAAAATGCTTTTAACAACTTCAATATGTTTTGTGGGCAGTTTAAGAGATGTGACTATTATGTTAAGTCACATTATATCAATTTAGTTAAGTTTTGGAGAATTTCTAAGGGATAAGTTTAATAAAACTAAGGCTATGCCATTATTTATGATTTCACTTTGGACATTGCAGGGTTCAGCCTAAAATAGTTCAGTCTTAAGCTTGTTACTGCAACAACGATTTGACCCAACATCCATATAAGTGATTAGCCTAAATTATCTTTGCGGGCGAACATTGATCTGCCATACATATAGCCTAATTGACATTGAGTGTAACCATCTGACAACCATTTAACCTAAAAGTTGTTTAACCTGACAGGTATTTAACATATCAGACATTTAACTTAACATGCATTTAGCTTAGCTGGCATTCAACACACAATAATTTAACATAACTGGCTTTTAAAATAATAAGTATTTAGTTTTTCACGCGTTTAGCTTAACACAAATTGAACCGAGTTAACCTTAAAAGGAACACGTCTAAACCACATTTTACTTAATTTTCAAAATATTTAAGTTTAGTTAAAGAACAGCTACCCAACACACTTTTGTCTTACGCAAGTACTTCATAAATATATTTTTATTTTGTAGATTCTGACATATAAAGGACGGTTGCAATTTATTGACGGATATATGCTGAACGTTAACGGAGCCCAGCGATAGAACCACAAACTGATAATTACGCATTAGAAAATAGATTTTCTTTACGATGCTGCGAACACATTTCTTGCCTGCAGTAGTACTCTTTGCAAGTACTGTACAGAATAAATAAGAGCAATTTTTACTGACTTCTTGGTTATAAATAAATGCCACACTCAACTTTTTTGTGTTGAACAAAAAATATAACTATGTAAATAAATGTTCTACTTTTGCTCCGATGTAAAAAATGTTCAACTCACGTGTTTTTTTTTCTTCCACCGAGCCGTCTCCTGCTTTTGCTGCTACAGGTTTCTTTTTGTTGTTTTTTTCTCCTCGGGAGGCGAATAACAAAAGCGACAATAACGGATTTTTCATTTATATTTTTCGCTTTCTTCTCTTTTCCATTCATCACTCTCTGCACCCTCAGATTGCGTTAGCGATGGAAAGCTTATAAAAAGAGTCTTGTTGACAACTTTTTCAGCAGCAGACATTTTAAACAAAACATTGTAAATTTATGCCTTGTGAGAATGCTTGTCCCAAGTTTTCGGTAACATGGACCGGGGGGGAAGGGAGCGACACTGGATAGGCCGTACGTTAGTGTTGCTGAAAATATCGTACTCTCAGTATACCAACTTCGAAATATATATATCTCCAATCACAACAGTTTTAATTTATCTTATGCAATATAATTTTAAAAAATAAAAACTATGAGTAACATATATTATAAAAGTGATTATTTTAACCAAATGTGACAAGGTTACGTTACGCATTTTCTTTATTTACTATTCCTACTTTTCATTTGTGCATTTCATTTCGTTTTGGTGGTGTACCTGTTCTCTGTCTGGCCATCTTTGTCTTATGCTCGTTGCTTGTGCTTCGTGGCTGTAAAGTTATTTTCGCACGTGTGCTGTAATTATGCAAAGCTGAACTAGTTTGTATTCCAAGCTATGTGCATTTTAATTTTTTTTTTTTTTAACATCGCGAGGAATGAATGAAACGCAAACTTTCCAAATAACCACAAAACTGTGATTGTTGAGGAGCGCATCTGGCATTTTTAGGTTATTGGTTCAGGTTTGCTTTTAAAAAAAATCTACTTGAATTCTTATGTTAAAGAAGTGTTAGATTTTGTTTGCAAAAGGCACCTACTAGGAATTGATAAATAATTTACGTCAAATTTGTATGTTAAAAAAAAATCTAGTTTATTAAAGGCGATTTTTTTTACCAGGTAGTATGGTGAATTAGGTAAAACAGCCGTACGATATTTACTTGTCTTATCTTCCTCCTCCCACATAATTGTTCGCAAATAACGACGACAGTTTAACGTGAGATTGCCGCCTCTTTCTCTTTATCTTTCCCTTTCTCTTTCTATGTCCGTATTCTGTGACATTGGCCCACTTCTACTTTCTACATAGGCTTACTTGTGTGCAATAAATAAGTATATTTTACTGTATATTTTCTTTGTTAGCGCAGCACGAAAATGCCTCTGACGCAGTCTACGATGACATTTCCCTTTTCATATGGCAAGTATATGTTTGTTGTAATTTTATTTATGTTATGTTAGGTTACGGCTGACAGTTTATACGAATACTGGTGCAATCAGAGAGAAGAAGTAATAAAATATTAGTATTTAAGAATAAGACAACGCCGTTAAAATGAGTTTCATGCGTAAAATCCCTACGAGTAGCAAATATACAACATGTTTCCAAACAACACCAACAAACTCTGGCAGGTTATTCCCAATGAAAATATAAAACGAAAATGCATGTGCCACTTTTTACCTAAAGTGATTATTAAGGGAGCTATGCGCCCCCGAAAATCGAGTTTTGAAATGATTTTGGTCACAAATATAAGGAACTACTTGCGATTAGGCAACGATTCAGTGGGTAGAGTTATCTAAAACGGAGATCTTACGCCTGTGAAAATACAGTTGGTAATGTCTTACCCCTACACCAAGAAAATTGGGATTGCCACCCTGTGTTTTGTTACGAATCAGTGCCCGTACTTTCCGGATGATGGGAGATCATATTACCAACCACATTTTATGGGCGTAAGATCTTGATTCTTCAAAACACTATTCACCGATTTGTTGCTTAATCGCAAATAGTTCATGATTTTTGTCACCAAAATAATTTCGAAAATAAATTTTTTGGGGACGCATAACTCCCTTAATAATCACTTTAGGGGAAAGTGGTACACACATTTCCGTCTTTTACTTTAGTCAGGAATAACCTCCCAGAGTTTGTCGGTGTTGTTTGGAAACACGTTGTATATTTAGCCACGCTCTTTGCTGCGACACTAAGCTAAGGAACGTTAAATTTAATAACACGGGAGTTGATTAGCGGAGTTGTTGAGTGGATTAGTGGCTGGAGTTTCAATGATAGATGACGAGCGAAACGAGTAGTGCCGGAAGTAACCAGCGGGAAGAAAATCTGTGATTGCGGACATCAGAGCAGTAAAAGAGTGCGACTGGAAGGCTGGACTATTGGACTGGATGCGTGAGTGAAAGACGTTACAAATGATGGCAACAGACAGACTGAAAGTAATTTAATGATGAGTACGACTTAATTGACTATAATCAAACAGAGACATTAACAAGGACGTTAATAATAGATGAAATAGACATTAAAAATTGTGCTCACTGAGAAATAAAAGGATAACAGTGGAGATAGATAATTTAATGCTTTAAATAATAGCTGTGTGGATGAATTAAAAATCTTATTTTAGTCCTTTTATTTTTATTAAGACCTCCATCACTCACGAACTAAGATACGTCCCAGGCATCTTGTAACAATACGTATTTTCTCGTGACAAAAGTAAACAAGTCACAGCGAAAAATACACCACGTTTGACGACTCTAAGTGAGAAAATGTTAAGGCATGAATGGCCGTTCCACAGTTCCAGCAGACAAGATAACTTTTGTTACTTCTGTTACAAAATTAGTTTGTGCAAGGAAGGTCTGCATAAAGTGCGCATGATTGCTAAGACATATTGGACAAAAAGGAAAATTTCCACGTCACTATTTTCATCGGTCAGTATAGTAAAAGTGGAACTTATTTTACATAGAATTATTTTATTACACAAACTCTTTAATCAGTGGGAATATTATTACATATTTTTCCCAACTGTATATGAACTGAGGCCATAGTGTGTGTATGTAAGTTAACTCGGGGTAACATGCAACACGCAAGGAGTTTGATGGTCGTAACTTTTAAATCCTTTGACAGGGAAAATCTCACAGTGTTCTGTTATGATCGTAGGGCATTTATTAGTGTTAATTACGTGAAATATTAAGTCATGCATTACTGGCATATTCCCCCAGCAGTGCGAGGAAGAGACGCCACTCGATATGAGGGGGGTGGGGGGAATGCCTCCCCCTATAAAAAAATTACTTACTTTAAAACATTGCTCTATTAACGTTTACAGCAAAGGTCTTACACACAGAAATAAGTCACGTGGGACATAAAAACAATAACATAACATACAATTCCAGAACATTTATCACAACTCACATCTGTCACAGTGAACTGGCACAGACCACAATCTTACCGCACTGAACCCAGTCATAGAAGTAGCTATTGTATACATTACAAACATTATCGCCACCGTCGATGTCATTTCATTCATAGCCACGTTTAAGTACTCCGTAAGCCTTTTTTCGGCACATTCCCAGCCCACCTGTGGTGGAGATGCCTTGTGTTTAACTCTCAGTTCAGGATGGCGTTTCAAAAACAGCTCTAGACAGTCATAACCAGCTAATTTAGTGCGAGTGTTGAAATAAAAACCTATGTTTCATGCAGCAATCATCTTCAGCGAAACGAAAAGACATTAAAGGTACAATTTTTAGTGTTGGTGGAAAACCAGCATCTTCTATACATTGCACATTCTTCACTATGCCTCTTTCGTAATCTTTCACAAGGTAATCTCGAAAAATTAATGTTCTGATACAGACTAGCATTTGTGTGCGTAGAAAATAATTTATTAAATTACCTGCAGTATCACGCGCTCATTTAGTAACACTTCAAGTTTCAATTTTATGATTGTGTGGAATATTTTATACAACTGAGATTAATGTCATATTAACATTCTCCCGTTTTTCATTTCTTTAGAAGCAACGAGTAGGGTTTACTCCGACTACGAAGCACGGTCCGTTCTCCTCGCATAGTTTGGAAGTAATCTGTTTGAAAAGAGAACATTTATTAATATCCTTGCTAAGAAAGGTTACTGAACTCCAATAATACTGGTTAATATAAATTTTAAAAAATAATATGATTAATAGGGGAAGATACCTCTTAAAAGTTTTGTAATAGCATCTTACCCTACGTGCTGAGATAAGATGCCACATGCATTTATTTTTAAATTGTGTTTTTGGATCGGAGTAGTTATACTGCCATCTTTTGCGCAAAATACCGTTTCTGCATTGTAAAGTAACAGTTTAGTTCTTAGAATGTAACTGAGTTTTAAAGGCCTTAGAAAAGCATAGCTCCAAACTATAAAGCAGTTACCCAGCAGGCAATACCTTCCAACAGTTCTCCATAAACATCACAGACTTTGAAAGTACGTATCAGTCTCATTGTGGCTGCTTCTAGGCAAACAGTGCTGTCTTTCCACGTGGCTGGCGCAGATATCAGTGTATTACTATCAGAAATACAAGCCTCTCTGGCATCTTCCCCAAACTGACGTCTTTCTCCCAGGTACCTTATATATAAATATAATTATAAATCTACAGAGTTATATATATATAAATTTATTATGTAGTTCCCCCTCCCGCGGTGCATCTTGAAATTAGTTAGTGCTTATTTATTTATAATCGATGCATCTGTCACTAGTGCATGCATTATAGTTACTGTCTCGCAATGATGAGGACTGAATGGAGAGTGTACGGCTCAGAGGACCGGGGAAACGAGCCTGGTAACTGATGCGCGTTGAAACATCACCAGGATATAACCCACCCTGTGGGAGGACTTTTTCCACATCGCCACCCTCGCTTTATCGGCACTTGATGAACGTTGTTCAGCCAACTCGCTGGTTCCGGTGCTAAAAAACAATGGGTGGCCCCACACCCTTTATGAGGGTTGCGCGCAAATGACAGGTACACGTATTAGGTAATTCACTATCGATTTCGGGGCTTGTAATTGTACGTTTCAAAGAGGTGTCATGAATTCGCGTGGAGAGACCACCCGTAAACCTGGCGATCTAATGCACGACGACATTTTCGGTAATTATTACAAGGTAAGTTTCAAATGATATACGCCGTTATTTGATTAACTCCAAAGCTATTGGATGAAGCTGAATGCCGGTTTAATATGGATTTCAATCCATCTTACTATGTGTATTTTAAATTTAATAATCGTATAAATAGATCCCTACATTTCCCCTGCAAACAATATTATTATAATTTGTCAGGAATATTGATATAATAGTCTCAACTTCATATTGTTACGAGACGCCAGAAAGGCATACCCGAGTTAGTAAGGAATCAAGGTATTAATAAAAATAAAATAACTATGTTTGGTTTTTTATTTAATAAATATTTACAGAGCTATTAATTACAACAGTACACTACCTATCCCCACTATTACTCTTGATATCCTCAGTGAGCACATTATTTAATATATATCGGAATGTTATAGTCCATATAGCTGTCTCCTACATTGGTTACAGTAATTTCATTCACAGTCATATTAACACATATTCAATCTGCCTATTGCCTTCACTACACGCATCCAGTTCATAGTTCTGTCCATCAGCCTCACTCTCCACTGTAGCAATGCTCCAGCTGGTCACTCTCGTCGCCACTCATTACTTTGTTTCTCGTCGCTTCGCTGCCTTCGCACAATCTTTCAAACTCCAGACTGACACCTCGGAGGCCTGCCGCGGCTTAAAGAGTCTCGCTGGCTCTATCTAGAAGGTTCCCCGCACCTCGAGTCTTGCTGAGAGGCTAGGGCGATGACCATAACGTTATTGCAATGATAACACCAGAAATTCAATCCGCTCAAGAACGGGAGCGCATGAGTTCCGATAATCTTATCGCAACGTCCTTAGGACAACGTCCAACACGGTACGAATACGATACCGCACCACAAGATATTATCCTCGGAAAGTTCATCAAAATATCCCAAGTGTAAATTATGATGACGACACATGTCGTAATATAGTTAGTGTAGAAGAGAGTTATGATCTATGATTTATCTATACATATTTCGTCTTCAAAATATAACCGTTAAGCTGGAAATTGTCTTTTGGAGTCATAATTCTGGAAACTCGGTTTTTACCAGTTCGGTTGAATTGGATCCCAGGGACATTATTTGTTGGAAGACAGTGCTAGTACGTGAAGGTGTTATTAATCATACAGCTGTCATTATTATTTATAAATTACCTATTTTGTTCTCTCATAAGATGAAGTTTGAACTTGATGATGAAATATGGATCTATGGAAAATGAATTGTTACAACTGGTAATGTGCATATAATTGGTCAAGTAGAGCTTCTGTATAATGCGTAGAGACGCGGAAATTTCGCGGATTCATTTTCCAACAAGCTAGATTCCACAGTCCTTTGTGTAATAGAACTTCAGTTAGTTGTCCATTGTCTGTTGCTCTAGTTTCATCGCAGACCAGGTATAACGGTATTTGGTCCTAGTTTTCTTGTAGGTGAGTTATTGGTTCAAATTCGTTCTGGGTGTATCTTAAAAACTGCGATCCAATTGAGATAGAAAGTCAAATGTACACATGTTTGAAGTCTAGCTTGTCCGGGTCTCTAATAATGCTTAAATGTCAATAACGCTTGTTTGACAGCAATCGGTTCAGTGGTTCTAATTTTAATGTTTCAAGGTTAAGGCCTTTATAAATTTCTCAACTGTGAGGCACGCGGTGGCTCGCCTTTGTAAATCTCCGCGAATACCTCAGGTTACCAATTACGACCTTGACACACTACTTCACATGCTCGAGCAGGACGGCGCAAGGGAAGCGATGCAACGCAGCAACACGTAACAATATGTTCACGATGAGATGGAGTAATAGCAAGATATATACAACTATGGAATTTACAGTGATATCATGCGCTTAAATAAGCTGTACCAACAAGCAATGCAATTTTATGCATTTACTGCGTCACCTACGTGGACATTTAAGGAAGGAGTCAACCAGCAATAATCATTATTTGCTTACCAAAGAACCTCATTGAATCGCAGTGCTATGAAACAATTCCACTGCATAATAAGCAAAAAAAAAAAAAAGGATCCAGAATATATATCTGGTTTACAAAATGCGACTGTGTTGGATAATACTTCAAGGTCGTTTAAGAAAAAATCTACAGTGGGGCAATCAGAATCAGGGGAATGGAAGAACTTCGAAGAAGTTTCCCCGTTCTCGTTTTGTCCACAGCGGTATCAACTAGGTAATATTGGCAAACATTGCGCAACGAAGATTTGTAATGTCGCTCGCTCCAGCATCGCGCCATTTCTTCGATGACCTAAATTTCCAGTCCTCGAAAAGCTGATGAAGTGAGGATTCCACATCAATTTTTTACGAGATCCTGCGAAAAACTCTTGTTGCCTCGGCAGAATTAGCGGAGTTATTAAGGGCGCTGCGAGCTCCGCCGATCAAGTGAGTATTAATAAATGTTCCGCGTGGCTAATTGCGTCGCCTCTGGAAGCCGCCTATGCCGTACGACCAATCCCCGGAAGGGAGATGTCCGCGGCTGAATTGTGTGATGGCTCAGAATGGGGAGGGTATAATCACTCGGTTGGCAGCCAATCATTTACTGTGCGAAATCAATTACACAAACAAGGAACAGGCAAATAATGAACAACGCGCACGTCCATTCAGTGACGTGGAAGCTGCGCTAGAGGGTTGGTGTGTGTGTGTGTGTGTGTGTGTGTGTGTGTGAGGGGGAGGATTTAGGGGGTGGCAGGGTGGGGCGGTTGACAAACACCATTGTTCCCAGACTCGGCTAATCTGCTTATCGCGCATAATGAGAGTGGTGGCATGGCTGTCCCGTTTTTCTCTCCTCTCTCTCTCCCCCCCGCTTTCTTCCATCAATTGCGCATGCGCGGGAGCAGGACGGAGACACTACCGTCCACCACAGTCTCCGTGCATATGGACCACCCGCACATGTGTGTGTGTGTGTGTGTGTGCGCGCGCACGAGCGTAGATGGCTTCAGCGGACTTCAAATCGCCGGCAATTTGTCAGCGCGGTACATCACCGCGGCAGCCAACTGCACAGCGCGACTCGTGAGTATTTTTCCTTTGTCCCGCCCTCGCATGCGAGTGTTCCAGAATTTATTGCTAATCGCCGGGGGGGGGAGGGAAGTGGGACGAAACACCGCTGGCCCGCGCATGCGCGAAAACACGAGAGTGTCGTCCGCAAAAGAGCGCCCTTGTCCGTCACCGCGGGTCAACTCGGGAGTGAGACGGACAGCACCGCAATCCGTCCGTCATCCCTCCATAAGGCGATCTCGCTCCGGATCCAGCTGGCGCATCTGAAATACTGAATTGTTTTACGTCACCCGAACCCCAACCGGTGAGGCCATTGTTTATGGGGACAGCCCCGCACTTGCCAGGAGGTGAAGTGGAGTGGATATATTTATGGGTGTTCGTTAACATCGAGATCTTGAAGGCAGATGAGGGTGAAGTGAAGTGAGAATAGAGCAGCACCGTAATGGAAGGGCGCGAAAAACGGGAGATTCCCGAGAAAACCCACCGACCAGCGGCATCGTCCGGCACGATTTCCACATGCAAAAATCCCGGAGCGACCCCGCCGGGAATCGAACCCGGTACCACACTGAGCGTGCGTTTGCATGCTTGCCTAACAATCGGGAGATCAAGGATTCGAAATTTGGCTGTACGAGGTGGTGGATATTCGCAACAATTTTTCCAGCTCCATTCCGTATGAACGTTTGTGCAATTCCTAAACATGACACTTCCTTTTTCCATAACCATTCTTGTTATATCCTTACTAGCCTCATCGCAATGAAGTAAATAACGATCATAAGTACAGTATAACACCATAAGTAGAGTTGCCGAGATTTAAAAAATGTTTAGGAGTCATGCATAGTCTGAGAGGAGAAGCGAGCATAGTTGGTAGTTCAGTGTTGTGCCGAACTAACTTCCAGTAGGTCGGGCGTTCGTTCCTTCCATCTAAAACATTTTTTTTTTCTGTAAAATGTTTCGAATGTGGCGCCTAAGAGTTAGATCGGGAACTCATTGTGTTACTTCAAAAAGTATAACTTTGCATGGTGCACCTGTCAGCATGTTCTGTGCGACAACCTTGAGCTCGTGGCTCCGGTGCCACCTCGGGAAAATCTATGACGTTTATGGAGTATGTTACTTCTTTATCTAACAAAAATTATGCGATCCTGTTGATTTTCTTGTAAAATATCAGTTAACACACTAAACCATTTCACTCTCATTTTTCACTGTTCTGACTGACGTAATGTGAGTGAATTGTCTAATTACTTGACACAAAGATTTATAATAAAATTTATTGCTATATTTTTAACTTTATTTAAGCTTTCTCCTTTTTCCCCCGTTAATCACATTTAAAATTTTTGCGTGCGTCATGTCACCAATATATATGTATTATCTGGCAGATATTCCTTTCCACTGAACTTACCTACCGCCATCGCAAGAATAAACCGACGTCTCAGAAATTTTATGGGAGATAAGACTCTCGGCGCTGATGATTTATACAGATGCAGATCTCAGTTCACTCTCCGGCCTTGCGCGCATTACCGCTCTTCAAATCCTCTTCCGTCTCTCCCCCTCACCAAAAACCAAGAGGGGGAAACTCCTCAACCGTGTTTCTTTTCCCCGAGTCGAGCGAAAAGTTGTTCGCCGAGTTATAAATTCCTGATGGCGGGAAAGACGACTTTGGCTACGCCGGGGGAGGATGAGCGCAGAGGAGCCGGCGAAGACTCCAACAGTATTGACCCTTCTCCAGTCAAACAAGCAGGCGGCGTCGGCCGTGGGGGTTAGGGGGGGGAGTGTTTGGTAAGGGAGGGCGGCGGACTCTCCGCTTTCAAGACTTTGCGGTCCCAGATCAACAAGAAGTTTGCCTCCGGAACGAGAGAGAGGATGATGCAACGCAGGGTGCGAGGGGTATAGGCATGCATGTCTTAGGAAGATCCTGGTGTGGATCCGGGGNTCTCTGTACCCAGCATCCTCGGGGCGAACATTCTATTCTTCGCGCAAGTATGCAAGCTCCGCTCACCCTGTCCCCCCTTTACGATCGTAAGGAGGTCGTAGCGCGAATCCTGCCGCCCTTGGTTGCAGATGGCAGTGGCGTGTGGTGAGCTGTTGCAAGGTACACTTGTGCTTACTCACGGCTGTACATTCTCGGTGTACACAGCAGGAGTCAGTAACCACCGTGCAGCCTAGGGAAACTGAATGCATTCCAACCTCTCACAAGCGAGCAGCAAGGGACCCATTACACACGTCCTGTGGCGTCAGCTGCTGCCGAGCTACGTTTTACTGGTGGAAGTGTAAACTAGCAAGCAGCATGGTACAGCACAGAGCTAACGCCAGTTCACCTTGCAACAGTTCACCACACGCCACTGGCAGCTGGTCCTGTACTTTCGAGAAAATATTCAGACCGAACAGGCGTATACACTGTTGTGAGAAATTTAAAAAACCAACCGAATGAAACTAAGAAAAATACTTGCCTTGAAATTATAGCAGTTATCTGTATATGCTTCCTGTCCGTGGCTTCGCCCGCATGTACTACACGAATCAGCTACTAATTTCCTTCGCCGAAAGACCTCTTTGTACCTCACATTAATAGTTATCCCCTCAGGTGCCAGTTCGAGGGTTATTCGGAAAGTAAGGTCCGATTTCTTACAAATTATAAACCATCACAGATTTTTCAAAAACGTTTTTTTATTTAATTCCTTACATGTTTCTCTATTTTTCTACGTAGTTTCCATATTTGTTTAAATATTTATCATAATGTTCTAAAAGCTTTTGTATGCCTAAGTCATAGACGTCTGCCACCTGTGAGGATAACCAGTCTCTAAAAAATGATCACCTTTCTTATTATATTGGTCCAAAAAAATCAAGAGAACAGTCCATTCTTTTAATTTTGGTGTTCCTCAGTAAGCAGCCTGGGAACCCAACGTGCGCACAATTTGTAATTTTTTTTTTGGGTTAGGCTTATTAAATTTTTTGCCATTTCATTTTTGCATTTTGCATTTCCATTACTCATAGAATTTTCATTCCTAAGACAATCCCAAAAATTTCAAAGCAAAGCAAATTTTTTTTCCAAACAAAAATAAATTTTGAATATTCTAAACATACGGTTATGTAGAAGTACTTTACAACTTCTCCCATGCACAAAAGATATTAAATAGCTATATAAACCCAGTAGTCTTAAATAACTAGTGGTGTTACAGATTACTAAAATTACTATCGAAAATATAGGTAATTGGAGCGAATATAACTATGCCGAATGAACAGTCAAAGATTGATTCAGAGTTGCGTTTCGATTCGCTGCAGACACATACAACACTATAAATGGTCGTCAAGTATACAGCACTGGTTTTGGAAAATGTAGTTTTGGTTACGACGTAAATATTACACAGTCTATATTTTTGTCGTATGAATTTAACAGCAAAGCAGTTGCTAATTTTTTACACATCTGTTCACATTCTGCGCACAAATACTGCACAGACTGAGCTATTCCTACAAAAGAGATCGGCAAGCAGTATCTAATAAAACAATTAATTTTTGCGTACCATGTACACAAGTTTATTATTGTTATTGATGACGTATAACGCATGCTTTTACTGAAAAACCTCAGATACGGCGAGTATGCAATGGCTGTACTAAATAATCGGTAAGGCTCTTCAATACAGCTAAATGAAAAAAAAACACGCAGGCTGATGTTGGTTGTGTAACGACAGTTGCCTTTTACTTTTTTCATCACCACCAAGTAACAATTTTTTTAATTTATTTTTATTATTAAAATATAATGACTGATAGCCCTATTTTAACAGTAAAAACCAAATAGTTTAATTTTTTAGTTACAAACTCAATCGGATAAAATAGGTAATTTTTATTCATGCAAACATTTTATAATTGTTAAAAAAAAAATTCAAAAATGTTGTTTTGTGATATTTATTAGGAAAGTCTAAATGATAAAATACGGTAACGATGTTTTTTGTTCCGTTTTCGTTTTTGTTATATTTCTATTACATATTATTGTGTAAGTATTATGCACTCATAAATTTCAACAATGTAAAATGCTAATGGATTTACTCAAAGGTTTTTTTTTTTTTTCCTATTCTTCAGATCCTTTGCAAAACTGTCTGCAAATGGAAATCCACGACCTTTGTTTTTTGATACGTTTGTGGAATTCTTCCAAGGCATTTTTCCTAAAACTCTGTACGCTTCTCCACATCGTATATGAAGGGTTCTTAATTTGAAAACATCGTCAATCTCGCAACTACGGCCAATAACCGCATGAGTGCATTGGCCAATTGTCAGCATAGTACTACAAAGCTGCGATGCAGCGGCAGCGGAGATACGTGTGCACCGACACTGCTTCATCTCAGCTAGCCAACGATGATGTTGTGTCACGGTATAGAGTATAGAGTGATTCACAGCAACCGAGCTGTGCAGGATTACCTGAGAAGCGACCTTTGTGACGCGTCACTTGGCCTTCGCCTGCTCTACCTGGACGTTTTTCTGGTCGATGAAGCATCATTCCAAAGCTATCATTTTTTTTGGTATTAATATAGCCTATATAAAACCATTTATAGTGTTATTTTTAAGTTATAGGGTTGCGGGGTATAGGGGGAGGCACCCCTGCAATTTGGATATTTTTTCATACATCCCAATTATATAGAAAATATTGCTTATTTGTTGGTGTGTATTTCCTATAGATATTTACAGGGAAGATCTCATCATCGGTTCGAAGGGAGTGAGAGTCCTGGACTTATGTAGATATTATAGTGGCACCAATGAGGAAGAAGTAAGGTGAAGCTGGAACAGCGACCGAATGCAATTGTGTGAGGAACTGAAGTATCCGTCATATGTCATAGACCAACGGCAACTTCCACCAGATTTTCCACATGCGAAAAATTCGAGGTGACCTGGCCGGAAATCGATCGTCTTGGCAGAAGGTATGTGCTCTAAGTCGCTACACCGCCGCAGTTTTTTTTTTTTTTTGTTAAAACGATTGCAGAGGAACACTCTTTCAATTGAAATAGTCTTTTCAAGATTTTTGTAGCGATTTCTTATAAATAACTGACTCTTTTTAATTTATTACACCCTTTAATAGTCAACTGTTATCCTATATACAAACTAAAATTAAAATTACAAAATTTAGTATTAATGATTTTCTTTCATGATGTCACCCGAAAAAGAGCACAAGAACTTAATAATAACAACTTAATAAACTTAATAACAAGAACTGAATAATAACTTCACGTTATTATAAAAGCGGGGTCATTTTGGTCGTCTTGTTGGATATCTCATCCTATGGACTTCCAGAAAAGTTTCATAGCCTTTTCTTGAATGCTGTATAATGACATAAAATATGAATATTCATAGACTATGAAAGAAGGCCCTAGAAGAAAATAAAATGCATGGTGTATTTCGTATTAGTTATTTAAATTTGTAGGAAAACACAATTTTATTTTTATCAGAATTGTATTCTGCTTGTTACCGCTTGATAAATAGAAATGAAGTAAAATGCACATGATTATACACTAAGAGTATTTTCTGTACGCTGTTGATCTTTCATGATTGAATATTGGAGTGTCCGTGAAGGTTGTAGAGTTTTTTGAATAACAAAAAATAAATAAGCTGTTAGGATAATTTTGGGAAATACGAAAAATATTGTCTGTAAATAAAGTCAGTATACATCAAGGTAAAATGAACGAAAAATATATTTTTATTGATTGTATTGGCCACGAGTATTGCTTTTGGCTCTACAAATTTCAACAAAAGTATGCTGTTTATGGGTGTTTACTTCAAAAAATTACAAGACAAAACAAGAAATAGTGACAATAGTTGAACAATTATAAAATGTAGCTAATGTACGAGTAAGAGCACATTTTCTAGAATAATTTAATGAGCACAGAACAAGTGGTGCAGTTTTAAAAACACTGTACTCGCATTTGGGAGGACCCGGGTTCGAGTCCCGGTGCTGTCACCCATATTTCTGTTTTCCATTGTTTTCCGGAATCACTCCAGGCAAATGTAACTAATCCTTGCTTGGAACCAAGGCCGATTTCTTATACCATCTCCAATAGTGTGTGTGTTTCCATCTCTAATGTCTGTCATCAATAAGTAAAGTTAAATAAGCAAATACATTAATAAATAGATAAACATAGACTTCGCAATGTAAAACAGCTTTTATTTCATGAATGTACTTGTGATTGTATTGTCAGATGACATCATTCTTGATATATGTATCGTTCATGTTAAGTATTATATAAATTAAAATATAAGTAATAATTTGAAATCCATCAATGTCATGTGTACTTAAAGAGTATGTTAATAAATAAACAGTCAAATGCTAAGATGCTAGGGACATATAAACTATGAAATATTTTAATCCAAATTTCGAAGAACACTGCTCGTAATAATGTAACGCCAATTCCACTATGATCTAAGGCAGCGTTACAATTGGCACTTTTTGTTAAAAAAAAAAATAGTCATGTGACCCTACCCAATGCTGTGTACAAAATCTGTTACATATTTTTGCAATTTGCGTTTTGCATTTCATCAACTTCAAAGCTGCGCCTTGTTAGTTTTCCATGCAAGGGTGTTTTAATATGTTCATAAATGTAAGGTATTATGATAAACAAACGTGTATCACAGTCATTATGAAGAAAGTTGTTATATATTTATGTAAAATGCACTTTATTCCTATTTCTTAATAATAGTTTTAACATGTCACTTATTTTAGATATGCTTATTTCAAACGAAACAGTCCCATAAAATGTTTATGCAAAATTATGAATTTTTTAAGGATTCCTGTATTTTTAATTTTATACCTATGCTTTTACACTTATATATAAAATGTTAATACAAATAGCAGCATTGCATTCTCAACAGGCGAATTTCGATGTATTACATCTGAAACCTTACAAAATACGAAACGCGAAATTCTTCCAAACCAATTGGAACACGGCCTCAGTCACTAATCTAACTAATACATGTAGTGTAACAAATTTTTGTTTGACATTTGGCTGCCCCTTCCCACATTAATTTTATTGTATGTAACTTAGGTTGCAAAATTATTGCACGAGTTACTCTTGGCCGTAATCTTCCAGCATATTGATAATGCTTCACTGGGGGAATAGGATTACCGCGAGAAAACCCACCGAGCAATGGCAACATCCACAAGATTTTTCAAATGCGAAAATCCACGTTTCGGATTGCACTGGTGGAAGACGAGCGATCCGACTACTACATTATGTGGCCCCTGTAATGGAAAGTTCCGAAATTAATTAAGGAGATATGAAATTGTAAAATGAAATTACTTTTTCTCCGCATACATATCACAATTCACATTATTTAAAAGTGTTAATATATATTAATAAGCTTTTATAAATATAACAAAGACCTATAATATTTGTATACCCTCTTAGATAATAATCTGACATCACATTACGTTATCAAACACAAATAATACGGGCGGGCCAATCGTTTAGTTTGAATGACAAAAGGCGAGTACCAATCCATCAATTTGGGGATTTAGGGTTTAGGAATTTAGGATGGATGAATTCGAACGTCACAGCACTACACGCGACTGAGTTGGAAACTACAGGTTTGAGAATATACAGTCGTATTTTTCGGTAGAAAAAAATATATTATTTTCATTTCTTTGTCGTTTTCTGTAATTAAAATTTTATTTAAAACTATTTCTGGTCGTCTTTTTCGGCTTTGGAAATATGGCATAAGAATCTTATTAACGTATTACTTGCGCACAAAATTACATTGGGATCCCTTGATTACCATTATAACCTTGCACTTTATTAAATATGGCATAGACTACTATTGGATATCAGCCGAAACGCACCATACATGTGATGCGTTAATAAACAACAGAAGACGACTTTACGAGTTATTGAATAATTTAGTGTTGCTACTCCACCTCAGCAAACTTCAACCGTAAATCATCAAATATTTAGGGCTTAAACTTGATCAAGCGGTCAATTTATTAACCTAAATAGCGAGATCTTATCGGTTTAGAATTTCGCTAATGTCTAAGAGATGTGCAGTATACGCAAAAAAAAGTGCGTAGATGAAGCTGAAATATTCCTTACAAAATACAAATGCTTGCTCTGTGGGTATACATTACACTTACACGCAGTATGTATATATAATGTATACATACATACAAAACACACAATCCATTACAACTCAAGCTGGAAAAAATGACTGCTCTTGCAAATAATGCAGTTTGAATCTATTTAGCACAGTTGTGTGCAGAAAGTTTTACAAACCGGTAACAATTGTTTCATATTAGTTTAAGATCACTAGGTTATAACGTGCTGAATTTTAGGAGAGACAGCAAATTTATTAAGGATTCTACCCCCTTAAGTAAGTTACAGTAGGGAAAATTTTCTACAGTTGAATGCAACAGCAGATCTCATTTATCATGCGTTCAAACTACACAGGCGATTGCTTTGTATATGAATACCCTTGACCTACAAACTGGTCGAATTCTATCAATAAATGGTACAACTGAAATTAGTAAATGTTATAAATATATTACGACGCTAAATAGCGAAGCAAATATTTACGAGCAATAGAATGTTATCAGCTGTAGTAAAAATTCAAAATAATGTAATAACTTGTTTCAAACCATGCTCTTCTACTAACTGTTTATTCAGACACAGTAGTAGATGTTAAGATCTGAAGAAGGAGGGAATTGTGCAAATTGACAATATCCAACCGACCTTCTTGACGTAGTTGATTTGGTGACTACAAGTACGGGGGTCTTATCGTTCGAGTATCGGATAATGTATATATATATATATATATATATATATATATATATATATATACACGTTATTCTATAAATGCTCTCTCTTCCGTCCGTCTTTTCCAAAATCAATTTGTTGGCATGGTGCATAAAATTGCCACTATTTTATTATACAGATATATAACGCACTCTCATTTGAATGCATTACAATCTAATTGCATGAAAAACGCCGAGCTTGAAGGACGCTATCTGGAAGACAGCCAAGCGGACGTTGTATCCCCTGAGGTGACAGCGATATGTTCACATGGTGGTCCACCCACCTGCTAGCAGGTACTCGAGTCCACAACTGACCAAGTCAACATTGAAGTCTCGTCCCTCCTCGGAGACTCTGCTGTCCCTTCTAACTTCTCTTGTTTGAGATAAATACGGCGCTCGTGAACGAAGGGTCATCCCTTGGAATGTCAGCACAATCTTCCGTTGATTTACTTCAACAACCGTTCTTGTGTGCAAATCGAGTAAAGAAATGTTATAAACTTTAATATAATATTTTTAGAATCTTTTTGTTTGTTTTAAATTGTAATGTTATGATTTTCATGTATTACTAAAATGTAAGTAGATACTGTTCGTATATTACAGAGCTGCGGTCTGTGATTGAGTTCACTGAACTTGACCGTTCGTCTTAGTCTGTTGTTATAGCCTGGAAGACTACATAAAAATTACCACATTAAAAAAGTAATAAATTAAGTCGGAAAAATAATGGAAAAAATTCCAGATAATGTAATCAGCATATTCGTCTCCTCTACTATTCCCTCCATATTTAAATTCAATTATAATTCACTAATTTAAAAAAAATCGCTGAACTTACACGAAAAATATTTAAAAGTTTTTTCAATCCTACTTGCAAGCTACCAACTTAAATTCTTTAAGAAATATGTATACAAAACAAATTTTAAAATGATATCATTTAATACTATTCAATTGAATAATTATATCGGACAAAATTTATTTAAGTACTGGACATCAATATCATGGCCCTTACTTCAAAAGGCTCCCTCCAATAGTACGAAAAAAAATATTGGATAAGGTTATAAATTAGATTTTAATAAATATACTTTAAATAAATTATTTACTATTAAACTTACCCAAAGCAAAAAGTTTTGGTTCGAAACCCTACATTAGTTATTTTCACTCCATGAAGAAAGTCCTTCAACAACTTATTGATCGCAACAGGCGACGTTAACATCCGTACACTGATCCACCTTCATTTGACCTCCTCAATCACCGCGGCCTTCGCTCTCACACTGCAACGACATTCGTCGGGACACACGCAGCCTTGTTCTGGAGCAGTGCGTTTTCAAGTTGTTGTGAATCCCAATTAACATTCACAGGGCCATGGGGCGAGCACGTTATTATAAGAGAAGACGTGTTTCAAGACCTGTTGTTCGGAATATTGGTTCTTTGGATTGTGACGTGGCGAAGGACGATTCTATTTTTGTAAAGAAAGTTACAACTGCAGAAAGAGCGATGAAACTATAACTTTACGATATTTATTATTGTTTTACGGAAGAATAAATATCGTAAACAGAAATATATTTACAGTAATGTTTGCTGTCGTTAACACTTTTCAATGGCCACATTTATGTTTGAATAACAAAATTTATGACAGAGCAACAAAATATCGACTTTGATTTCTGTCCTCAAAAAAAATTACATTAAAACATAGTATAGTTTTTTTTTTAAAGCTAGAATAGACAAATCTGCTTACGAGATCCACGTGAAAACTAGGGAGCGTAGAGTGTAAATGAGGTAGAGCGATCTCGCCGGCTGCGCACAAACAATATCCGTGTCCCAACATTGAACTGCTGTTCTGCCAACATGACTATCATAAACGATAATACTGTCCTGAGCATATGGTTGTATTAAAACAGCCAACTTTTAAGAAATCTGAGGAAACTAAATACACGCGGAACTTGTTCGTGCTATTTTCCATCGCCGTTCCAACGCTTCGTTATAGCCGGGTGTGGCCTTGTAAGAGTCTAATATTGATTGCTAGAGAAAAATACCCGAAAAGTTCAGATTTGTCAGTACGGGCGCGTCATTTCCTGACTAAGCGAGCGACACTTAGAACCAACGTGCGAAGAGTAGGGCGGTCCCTAGCACATCAAGAGCAATAAATAATAAAAGCGTCCCTCGTGGGGGACGAGTGTACCGCGGGCAGCCCGCAAGAGAGCCTTCCAATTTAGTCCGTGGTGTCTGCGGCGGGCGACGAGCAGAAAGCAAGCAGGAGAGCAAATAACAGTTTCACACGGTGGAGAGGGGAAGACAAAGGGACTGCGAGCGCCGGGCGAAGTGGACGGGCTCGTCACAGGAGAGAGTGGGGCCGACAAAAGCGACTTTTCTGCGAGCTGCATCATGGTGACACTCGACACTTGGGTGGTTAGCTCCCCCCTCCTCCTTTACAACCCCCCCCCC
>NQII01000024.1:186003-255534 GCA_002778355.1 Clitarchus hookeri
GAGGTTAATTTCAAATCGAACTAGCCTCGCGGGCAGGCCTTGTCTGCAAGAACAAACGATTCGTTTTCGCAGTAATCCCTCAGTTGCAATCGACGTTTCTGGTTTAGTGCGTCGGACTTCGATGCGAATCCGTACTTAAAAATTTAACACACTCAGTAGCTGTCAAAAAGTTAGAAACCTAAAATGAGACAAATATGACGGGATTTAGTCTACGGCCCGTTTTTCCTTAATGGCGACCACCGTGCTCGGAATGGTCAAGGGTTCGAACCCCAGGTAATCCGTGAATATGCTGTTTTAGATCATACTAGTCCCCATTAATACTTAAGTCAAGTCCCGGCTAGCATATCGGCCATAACCAGCACAGTAAAATAATATTACGAAAATGTCCTACTTATGGCATTTAAAACTTCTTTCATTATAAATTTTTTGATATTTTCAGACACACTGTTATGTACAGTTTAAGGCGTTGAAGATTATAAATAATTTTTATGCGTTTTAAGCTTGAGATATCCGAGATCTTCGTCCGTTATGGCACCTAGTGAGTTGTAGGATGTATACTGAAATATTAATATGGACCTTCGTGAACCTTGAATAGTAGCTGCACGGTTTACGAATCCGTTTTCTACATTGAGACCAGTGGCTATTGATCCTAGCAGTACGCAGTACGGAATAAATATAACTTTCATGTCCATTGTATATACAATTGAATGTGTTGTATCTAAATAGGTTAAGTTCAAAGATACACTTGGATATGCATCCAACATAAGTGACATAATGTACGCAATATCATCAAAACTTCTTGGGTCATGTTAAGCTTCCTTGCTCGCGTCACGGATCATGTCACCACACATGTTACATGTATCAGCAATGTAAAATTTTATTTAAAAGTGGATACGCTTTCTTGGATGGATTATACGACTGGAATCAAACATTAGAAGCAAAATATAACAGTCTTTTTTTTAATTAATATCCAATATTTTAAAACGGTTTAATTTTAGAGAATTACTCCAAAAGTAAAACTAAATTAATGGTTTGAGTACTTTTCACCAGTTCGTGCGCTACTATTGCATGACGAATGACATGCACTCTAGAAAACAGTTGAATGTGCTTTAATTTCAAGTACGCTGTGAAAAATTCCGTTTACAGCAATTCCCAACATCAGGCAAGCTTAGTCAAGCCACACCCACAAATCGCTTTGTCGAAGGCGCGCCCAGGTTCGCGAATATATCCTCAGCCGAAATTAATATTTGGCAAAGGGCATCGCCACGGACTTTCGCGAAGCAGAAGCCGGGCGAGCGGAACCGATGGCGTCCGTGTTATGAGAAGCGTTAACTCGTGCGGTTAACGCGACTGCAGGCGGGGCAGCGGAATTCCTCTCTTGCTCTGAATGCAGTCAGACGAAGATTCGCGACACCTCATCCACCGGGTGGAAAAGCCGCGAAATCCTCTTTCGAGTATCGCTGCAACCTCTGCCGATATAAGCGGTTCGCGGTAAACTGAGCACTTTTGAAAGCCCTGCTTGATATCCACTTGTATGCACATTGTGCATTCTTCCGCATATGTAACATTAACATTGCCACGGGCGTGATCACCATATTCATGCGTCGGTCAAGTGAAACTCTGAAATTATTGTAAACGTAAATGTTTTACAAATTTGCTTATTCTTACCTATATATGCATTAAAAAACAGAAAGAAAGACAAATAATTTCAGTGTTCGCGAATTTTTACCTAACACTTTTAACTCCACGTTAATACATGGAACTATTTGCCCTCCGTCGTTACCACCTTTACTGGGCGCATGCTGATAAAAGTGCCCATTAAAATATTTACTATTAGGGACAGTGACATTTTTCAAAGGTTGATTAAAAAATGGTCTACATAACCTTAAAAAGCCTGTAACTCCCAGACTATCCATAGCACAGAATTTCGCAACATGCAAGCAAGATAAAAGGACCGGTATTTATAAATGTAGTAACGTTTGGTAGAAATACGGTGAGATGGATTATTTGTTCCCTTTATGGAGCAGAGAACAGCATTTGGCACTCTGAAAGAGGTTCGTTTGAACTAACAAAGTACTTGTTTGTATACGGCCAGACAAATACTTGCTTGCCATTCGAACGTGTTTGTTCATTTAACACAATAAGAGCTGTTTTTGTACAGCAAGCAATATACTAATTATATTAACAGTTGGGTCAAAGATATTCCTTGAAAACAAACATATAATATAGCTTATTAATGATTTAATATTTGTCTAGTATTGCGAAAACAAATATTGCCAATTGCGTTACCTTGCAGTTCAAAATGAATACGTTTGCAATTTCAAGAAGCCTCCAAGCTGCTGCAGCCAACTCATCCTTGACTTCCTGAGAGTAATGGTCCTGTCGCTCGCGTGAAAACAAAAAATAATCTCCTTATCTTTTACGGCATGCAAATAATTAAATATAACGAATAACTAAAGCGACAGAAATCTTATTTATTCATTCTGCTACACGCTATACTCCGAAATTATTCGTGCACTCGAACCTCAGTTAGTTGTTCGTTAGCTGTCGTTCTAGTTTAACACCGGACCAGGTAAAGCGGGATTCTGCACTGAGAGAAAGATATATGTAGTTGCTGATACCAAATAAATTTACTTAAAAAGTATGGGTTTACAATTTAAATATCTTGTTTACTAAATCTGCTTTTGCTGCAGACAGCTGCATTCATTCCCTTGAACCTAATAAATTATTTTGAAATAATTTGTTGAGCCAGACACTTATTTGGTTGTTCCAACATCTACATGAATTAAGTTTCACAAGTACTTTCAACGAATCGGTAAGTTTTCCGTGAAAATCATAAATATCAAGAATGAGTCAAATTAATATTTCAATTGGTGTGAATAAGTATTTGGTTACCTGGAACAGTCTGGTTTGTTTATTATCACAGAATTTGTAGCGGTAAAATGATCAGCTTTCTCCATCACTGGCATTTATTTGGTTATCTGTATGGTAATCATATCGGGTCATTTGATTGCTTTCGTTTTAATTTACATTTCGATCGTTTGTAATTTCCGTGACAATTAAGATAGTAACAGTGTTTGATAGTACATTATTGATGCTCATTAATGGTATAAACAATCCCAAATGAAACAAGTTCAACAGGAAACAAAAATAAAGCTGTATGACTTAAAAATATATTTTTAAGTACACGTCCTTTATTATATGTCATATTAAAAAATATTCCTGTGTCGTCAGTAATCAATCATCACTTATTAGAGGAGGTTTTAAGGAGTAGCGTTTGGGCGTTAATGTCACAGGTTAGAATCACGGTCGTGCTTCCATTTTTTTTTTTTTTAAGGATAACCAAAATTGCTTCATTTACGTAAACCATACAAATCTTTAGTTCCTCCAACACTATCTCAAAAGTTTCCGGAAGGACAACAAAACAATTTGGTTTCAGCAACAAAATATTGAATTGCTCCTGTAAACAAACTTAGTTATACAATATATTTTTTTTTAGTGTCTCGTTGTTTTCCTTGAAGGTTCTTTATTTGAAAATTGTCCTGGGCGTGTCTTACAAACTGGTAAATAAAGATGGGAACTCGTATTTAAATATGGTTGAAGTTTAACTTGTACTCTAATTAATTCGCGAAATGCCTGCGTCACTACGAATTAAATGAGCTTCGCGGAGACGTAGCTAAAAGTGAAGAAGAAGGCCGTGGAGTAAGAGTCGCGTACACCTGAACTCCGCGAGAACAATCTCACTCACTCCACAAAATTAGTATTTGGCCATACAGCCTGCTGTGTCACACGGTAGCACTGCCTATAGAATAATAATGCAGCCTACAATCTGCCACGAAGACAATACACACAAACTGAAGCGATACGATCTATACCTCTAGTGCATTTTAACGACAGCCAATTTCTGCATCCATTAACTGCAAATGTCGAACGCATCCGAAAACTGACAAAATCTAACATTCTACCCTGTAGCATATTCTCAATCTAGAAGTTATTCGCCAACTGCAGAATGATTTTCTAAAGGAATTCTAATATTCTTACTTAAACTGTTTCATTGCCCATTATAACATAAAATTGCAGCTGTAGAAACATCTATTCACGCAACAGCGAGCAGACGTAATCACTCGTATCCACTTTGGGGTTGATCTTAATCCAAAAGGAATTATTGTTTAATACTAACATTTTAAATGAGATGAGGGAAGTATTAAGTGAAGAGTGTTTTGTAAACCAAAAATTGTGTCCATGTGTCATTGAACTTCCTTATTAAGACAACAAACTAGTATTAACTGCGTAGTTATTTAAAATGTTTATATTATATTTTTCTACTTCTAAATAAAGTAAATTTTAATTGTTCCAAAAATCATTCGACAGAATATATGTGAAACAGGATGGTGGGAATATTCTAATGAGAAGTCGTTTTATAGTGATTCATATTTTCTCCTAAGTATGTAAACACTTACCTTCTACTCTACGTAATAGTGTATTTTGCGCCATAAAGAAGGTTTCTGGCATAAGTTAAAATTTTAGTATATTTTATTTTTTAATAATTATAATCTTAAAATCACACTGTTATCGTAATATTTGCGAATGTAGGAAACTGAATAATAACAATTAATAATAACAATAACTGAATAATAACAAACATAACTTTCTCTACTTCCTAGTAGTCACGCCTTGGATAAAGAATTGTGTGTGTGTGACTACGTTCTTGGATTCTTTCAATTCTCCGTTCTCTTTTCCATTGAACCCTTGTTATTTTTGTATCTTTTGTTCTGCAGGAGCCCTCGGCGCACAAAGTGGCCGCGCTATCGACAAAGGAGCGACGGAAAGGGCAGGGTCAACAACAGACTTCGTCTCGCCCAGCTTCCTCACAGTCAAAGTCGGGTATCGTTTCTGACCAGAACAAGTCGGTAGCCAGATTTCTATCAAAAGAAAAACCCCACGAGACTGCGCCGCGCAATTTGACCTTCAAATGCATCGCAACACAAGACATCGCCAAGCAAACAGCGAAAAGTTTCAAGACTTTTATAAATTATTTTAATGCGAAATATGAGATTGTCTTTGCACACAGATAAAGTAACACACTACAAAAATATGGTATCAAACGATGCTGACGTTAAATGCGTGAGTCAGATTATTTTCGAAAAACCGGAAAGGTGAGTAGGAATAATTTCACCTGGTTTTAATTACTTTCGAATATATGTCATATTGTCGCCGCGCATAATCAAACAACTCGTCAAGCGGGATTAAGGACTAATTATTTATCCAGAAGGGTGTAGCCTATACAGATACAATTTAACTTATGCAAGCAACGACTTATTCAGGCGGTTGAGATAGGCATCGTAATTTCTCAATATTTTAAATGATGTAATTTGCATACTGTAATCAAGATTAGAGCTACAAATACTATGTTTTTTTACATTGAGCTCAAACAACAAAACCTGGTGGTCTACGAAAAAAATATGTTTTATATTATTATCAAAATACATACTTCAAAATTCCTCACGTGGTTGCTACACGGAGCAAGATGAAGTGATGATATGATGCAATCGGAAAACCTCTATTTTTGCCTTATACTTAAATTTTAGCTTTAAGAGATGATTTGGTAAAATGTTAGGTTACCGTTCACAGTACTGCTTGCATGAAAAATATGGCGGCCACATGTTAGCGAGAGATGATATTTATGGTGAAATTTTGAGATGGCATTCAGCCTAGCGCAGTACAGAAGTAGTAAATGAGTTAATTTAACTCAAACAAAGCAAACTGCCTGCATTTCAAGTATAATTCAAATTGGTTTAATAGTTTCAGATACACAAAATGTACGATATATTGTAACATTGCAGCAATTTTATAAAAATGTATCTCAAATATTTAAAATTACTTCTTTAAAAGTATTATTGGTATTCAGATCTGTTCGCAATTGTTTCGGTAGATAATAAAATATAATTTAAAATCTTTATATTCTAAGTGCCTCGTCTTACAAATTTATGGGCAAATGAGACTATAGATCAACACTCATAAAGCTAGGTTATGGTAGTCTATGTTAAAACATATTTATGACTGACGTTTGAAAACAAAAATCTTGTCTACAAAAATTGTATAAATTTATGGTGGTTTACCATAAAGTGGTTCCCGAGATACGAACAAGGACATTTATTATTTCAAGTGGAACTGTGTTCCAAAATGACGGGCTAATAGGCATCAGTTTTTCGATTCTATGCTTACTGTGTGAACAATCAATATGACAGTTTTGGTTTAAAACAACTGAATTGTTCCTGAAATATAATATAGCAACTAAAAGTAAAATGGCAGCTATACTAAAAATAAGCACTTGTCGTGGTCGAAAACTATAAAAGTCGGTTGCCCTTTTTACGTACAGTTAATGTATAGAGTTTGGTCAAATTCTGTCTAAAGATTCGAATTATTAAGGTGACAAAACAGGCACACACAGAGACACTGGAAGGAAGGACATCTCTAAACCCTACATTTTTTTTCGGAAAGTAAGCTGAAAATAATCCTTTAAGACTATTGCCAGACTTCCAGTTAAATAAAGCTTACCCTTAAAAAGGCCAAACACAATCGGAAAATAGCAGGAAACAGCCAATCAATAACCGCTCCCAATTCCAGCAGGCACAGCAGAGTTGTTGGATGCACGTGTGTGCATCCTGTCTATAAAAAAAAAAAGAGATTGACCTTTATGGCCACGAAAAATAATGGACCTGGAGTCGTATTTTATTCACTCCGCTTTTCACACTGAGGGAAAATATTTCCGTTAGACCAGCAGATGCGTCCGTGGCTGCGAAACAAAGAACACAAAGTTTATGATATTAAAACTTCCATTTCGGAAAGCTTCTTTGTAAAGATAAGATACTGTAACAAAAACTACAACCCCTAAGCATCTCTTGGCATAAATGTGCTTGGCTTGCGCGTCTAATTCGTTGTAAATGCACACCTTTCTGCAGACACCACAGTCGCCATCTTCAGGATTAGGTAGCAAAACCAAATAAATATATTTTGCTGTAAATGCCCTAGGCGGGAATAGATACCTCCTTATCGACTGTAACTTTTTTTTCAACGACAAGCCCTTTCCTTTCTTCATGCATGGGCTGGTCGGCCAATCTGGAAGTAACTCTCTTGTTCTGTCTGAACAGTGTATTTCTGACACACGTTACCCTACAATATCACATTTGTTCGTGTAATGCAGGGGATTTAGTATATATATGGTTTCTCGAACACATTGTTTGTTACACTGCTACGGTTTGTTTCACAGGATAAACCTGTTATACTCACTTTTATTAAACCTACTTACCGAAGGAAAGAAAGGCTTATGAGGTCACATTCATGTCTGTGTGTCTGTGTGTTTGTCTGTGTAGGGGTCTGTGCGTGGGCGACCCCACCCCCTAATTTTTGAATGCGAGAACAGAATTTTTCCAAACTCGGTACACATATATTAATAAGTAACGACACCTAACGTTTAGAGTTTTCTACCACGCCGGGCACTTACTTTTAAAATGGTGGTCATTTTAAAATGTTCGGCAATATTTTATCTTCGGAAACTATTCAATGATTTTAACAAAATTTCGTATGCTGACAGAGCAAGTTGTAAGCAGAGGTGAATAGGTCCGCCATTTTGGAATATAGCGCCACATGAAAAAATTTTCTCTGTTCATGGGATAACCGTGCCGATTCATACATATTATGTATATACATGTTAAATAATTTTTTGTCAGTATCTACTAGAGTTTTTTCTGCTCATCGTACAATCTTAAAAATTATTTTCTACATGTTTTAATAAAAGTTTTTAATGTTCGTATTTTAAACTTCAAGGGTCGATACAGAGTATTTAACAAAACCAAAATTATATTTATTCCTGAAACATTACAAAAGAGCATAATTTCATTTATTGAATAGACTCTCAATCAATGACTTCAGTGTAATGAAACGTTGCATCCGATACTTAATGCAAGAAAAATAAAGAATAACTCGCCATCGCTGGTCTTCTGTTGATAAGAGTATCAAATGCTGTTGTACTACGCTCAAGGCGTCGCAAAAGGCAGGCTTGGTTCAGGATGTTTGATGGGTCGTTGAAGCACTACCTGGCGTCCAACATTTGTTCCTGAACAATTCTGGTGGATTTCATGACAGCTGACAGCAAGACCAAATCAATGCGGCATCTGTTATCCAACCTATTCGAGAAAGAGATTATCTGGGTGGGAAATTTTAACAGAAGCGCTGTCATCGTAATATAAATTATTTTGAAATGTCTACACAAAAAGTCGAAGAATTGATATTTATTATTGAGAAGATATTTGGCCTTGGACCGTTCTCTTCGTATGAGCAAGGGACATAAAATGCCACAATACCACACGGTACTCAAATATACAGAGGGAAACATAAGCATACAACTCTCTTGACCCTACTTAGCTTCTGGTACCATCCAGGGTTTTATCATTCTCCTTTTTTTCATTTGCATATTTGTGGTTTCTGGCGCCATCTAGATCATCGACTCTACACCCAGCAGACCACGGCACCAGTCATCCGAGATGCACTGCCAGTGTGCTAAAGTTCAAATGATAAAATAACATTGGCACAGCTTTGAGGGAGGGAAAGTCAGGGAGGCAGTGTAGGGGAGGGCTCTACCGAGCGCTCGCCGCTGGACGGAGGGAAACTACGTGACACTGCTGGCGCTGCACATACCAAACTAATAACATCGCTCTCTACTACAGCGCTGTTCAATACCGCCGGCGCAACTTGCGTTTTTTTCTACAGGTGACATGCACGCGTGGAGCAACTCTCGGGTAGCTGTACTCCGTAGCTGTCACTACTGAACTGAACAACCCAATCCCTTCTTGCAGTGGCAATAGACTCTTCCTACTCGCCCGACGCAGCTTGGACTTCTGCGTATTACTTTCACATTTGGAATTCATTATACTCCCTAACCGATCCGTTAACGCGGCTGCTCGCGCTGGACCGGCTGAGTGGAAGGATAGCGTTTTACATGTAAAATTGTTTTAGGCGTTTCTCGTCCACCTTTCACGGCACCGCTTTCAAACAAAAAGCACTTTGTACATTTTTGCCCGGGCTACATTGCTACAATGATATTTTGTAAAAATTTGAATACCCTGAAAACTGTAGGTAAATTACAATACATAGACTCCACAACAACACAAAAAAAAGCTCCTTCTAAAGACGGTTCATGATAAAGTGAGAACTTTCAAAAGCCCTGCTAACTTTCTAATTTTAGCCCGTTCGTTACGTATCTTTCTGCATACCTATCAAAGTAAACACTGTGATGTGACATTCAGCTGGTGTTTACATCATCTAGCTCGTATGCATACTGTATGCTCATTATACACAACAAACAGTAAATGAATATTGTTATCAGCACTATAATCAATAATAGTCCCATTGGTTTGTGAATAATGATTAATGTTCACGATTCTTTTTATGGCTGGACGTAAATTAATTCCTTTAACTGTGGTCAACGCCTCCGTGAAAAAAGAAAATAAATGTCTGACTTAGTTTGTCAACAGAATAGCAGAAAATTTTAACACTAGTTTTTTTCCCGTTAAAAAAACAACCCCAAAGCGTTTCGAACGTTCGCCTTTAATAAATCTTACTGCTAAAAAACGTTCGCCCGTTATAGAAAGGTACGCTTTTAGATAAAATGGTGTACTTATTTCTTCATACAGAAAACAATTTACCTCATGCAATCGTAAAATAACCTAAGAATTATGTCTAACAACAGATACGAATAGAATTATATTGCATAAATAACTCACAGCTCAATATTATAATACAAGGCTACGCACAATCAAATGGCGGGCGTTGCTATTGCGTAACGACTAACAAAAATAACTGCCATGAAACTCAATGGCTAAACAGAATTGATCCAAATTTTTACAGTATACTTCCACAATAATATTTGTCACTCGATATAAATTTCGTGAAAATTCTGTAAGCACACAATTTTTAAAGCACATAACACTAGCGTTTATAAAGGCCTACCGCGTTGCTTACGAAACAAAACCCTTTACTTGTAAAAATTTCAATGCCTTCACTGATATGAACGTAACTTCACAGCAGTACTAAAAACACAATACCTAGCCAATGACCATGTATTTCATCAGAATGCATCTGCACATTTAATGTAGAATCTAATTTTACCCCAAATTCCTTAGCTTGAAGGAAGCGGTGTAAATAAGTACCTACTCTTTAATATATAGTCTCATACAAATAAAACTGTTTGGACAGAAGATAATACTATTTTAAGATATTCCTAACATCAAATAAATAATTCACGCACAGTGGAGTGGAGTGGTGAGATTTAGGCGGCCCCTAACAGCGAGGTCTTGAAAGCCGACGAGAGTGAAATGAGGTGAGATTGGAGCAGCGCCGGAATGAACAGGCGGGGGAAACGGGAGATCCCCGTGAAATCCGCTGACCAGCGGTATCGTCCAGTACGATTCCCACTTGCGAAAATCCGGGAGCGTCCCCACCGGGAATCGGACCCGGTTCGCATAGGTGGGAGGCGAGTAGTCTAACCACTACACCACCGTGGCCCCATTGACCTCGCTGTCGACGAGACGTTAAGCCCTATAGCTGTCTGTCTGCTACATGCGTATTTGTAAGTACCTAAAAGAGGTAAGCCTATATAGTATATACTAGCTACTGCTTAACCTTTAACTTAAGGTAAAACGTGAAACCATATTACGTTCTGACGAAAATTTTAATTATATAAAAAATGTTATTGTTGCGTAATACATAAACCATGAATTAGGATATGACACGATGAACTTGTGTATTACATTCAGCTGTCATTTCAGCAGGAAGGGAAATTTTTTCTCATACTTATGTTTGCGTTATGGTCGTCACATTCCTCGACCCTACATAATCGATTGATCTTCCCTGCAAAATCCACCTCCGGACGTAACCGATCGCTAGCACTTAGCTTAACTGCGGGGGGAAACAAACATGGCAACAATGTTTTCGGACCAGACACTACACGTGTAAAGCTTCAAATATATACCTACGAGCGGCTTATCCGGCTTACGCCTGGCTGGCCGGGCGCGTTGATAAACAGAGGCTAGTGGAAACATGTTTGGGCTGCCGTAGCGCTCGTAGGGACAAAATGAGCGCAACAAACAGCGTCTGCTCGAACACGCCTTGCGCGCCTACGCGCTGGAGTTGTATTACCATACTGGCGAGTACAAGGCGTCGAACGTCGATCGAGCATGTTGTACTAAAATGACTTCAAGATACAGTTCCGTCTTCTGACGCTATGCAACTCGCTCGCGCTTAATTAAGTACTTCTAAAAGCAACTTACGAAAAAAAAAAAAAATTCCCCGCTTGAACTGAGAATCTCTCAGTAAAGTTGGCAGCGAAACACAAAAAAATTGTTCTGCCTTTATACGTTCTTAAGAATTTTGCAGCTATCCTTGATCGGCGAATGTATAAGTGAGAGACCACGTGTCCTCCCCACCCTTAAAAATCATTGACAGGCATAATATGGAAATTGAGGATGAGGAATGCATGATCTGAGAAAAAAACGAAACGTAGCATATTAATTTTTTACAGGTGAAAATTATTTCACCGTGCCATGCTTTTCGTGAGTCTATTTTTTATTTTAATCGTTCACATTTTAATAACTTATTTTTAGTTTGCTTTTATTTTCTATCTTAACGCAAGGTTATGACTTGTGAGGTAGATGGAGTGGCAACTGAGGAAGAAAAACATGCAATCAGCATACGAATGCTTGTCGCCCAATTGAGTACGTGTGTGCCCACTTCCTTTTGAGTACAAATGTGTTCACTTATCCGCGTATGTCCCGTGCAAGCTCATATTTTACACGTGGTATTATTTCCTTAAACCTTTCATGCCCAGTGTAGAAAATCTTCAACATGTTACACAGGAAGGTTGTATTTGACCGGTACTGTACTCCGCGAGGCTCAGTGTCCAGTGATATTCCATGTGTTTAATTATTCCTAAGCCAAGCTACTGCGCTACGTTATGACTGGTTCATACCAATGATCGCCATGCACAAAGACTACAGCTTATGAGTTGTGACAACGGAACAAGTTCTTATCTAGCTTAAGTACAGCACGCATCAAAAAAAATTCTGATTTGTAACACCAGAAATTAAAAATTAATACGGGGAATGAAAGTGTTATTCGACGTTCCCATGCGCAAATACCGAGGTTCGTCAGGTAAAATAAACAAGAATATGCAAAGCTTCGAACCTTAATTTAAAGAATGTGCAAACCTACATTTCGCAAGACGCCAGCGACAATGTCATGATGTATATCTCAGACGGCTGTCAAAGTTTTCGGCGGTCGCGACTGCGATTGCTAAGAGACCATACAGGTAATGTTTCTTGCAGTCATCGCATTCTTGCAATACGAATACTTGCATTAAAACGCTATTTCTAGAGACTTGAAAAATTCGCATTATTATTTGAAGACACACTAGAGGTCAGACACTTGTGATTTTGTATTGCCTTTATCATTGGATTACAGTTAGTTTGGACACGACTTGTACGGCTTTCGACTAATAGTAAACAACTAACGAGAGGCTAGTCCAATCGGCCCAATCACGTCAAACCAAGTCGAAATGGAAAAAATGTGTCCTCACTGCTGCAGAAGCCAACGAACAAGTGGCGCCGATTCAAACGTGAATAGGACGGTGAATTTCAGCGTGCTTCCAGACAATAACTCGAATTTTGCAGGTCCCTAGCTATTTCACGTACGTACCTCATAACTGCTCTTTGATACCACACACATCTTGCACTGAGGTAAAATACACAATCACGGCTTACGAAATAGTACTCTATGACAGAAATGCTTTATTCTGACAAAATATTTGCCCATGAAGATAAAAGATCTACCACTGTACATTCTAGTTTTTTTTTTTCATGTAGTCTTTAAAAATTCTGCAGACTTCTAATAAGCTAATTAGCGTTTGTTAATCTGAGATATTTATGTGACGAGCAAGCCGAACCAGTAACAATCCAAGACCCACTCGTAGTACCTTTGAATTTGTGCACAGTCGTGGCTATAGTCTATTTGCGGTTTCTTTGCACTTTTTTAATCAAACCTTTAAAAAATCAGTCCATGTATGGCGTGTTTGGTTGTTTCCAAAATATCCCATGTATCGCAGGTGTTTTATACTATTTTTAACACAAAAATACCTTTTTTTTGGTTTAATTGAACTTTTAATTATATCGCGTGTATAAATTATAATATTTCATTTATAATTAACATAAATAAAAATAGTAAAAAAAAATGGTTGCCTGTAAAGTCGGTTTTACGGGCGAAGATTTTACGTGACAACGTAGTGCTGCGCGCGCGGCAGACCGATCATAGTTGAGTGGGAGAGAGACGCAAGGCATTCGGCGGGCCTCTCTCTCGTTCGGTGACTCATCGTAACGTTACCGAGCGTTACACTTTTTCATAAGTGACTCCCAGCCGCAACCTAATTTAAGACGTTGTCACGTCAAAATGTGTGTTGGTAATGCCTAGTAAAAAATAGTTCTTATGCAAAATACTATTAAAGCAAGTGCGCACGAATGTGGTGCATTATCCCTTTGGTGTAGTTTTCTAGACTCTATTAAGCTTTTTTTGAACGAGGAGGAGGAATATACTAGAAGTAGAACTTTTGCTGGGCTTCAGAAAAGTTTGGAATAACCGTGAATGGATTATAAATGGTTCAGTTTGTACTATATATATGGGATTTGCCTACGCATAACAGCGTGTAATAGAGTGCAATACAGAGCAACAGAGTGAACGTAGATGCCTGCAATTCTAAATATCATTAATGTTGAGTCAAATTCTAACAACAGACATCTTTAAAAAAATATAGTAAGGGCGTTTACGAGGCTAACAAAACATATTTTGTAATTATTTGGCACGTTGGATCCTTTTTCGATGTGGTATAAAATAACAGCCTGAAACGAAGTTTGAAACTGGAGGAAAACTACTTTTTATAAAAGAAAAAATACATATGAACTTTGGATGTATGAATTTTCTTGTGCAAAACTCCAAATCTAACAAAATTAGTATGTTTGGCTAGTGATAAAAATAGTTGCTATTTTTATTAGAATCGAATGAAGAACATTTCTTGGAAATTTCTTACCTGGTTCGCCCATATTTCAATTTAGACTTCGGAGATGAAATTTAATGTCGAAATAGACAAACGTTAAACCATTAGGCCTACCGCAGATGAACCAAATGTTTGATATCAAATAAATTGTAAAATATCACTGTGCCTTCAAAGAACATTTTAGCTTGGACTCAACTTTGTGTTTAAATAACTTTTTGAAATGTGTAGAAATCTCGATTTTAAGTTGTAATTATTATATTGGTGCTAAAAAACATCGTTGTATTTTATGTGCTCTGGTATTTTTATCAAATCGTATCACGAAACCATTAAACATAATCAAAAGTAGAGAAAATCTTGCCTCTTTAATAGCTTTAAACATATATACCATCTAATTATAAACTCGCCCCGAAAGAATTTCCAACCACACACAACCGTAGTTCAGCTATACATCGTACAAACAGCCAAATGGTAACGAATAAATTAATCTTTAGAAAACGTTTCGTAATCGATTTTTTATGCCAACTTTGCAGTCATTTATGAAGTTTGAAATTATTTCATATGTTCACATGTATATTTTTTATAGGTCACAGTTGTTTGCCACAGTTCTAATTAAGTCCTCTATGTTGAAAAACCGTACTCGTTAATTGTTCACCGACTGCAAAATTAATGTTGTTACCTGTTTTAATTAACCGACATGCTATTATATGTGCAAAATAGTGTTACGTCACATTTTCTTCAAAAACAGAGTGTTCAAGACCAGAGAAAACAAGCGACCCCGTAAAATGGAAGTGTCCCTCTCTACCTCCCCATCCTCACCATATCACAACTCAACTCTTTCTGGGGCCGCGGTGGTGTACTGGTCAGACTACCAGCCTCCCACCAAGGCGAACCGGGTTCGATTCCCGGCGAGGTCATACCCGGATTTTCACATGTGAGAAGAATCGTGCCGGACGATGCCGCTGGTCGGCGGGTTTTCTCGGGGATCTCCCGTTTACACGCTCCTCACATTCCGTCGCTGCTTCATACTCCCCTCAATTCACCCTCATCTACTCCCAAGACCTCAATGTTACGAGCCACCTAAATCAATCCACTCTCAACTGCTCCTTACCCTCTCCATTATGTGATCAAACACTGAAGCGTCATTTGCCCGTACTTATATTTCTCGTTTATAGTTAAATATATCTTCATTGTATTCTAAATCTAAGAGCGGAAGTGTCAAACTTCAAACTACGTATCTATGAAAACAGTTCTGATATAGTACATTCATGATTTCTTCAAACTTTTCTGAAGCTCTGCTAAAGATCTGCTTTCTATCTATTCCTCCGCCACATGCAAACTAAGCTTAACTTAGTTAAGGTTAATTCTAATCAGGTTAGGCGAGAAACGAGTTTTCTTATGGGAGAGTTTGGCATTGGGGAAAAT
The DNA here is from genome assembly GCA_002778355.1 of Clitarchus hookeri. Lineage (NCBI taxonomy): Eukaryota > Metazoa > Arthropoda > Insecta > Phasmatodea > Phasmatidae > Clitarchus > Clitarchus hookeri. Next base: position 201,524 of record NQII01000024.1, read on the forward strand.
TTCCGCCACTAGGTGCGCAGTGTTCCAAAGAGGTCACTTTTAAATAAAATTTTAATCTATGTGGATAATAACAGAGAAAGGTCTTACTTGGTTACGAAGTTATTTTACATTTGAATTATGTTTATTGCAATAATCCTGTTTTGTAAGGTAGAAAATAGAAAAAAAATCTACTACACACGCAACACTAGTGCTTGCCTAGTTGGCGAAAAATTTTTGGTTGCCAAACTTTTAACATTGATCTTCCCAACCTGAGAAGAAGTAACCTTAACCTAGTCTTGAAAATTACACCAGGAGGACAACGCACCGAATTTGCACGCATCACTCAGTTTAAGGACATTTTGCATGAGAAATATTTCTTACCAGGCGTTACCAATACACCCGTTTTCTCCAATTTTCTTTCGTGCTGATTATAAATTAAACGTTATAATATTTAGATAGAATATAAGTAAAAGTTAAATTTCACCAAATATAAGGTATTTTTTTTAATGTTAACAGAAGTATAAACGCTTGTGATACGTGACGTATTTAAGAAACAGCCAAACACGTCATCCATGGGGTGATTTTTCAAAGGTTTGATACGAAAAGCATGAAGATACTTCGAATAGACTATAACTACGAGTTTAATCCATATTGTTTTGACGTATCTATAGTCCAAATAGCTGGTTAGCATTTTGACTCGGGAACAAGGTATAAAATAAACTTCAGCAAGTGGAAGTTTATTAAGAGAACCTACAATATTTTTAGTCTTTCGTAATATCTTCCAGTTTTGCCGTAAAACGGACCCACTTACTTACTTTTCCTTAATTTATTTTATACACATAAATATGTATTGTGGACTTCCGCTAAAAGAATGAGCTATGCAAATATCTGTTTATTCGTCTTTTGTTAATATGCCAAGCTGGCAGACAGAGAATGCGGGCTGGTAGTATGTCTGTTGATCCCTTCTTAACCCGCTCAAATATCGTTGTGACTGCAGTACTAGTCCCAGTCCGGTGATCCAATATCTGCGATCGTCTCTTGGGTTCTGCATACGCCTCTAAATGATCATAAAAACAAATAAGAGCTGGTATTTACGCTTGGCTTTCAGTGGCGAATAGGTTCGCGTTTTATGAATATGTTGTTTCCCGGCCAAACAAGACAGATAAAATGCATTTACTAGAACGACGTTATTCAGAAATTGTCCCATTAGAGACGACTTCAACACTTCCAGACAATTTATTTTAAGTGAATTAATTTTTTTGTGAGCTTCTTCGGATTTAAGGGAAATGTGAGCGTCGTTAGCCCGCGAGCTGCGGAGTCTCTGAATAAGCTACGGTTCAGGGGAGGAGGCGATTTCTTTCTTCGGTTTCCCTCCTTCCAGAACTTTCCACGCACCTGCCAACTTCCCGCACGTCAAGAAAGCCTCGCAATCTGTGAACTCGCTCATCTGCAATTCTGCGCCCTCGGTCTGGACGGAAGGAGGGGAAGGAAGAGGGGTAGACTCTTTCAGAGGCAACAGTCACTTTCCCACCACATTAATTTAAAAATTACTTCTGGCGGAACTTTGAACTTGCTGGTTCGTGCATCTGTCCCGCGAGGCATCTAACCGAGCTCAGGGAAACGACCTCCGAGAAATTAGCTCCCATTTTTCTTTCGTCTGGGGTCTAAAAACTCCACGGGCGATAATGAAGGAGAATTGATGCATCACGTAGGTATTTAAAAATGTATTCCGCTGGCATTTGTAGCCAATCAAAGAGAATGCCACACGTGTGAAAGTTTAGATTGTTACAAGAAAATAAAATGATTCAAAATGCTTTAATTGCGCACATTTAAAAGCTTTTTTTTTGTCAAAACGTAGCCTAGCAAAAAACTGTGGCTACCGAATTTCCTAAATATTTACTGCATTAATTATGTACACTGAAAGAAGGAAATGTTTGGGGCAAACACTATTTGTTCCTTTTATATATGTAATCAACAATGCAGTTAAAAATGTTGTGTTATTGCAAACATCCACTCTGTTATTTCAAGTAGACACAACAATTTGGTTTTTAAAACAATCAATTTGTTGCAAAGAATCTAATGATTGTGTGGGAATACGTTATCGTTGAGTCATTATATAAAATAATGAATTTTCGTTATTGTAGGGAAATGTTGAGTGGTAATAGGCAGTTTAGTAAATATTTAAAAAGACCAGATGGCACAATCAAGTTAAAATTTAAGGGCCTGACACGTTATTCAGTGGCCCACCAGTTCTACGAATTGTACTGTCGATAGGTTAATAACTCTTATTGAACCTCTATTATTTTATTTTTGCTTTCAATTGAAATCACATCGTTGTAATTGTTTATTCCAATATTACGCTTTACCAGTCATGCGGGAACCCACTACTGACGTACTAGTTGTCACATAAATTATATAGGAACGCTTGAGATGAATTTTCGAACAAAGACTTCCTATTTACTATCACAGTGCAGCCACCCAAAAGAAAGGCGGTGATATAAACATTTGACTTGGTTGCTGCAACAGAATGGTGTAATTACGTCAAAATGTTACAGCCAACATAATATTTTCTCAGTTTTAAACAAAACCAGTAATTTGAATTTACCACGAACTTTATTAAACTTAAGGCAGCCTTGTGAAATGATTGTCGATTCTAACGACATGCTCATGATGTCGAAACATCCAAATAAGTATTTGGCCTAAAACAATATTTTTGAATACATTATTTGGTACAAGGGAACGTACGGGGATATTTGGAGCGAGTGTAGTTTAATTTTGTGAGCAAAAATATTGTTCATACTAAAAAAAATAGTTTCTAAGTAAATTTATTTGGTACAAGCAATTCAATTTTTTCCTCCGTGTATTTCATTGGCCACAAACCAGGGCGTCTTTGCAGGCAGTGCAGTGCTTAATTGCGTTCTTGTTGAATAAATGCGTAAATAATTTGGCAATGTTAAATTGTAAGGAACCCAATGTAACATGACAGATCCTTTGGTAGAAGAAACGCTACCTTAAGAAAATGATAGTTACTTCAGCTCAATTAAATTTAATTTTTTTCAATTTTGTTATTAAGAATTTGGTTGGTCAATCGAGCGACAAAATAAACTCACCTAACTAAGTCTTAATTCTAGATTAAGTGGTTGGGCGTCACACTGAAACTCAGCGAAGTTTGTGAAGTGCCACTGAAAAATCTTGAAATGAATTCTTGGCCCATTGCGGTAGGTCTGCAATACTCGGAGCAGTGAAATACCCGAATATCTAATAAGGAAACGTAACACTCCCAGTCCAAACAGAATTATCTTCAAAATATTTATCCAGGATCAAAATGTAATCATAATAGTGAGTATTTCGGCAATCATATGTTTACTACTCACGTTTTAGTTCTTGTAGACAACTTTATAAATAATGCTTAAAGGAAAGAAAGCAAAGGAGGGCAATATTTCAGTACTGATGCCGACATAGGGCGTTAAATTATAGTTTTTACTTAAATCAATAGACTTTTATATAATTTTCAACTATGCAGTATTCAAGTTAGTTCATGTATGTCGCGATACTAACCCTAGATGCCACATAGGCTTACAGAAATTCAAATGAATTGAGCCTGGCCTAGAAGTTCTCTCTAGTGACTTAGGCGATGAGGGGCTGCACAGTAAATGTGTTATTCTCTGTCAGTTTCTTAGTTTACGCAAACATGAAGAAATCATTTAAAATTGCTACATTTAATTCTTTTATTCGTACGTAAAAAAAGTAATTTTAGCGTTGCAACGAATAAATATGTTATGTATGGAACTGTCCTAGGACCAATATAACGCTCTGCCATTATGTCGGTGCCAGTTAAAATGTTCGTGTTTAACACGTTCGGCAGCAACAACTGTATACGCGAGTACGGGATATAGTGTCACCACTTCAGAGAGTTCCCTTATTGTTTGCCGTTTTCTGCTTAATACAGTGGATATTATCAAATGCAATTCCTGTACAGCGTCCAATATATAGAAAGACCACCATGACAGAGGGTTACGTCGTTAAGACATAAAACTTATTTCCCCAAATCGCTTCTAATATTGCTTTAACCCTTTCATTCCCACACAAATATTTAATTTCGGGTATTGCAAATTACACATTTTTTGATGCGTGCTGTACGTAAGCTGGCAAAGAACTTGTTCCGTTACCACAACCAATAAGCTGTAGTCTTTGTGGTTGGTGATCAGTGATATGAACCAGCCATAACATAGCGCAGTAGCGTGGCTTACGAATCAGTTAGCCACACGGAAGATCACTGGGCACTGAACCTCGCAGAGTACAGTGCCGGTCAAATATAAGCTTTCTGTGCAACGTGTTGAAGATTGTCTACAATGGGAATGTAGGTGTTAAGCCCTCAAGCCTTTGTTCGTGTTATACTGTATTCAGTTACGGGTAGGTTTGTTTTTTCTCAAAAGTTTATTTTACAAGTGTCTTCAAGTGTGAACAAGGTAAACTTACCATTAATAGCATGAAATACATATAATAAAGAGAGATCATCCCGCGATTACCTTAAACTGATTGTGAAGCCTCTCAAGCCACATTATTTGACAAAACCAGTAGACTTATTGAAGAAGCTACTCAACCTTGTTTTCTCAGTCATACACACTAGAAAATCAAACTATTTAGCGGGGTTCTGCATTCGTTTTTGTCCCGTGGTGAATCCGGACGATTAATTTGTTTTAATTCTTTTTTAATTAATCATCCACAAAACGCTTTTGGTCTACATTATGCGTCCATAAAATCACGAGCTTCCCTTTTCTTTTCATATTCTCAGTTCTCGTGTCATAACCAAGTCCCAAGTGACGTGGGTTCAGGTACGTGCTTGCAAACTACCGATTCGTTTGTCCGATTCGCTTCCAAGTTTGGTTGCGTGTCCTTTTGCAAGTAGATTAAAGTGCGATATAAGTGTTCCACGAAAGAAACGCGTTCAATACATGATTAACCTTGCACGTATTCAAGTCATAACGAGAAATGTCACTTCACTCCGTTGCCAATTCAGGTGTAAGTAATTTACAACATCTCGTTACATTTGGGGACTGCAAGAGAGCTGGTAAAAATTAGAAAATCCTTCTACCCCACTCTTACATCCTTTCTCCCTTGCCCTAATTTCGCATTTAATCCCCTCGGCACCCAGAGAAATTTCCAGCACTCCTCTCTCACCTCTATACTCCCTTCTTTGTCCCACATTCGCATTTTCAAGTCCGAACATTTCTCCCTCTCCTCGTTTTATATTTATTTTGTTTTTCCACAACATCCGGTCTGTAGTGTGCCTGTGAAGATGGCAAAAACCAAACAAAAAATCGTTTACAGCTTGCCTATACACGCAATAGTTCAGGGGTGGAAAATATATAGCATAATAAAACCCCTGAATATAGTAATGATAGGGAACTTACACATGACTAACTAGTAAGGCTTAAAGATGTTTTTTTTTCTACTTGTAAATAAATTTTTCATTTTAATAAATTTCTGTTAATACATTTAAAATATTTGGTTTCTTCTTTTTTGTTTTAAATATATAGTTTGCTTCTCTTAAATTTCCCAACTCTCTGCTTCTGAAGTGCTTGCTCGTGAATGTTCTGAGTCAGTACGTGAACTCGTTATATCGTTCAGCTTTACAATGCCCCACGTATTCCTTGGGCTTACAAGTAATTAAAATCTTTACGATGTTCAAGTTGTGCATCATTTTTCGCTATATTTTCCCTTTATATTCTATCGTATTATTATGAGCAATAAATATGAAATTTTTCCTCAAAATAAAATCTACAAATTACACGGCAAAAATGCGGGTTCTGGTGATATGCCAACTGAGCACGTACGAATGTTTATTCGAAAATTTCACAAAGCGCATGGAATTACACGCTACATGAAACAGAGAACAAAATCCCTGTTTTGCATTCGAAAAATTATGAAACTGATTGTAATATCCTATGCATTTTAATTGGAAATTATTTTCCTCATCACCAGAGAAGATTTTATTTAATTTCCTTCTCGCTATCACGTGAACGTTACAATTCTGATATCAAGACGTCACGACTTTATTATGCTCACAAGTCACACTAATTACTTAACATTAATAGTAGATAGAATACGCCGATCAGAGGACAAGGGTACTGCAGGCCGTAGATGGTGTGAAATATTTCCCTTGCAACGATAATGAGACCGCCGTACCACCCGGCGAAGCATTGCTAAACCCGGTGTTTATTTTCGGCGATGTAGCATGTGAGAAACAGACTTGCTTGACTATCTGTAAAGTATTATCTTATTCTTGGTTTATGTATTACATTGGATGATGATGAGGAGGAGGAGGAGGAGGAGGAGGAGGAGGTAGCATAAACAAGTTTCTTGATGACATTACGCACATTTTCTTGGTAATATAATGTCTCTTCAAATTATCACTTCGAGTAAACTGCCTCTGGCAGAGTTTGCACTGAAATGACATACTTGGATATGTGATACATCCATACTGTTCCGAGTCTAGAATTATACTGAAACAGAAATGTATAAAAGGAGAGTATTTATAAGTTTTTAGGTCAATTCACCGTGATGTCTTGAAGAAGTAAGGCCATATCTGGAAAGGGCATCTAATGTTATTATGTCACTCCATTTTTAAGATTTGTTTTAAATTTTTGTGATTTTTCTTTATTTTTCATGTATGGGCGGAGTGAAGAGGATGAGGTGAGAGTGGTGGGATGAGTGTGAGGTAAACGTTATACATTCTTCGATTTTTAGAATGATTTTTTTTCGATCAATCCCAAATTTTTGCGACTGGCTGGATTGTGGTGAGGGGGTGGGTAGTTGGGTAGGGTGGTAGGGTGAGTAAGAGGTTAACCTTATATGTTACTCAATTTTTCAAATTTTTATATATTTTTTTAATTTTATAAGAATTACCAGAAGGTATGGGGTGGAGATGTAGTGATGGGATGGTGATGGTGGGGTGAGCAACGGAAGGGCTTATAATTTCATATGTTACTCGATTTTTAAGAGTTTTTTTAGATTATTGTGATTTATGCGCGTTCGTTCTTGCCCAGAACGAGGTAGACGATGCCTTCTTGTCTAAGCTGGTTTTTAGCGATGAAGCGACGTTCCATACAAATGGTAAGGTGAACCAGCACAACGTACGGATATGGGGTCAGGAGCCTCCACATGAAAACACCGAACACGAGCGTGCTTCCCCCAAAGTGAACGTGTTTTGTACTGTACCCAAAGACACTGTTTTCGGCCCTTTCTTTTTTCACGAGCCCACTGTTACTTGAATCCCTTATTTGGACATGCTTACCGAGTGGTTGTTTCCTCAGTTAGAAGAGGCGGTGGGGGACTTCATTTTCCAGCAGGATGGTGCGCCACCCCATTGGAACCTAGCTGTTCGCGGATACCTGAAAGAGACGTTGCCGCAACGCTGGATTGGTCGAGGAGTAGCTGGTGACCAGGGTCTTCATCACTGGCCTCCAAGAAGCCCGGATCTTACTCCGTGCGATTGTTTTCTATGGGGGTACATAAAGGATCAAGTGTTTCGTCCACCATTGCCAGCTAACATTGACGACCTCAAAACGAGAATTACGGACGCCATCCAAACCATAACACCAGACATGCTGACAAGAGTGTGAGACGAGTTTGATTATCGCGTAGATGTCGTTCGGGTCGTTCGTGGTGGTCACATTGAATATTTATGAATATATCATAAACAAACTTCACAGTTCCAAGGTTCATTTGATTGGTCAACCTAGGTTGTAGGTTGTTTGGTTTTGATATTATAGACCTTCAAAGTTGGGATATTCTTGTATACTCAACCTGAATATGCAGATATGGGCAGTGACAATTTAAAAGGTTGATTACAAAAGTTCTCAATTAAATGTGATCCGCCAATACTAAATATTTAGCGTACGTGTGATTTATATTTAAATAAGTAAGTATACGTAAATATTTGAATTTTTATTCCTAAAATTAAGCATAAGTCAATCGTTCCGATTGGAAATTATGTATTTTTGGAAAGTTTGTATTATCTGCAAATATTATAAATTCATAATTTTATTATTATTATTGCATGGTTATTGTATGTATACTTATGTTGCATGGTGTCAAATGTACAAGGCTGTAAAATTATGATAGCTTTATTTATATGAATGTGCACGCATTTCTTCATGTGTTCTTACACCCATAAATTAGTGAAAATTTATAATTTTTAAAACACGACCCAGCAGTAGGTATTTCACCATGTGCGTAAATTCCAGGCATATACTCAATATTTAGTACATATTACATATAATTTTGCATAAACAAATAATGTAAAGTACAGGTGACAAATGTATTTCACAGACGTTTTACAATTAACTGTCCGGTCCACACATATATCACAAGAAGTGCAAATTCCTTCACCACGAATAAAGTATGTGTGAACTCGGTTTTCGTCTTTGTCTAGAAAGTATTGCGTTGTATTAAAGTTATTAAATATAGATTTTGATGATTTTCTTGTTTCAGAAACAGTTTTTTAACGTATTTAATGTGTTTGAAAGGTATGTGTGACATCTTCACTTTTCGATTATTAACGCTTGGTATCAAAGCTTCGGCCCAATTTCATTCAAACATGTTATTTACGGCTAAGAAACTCAAGCGAATCATGAACGACGAAGATGCTGCACAACGAAATAAACGAGGGGGTTAGACCGAAGAGGGCGTGTTGTGTATCCACCCAGATCTCCAGATTTAACGCCTTTATATTTCTATTTGTGGGAAACTGTGAATAACACTGGGTACGCCACAAAGTCACGGACACTGAATGGCATGAGAGACGAGATTGTGACCGCCTGTGAATCCACTCCCATGAAAACAGTAGCTATTGTTCGTCGTTCTGTTAAGCAACATTTTCAGACAATGAATGCCTTGCTCCTGTTGGCGGACATTTTGAACATGTGTAACTGTTGTTAACACTCGCACACACACACAAAGTTGTCTTTACAGCAACAAATACAAGCAGTATCTTCAGATTGTTATAATAGTTTATATGCCACTCGCATATTTCCGAATTTCTCCGTTGGTCGAAACTTTTACCCACAAAGCGGCGTGGGTGGAGATAAAACTTCCATAACGCGTTCTGTGCAGTTATTTCGGCCACTGAGCATTCGAAAATGCCCACTACGCGCTGTGGCATTTGCTCTTTGCTCAACAGCAGAAATAACATTGCTTTTCGCTTAGTGGAAACTACAAATTACCCACCACGCGGTTTGAGTATTCTGGCTGAACACCCTACGCGTTTATTCACGTGTAGGTTAAGTTGGATCAGGTTCACCTACATTAGTTTAAAAAATTCACTTGATTCAGAAAACTACAGCCAGCACAACGCGTTGTGTGTACATCCAGAATACTCGCATAGCGTTGTGAGTAATTTGTAGTGGCCACAAAGCGAAAAGCAATACTGTCACTGCAAACGATCAAAGTTCAATTGCTACAACGCGTAGTGGGTATTTTTAAATGCTCGGTGGCCGAAATAATTGAACAGAATGCGCTGTGGAAGTTTATCACGACCGACGCCACGTTGTGGGTGAAAATTTCGGGGAATGGGATAATCCTGCGATTGCGAATAACATGTATATTAATTTGGCACAACCGGTATATGCTCGAAGGTTCTCAGTAAACCTTTGACATGCTCCTCGCATCACTAATCAAACAATGAAGCAGTACTTTGCACGAGGATATAGCACTGGAGGAGTGGGGTCCAGTGTGACTGCTGCACAGTCGGCAGGCACGAAACCAAAGGAGGAGTCCAAGGTATCCAGACTCCTCTCAAAGGAAAAGTAACAATCGGAAACAGAACTTGTGGTATATATAATTTCAAGAGAACATATTTTGTATTACTCATTAATCGGTAGTTGAGATGGTCCCCCTTACAGAACATTCATAGGCTCGTTTTTCCACTTTTGCTCAGTCTCTAATGTTGTCATTGTAGTTTTTAACTTCTATACGTAATTTTTAATTTCTAATGCATACCCTCGTGAAGTGTTTTAATGAGTAAACTATATCATATCCCTCAGCGGTGTCCACGTAGGTGGTATACTGAAGATCACATCGTATGCATAAAAGCTTATATCCGGGGCGCATCTGCAGTTTCAGTCAAACAGGGCAAAATATTAATTTTAACGAAAATCGTTAGCATTTACATATTGATTTTTTTATAAGTTTGGTTCAATTTCACACCGAAAACACTTGTTGAGATTTATTTGACAACTGGCACATTTCTTTGGTTCATAATTTTAATTTCAACATTTACTCTCTTACACCTCCGCCTCTTACCCCCTCTCCAACCAATTCCAACCTATGTTGATCCTCGAACAAAATTCTTAGCGACATGGCCGACAGGCGAGACAGAAGTAATAGAAGACCTAGGCGAATCCAGGAGTCAGTCTTGCGGGGGGAAGGGGGGGGGGGACTTTGTAGTAAATATGAAAATCTTCAACACGTTGCCATTTTTATGTTTACCATGTAAATAATTACATAAAATTACTTTCACTGCTATCTTCATTCAAATGCATAATTTAACGTGAATAACGTTTAACAAGACTTCGCTGTTCAGTATGAAAATATAAAAGGTATATAAAATTTCTGGAGCACAATTGAGCTCTTGCGAGAGGGAGGGTGACGGTGGAGTGTGTTTCATCCCCCCGGGGATTATCCGGCCCTTATCGACGGCAGAAGGCTCGGCCGGAGAAGAACACTCGGCGGCGGCGTGCACCCCTGATCGCGTGCGCGCTCCTTGACGCCCATTGTACACTCTCGAGCAGCGCTCTCGAGCTTGTGAATTTTTCACGAGGGGACCGAGTATCTCTATCTCCCCTCCCCACTCGACCCGCGGGGCTTCCGCGTCGCACTTCTCGGAGCCCCGAGTTACAGTCGCCGCGGCGCGCGGCGGCCCGCACCGTGAACCCGCTTTTTGCAAGTCACCGGCTGACGAAAGCAGACACTGCCCGCCCCGGTAAAAGGATCTGTGCCACAGGCTAAAGACGAGGTGGCGGAGACCGACTTTCGTCATCCGTAGCCAGGGGCACCTGTTTCCCGCGAAAATATTTTAGGACATGTGTTCCCGAAGTCCTTTGGTTTAGGACAACTTTTATGATTGGATCATTTGAATTGTCACGCGTCTTGTCCGACTGCCCGCGAATCACGGGCGGTCAGTATTAGAGACACTTCATTCTGATTGGCTCACTCGTGCAACAGACGCTCTTCACACAAAGGCAAGCGGCCAATGGCCGAATGAAGACTGCAAGTGTGCACATGGATATTGAAGCCTAGCCTCCACGTAAATCTTTTCGCGAAAAACAAATGGCCCTGCTCCTAGTTGATACAACTTTCAAAGTCACATGGTCAGCAGTGATGAACGTCTTTGTTTACAAATGAATTTTTAACAGACACGCCCGGCTCCCTTTCACATGAATATATTACTTTCAGCACCTTGAGTACAATATAAGAGCATTAAAACTAGGTTAGAGGACTGTGTACTAACATCTCAAAGCACCTACTTTCATGAACAGTGTTCTAACCTCAAGTCCTATCCAGGTTGTTGTTTATAGTGCTATTGACAGAAAAGTAATCCATTGCTCTCCACCTCATTTACCTTCTACGATTTGTGCAGCTCGTGACGGTAGAGTGCAATAACGGTATTTCTATAGTCTATTAGCGTGTCTTCAAAATTTTGAATCAAACTTTTGAAAATTCACCTTGTGTATGACGTATTCGGTTGTTTCCTAAATATGTCCTGTATCACATTCGTTTTATACTTATGTTAGCATAAATGTACTTTTTTGGTTAAATTTAGCTTTTATTTATATTTTACAAATCAGTTATAATAATTCATTTATAATTACCATGAATAAAACATTGAGCAAATAAGTGCGCGGGTAATGACTAGTAACAAATAGTTATTTTGCAAAATATCATTATACTGAGTGCGCATGAATACGGGGCGCTATCCCTTTGGTCTGTCAGTCTCGGTCTGGCTGTCGCTCTTTCTCTGTCTGTCAGTCTGTCTGGATCTCTCTCTCTCTCTCTCTCTCTATCTATATATCTATCTATCTTTCAGTCTCTTTTAGTCTGACTGGATGTCCGTCTCTGTCTGTGTCTAGCTCGGTTTTTACATAGGGTACTGTGCTGTGACCGTGCACCTATCGTGCTCCTACCATGTCATGTCGCGGTCATTTTCTCATGACAGGTCGTGCACCGGCTACTGGCTGTGCGTCGGCTAGACTCTCACACACAACATGCTATGTAAAGTTCCGACAGCAGCATGGATCATTGCGAAGAGGACGTTGTTATGTCCTGCGGGCACGTATCTGGTGATACGGAAAGGACGAGACTAGCAGAAGGTGAAGAGGAAGAAACAGCATTATTGGATAAATCCTGTATTAAGGGCTAGGGACGAAGAGGGAGAGTTTCACACCATATTCAACAAGCACGTTGACGATGATGTCAAGTTCGTCAAGTATTTTAGGATGAGCTACGTAAAATTTGGAGGTATATTGCCACTGCTGCAGAAGAAAAACTCGAAGTGGAGAAAGTGTATTCCACTTGAGGAAAAGTTGGAACTGACAAAGCAAGAAGTTTAATATGTATGTAAAATATATGTTTTATATATTTGGTGTAGTTGATGACATATATAGCAATGACATGTGTTTAAAGATATATTGCTGCCGGTGATTCGCACATATCCGTGAACTTCAGCTACAGAATTTCCCCGACGTCAGTGCACAGAATCATCATCAAGACCTGCGAGCTTCTGTGGAATGTTCTGTCACCTGTCAAACTACCACAACCTACGGAGGAAACGTGGCTGAAGACCGCCCAAGACTTCAGAGAGATCTGGTAATTCCCAAATTGTATAGACGCCGTTGACGGCAAGCATGTGATGATTTAAGCACCGCATAACAGCGGTAGTCTGTCCTATAATTACAAATTGTGTTTTTAAGTAGTTCTCATGGCTCTGGTGGATGTAACTTACAGATTTATTTATGTAGATTTTGGAATCTGTGGGAAAGCTAGTGCTGGTAGTCTGTTCACTAATGCTGCTGCAATGGGAGAAATGCTCGATCGTAATAAAATGAATGTACCAAGGTCACAAGCAATGCCAAATGGAAATGAGGAATTAACTTTCGTATTAGGAGATTAAGCATTTCCATTGAAGAACTATTTAATGAGACCATACACTCGAAACACTACCAATAGAAACCTTACGGAGGCGATGTTTAACTATCGCCTGTCGCGGGCCAGAAGAGTGGTGGAGAATGCATCTGGCATATTGGTTCAAATATTCCGAGTGCTTTACGGTAGACTTCAGTGTCAACCGGAGAATGCTGTTGCGATTGTGCATGCTTGTCTTGTGTTACACAACTTGTCGCGAAGTGATGTGTTGTAAGAACAATGGGCAAGCGGCAGTGTTCCCGAAGAAACTGTTTTGGCACCTGTACGTCACGTAGGGGCACATGCCAGCTCTGATGCATCTTGTTATGACGTGATCAGACCTTAGCTGGACGGCCTGCCTGATCACACCTTCAAACATTGAACCAGGGCACGAGCGTGATTGCAGTAATACCTTGTGAAAGGCAGTTGCAGAAACCCTCTCCACCGACCAGTAAACAGGGGCCTAAAATATTAAACAACGCGCCCGATATAGGCCAGCGTAACACTGGGAGCGGCCTCTTTTGTCATCGGGGCAGCGGACCAAGAAGAAGTGAAGATGGGTGTGACCGGCCGTCGTTAACCACCTCCTAGAATCAGCCTCCGGCAATGTGAACAATGTGAGAACTTTCCAATTAGAGTGCGGTAATAAAACTTAATATAATTAATTAACATCTTGGTATTCCATTTTATCTCCCCCGATCAACAGTCACGTCAATATTTATTGTATAATCCACTGGTACCGCTGGGCAATCCCACGGTAGGAATTGGCAAACGTGGGAAACTCCCGGGCGTGCCCTATGCCAGGTTTTACTAAAAAGGGTATCGGCTTCCCTAGCAATTCGTAGTTAGTGGGCAGTGTCACGACAGAGGCGCCAGGTGGCGGGTCGGTCGACTCATATACGGTCAGACGGGCTCAAAGGCTGAATTTCAATGTGAAGAAATTCAAGAAAATGGAAAGGGACCATTTTCGGATTGGGGTATTAGCGCACCGAAATGGAGAACCCATGATGAAAAGGAATGACTAGCGCGGGTTGACCTCACTTCTTTACAGGTTTCCTCAGCGGGGGATCAGGGGACACGGCCATGATGGAGCTTGTGTTGCTCCACAAAACCTGATTTCCCCTGCGCCCGGAGGTCAGACCGAGGGTGAACTCGTGCTGGCAGAGGTTTGAAAATAGCAACCGGCAGTGCCCCTATCGTCGAAAGACGAGCGGGACATTAATATAACATCATGATAACGTGAAATGGCCGTTCTGCCCCAACTGGCGTGCCGGGTGCGGCCACCGAAAGGAGGATTCGCACCTTTGTAGGCTGGGCGGGGTAAATGGCATAATAAGCCGGTACGATGGTGGATAGTGGACATTCAAACCTTCACAATAAAATAATACACCAATAGGGGAGTTGGTGATAAAATCACAGCCATATGCCCGGTGGGGCGAAAGTGGATAGAAACCGCGAGGGGTGCAGGGGCAGAATCATGGCCGGTCACGACCTCCACATGCAGAATGACAAGCAGCCGTGGAAGTTCCATGAGGCTGGTTGAACTATTAGAGCCTTCTTATTTATTGAAAGTAAAATGTTATATAATGTGTTTGGATTAGATAAGCTGGGAAACCATTATGTTGATCAATTCTCTTGTACGTTTCAGAACAACGGTACCGCACGTTCAAGAACAGCAGCAACCAGCAGTGACGTCACACCCTCTCATCCAAAATCCATCCGGAGGGCGGCGCAAGCAATGTCCACGATAGCAGCGACGGAAGGTCACCTGTTCTGACGTCACACGCAGCAACGTTGTCAAGTCGCGCACGTTCATTCCACAGCATCAGCACTTCCGCTTAACCCAGCTCACGAGTAGTACGTTAAATTATTTACGGGTAACCAGCGGTTTCCATATTTTACACGCACCACTCACACCGCACCTTGCAGGCAACAGTAACACTTATATAACATACTTTACTTTAAAACGTTTTGATTGCAAACAGAAATTTAAACTTCAAGGATTCAGAATTGCTAATAGGAGGCCTACAAAAGCGAAGGTTTGTGAATAATAATGTAAAATTAAAAGAATCATACCAGTTTTAAGATTCAAAAGAATTTGAAGAAAAAAAAAAATAAGTCATATTCCAATGTTTGCTACTAGAAAAAAATTTAATTTTGAAAATGTACCTACTCAAGCAACAACTTCTATGAATAAATTAATACATAGTAAGAGTCGCTATTATAAAATAGATTCTTCTTATTTGTAATTATTTATTGAATTGTGGTCAAAAGAAAAATCTAGTATTTAAGGAAAAAGTAATACTTTCTTACTACCGTAATTTAAGATTTTAATTTCTATAGAAAACGAACCATTTGTACAGTTTAACACATTCAATATATATTATTATCTGTTGCTGAGACATATTTATTGTAAAACAAGTAACATTTATTACTTCAACATTTTATTTTATCTTTAAATACTTGTGCATATTTAAGTATCCTTTCCATTTCCCTCTTAAGTACTGAAACGTAGTAGAAAAGCAGCTGCAACATTTCTTTATTTTTTTGAAAATTATGAAAGTTTCAATTGTTAAATAAATATTATTCTACGTTTTGATACCATCCCATCAGTCTCCTACCCCCGTGACGTCACGTCCCATTTTATTATGTAACATTCTCCTATCACATCACTATTTTTGCTAGTGTTCCTACATATATTTATTTTTCAGCAAGTGTATTTTCTGTTCAACACAATAAATATTGTAACGGGGAGAGCAGTTAATTTTAAAAATTTAAATTCTTTATAGTTGAAATTTTTTTTTCACTATAATTATCCACGTTTTACATTGTATTGCGACGCGTTCGCGAACCGTCGCTCGCGGGCTGTCTGCCACGCTCGCGTGGAAGACACTTTACACACCCAGCGGAATTGAAGTTCAATGCCCCACACGGCCTCGGTAAAAACACAGCACAGCAATTGTACGGCCCACCTTGCCCGAGGAATGCATGGAAGCAATTGGCAGTTCCTTATACCTTACTTATCAGTCTACTACAATTAATTTAAGAAGTTTCCTACCGTAGCGAAGAGGATTTCACCCCGATCCATATTCCTACTGCCAAACGATCGACCACGTAAATTCAAAATTATCTTCCACTACCCCCACGGATTCTAGGGCGAGATGAGGGCATCTCGCTAGTGAACATTAGGAGAGATGTTATGTAATGATCAGGCCTTAGCTGGAAGGCCTGCCTGATCACACCTCCAAGCATTGGACCAGGTTACGAGCGTGATTGCAGTACTACCCCGCGAAAGGCAGTTGCAGGAACCCCCAGCCAGTGAACGGGGCTGAAAATATTAATCAACGCACCCAATATAGACCAGAGTAACACTTGGAGCGGCATCTTTTTTCATCGGGGCAGTGGACCAAGAAGAAGTGGTGATGGGAATGTCCGGCCGTCGTTAACCGCCTCCTAGAGTCAGCCTCCGACAATGTGAACGAGGTGGGAACATTCCAATTAGATTGTAATAGTAGTGGCGTGAGGTAATAAAACTTAATATAATTAATTAAAATCTTCGTATTCCATTTAATCTCCCCCGATCAATAGTCACGTAAATAGTTATTGTATAATCCTTGTGTTCAATAAACCCCATCTTATACTGTTGTGCTCTACCTAATCATAACACCTTTCAGGTATGAATTGACTTAAAATTTAATTCAAAACAATCTGCAGCTCGGCGTAAATTTCAACAATACTTTACACAGGCTGGACAAGTTCCGTGGCAAGAAGCAGTGGTTTTAAGGGGCAGAAACTCAAATTAAAATGTAGGACAAACCAAAATATTTGCAAAACGTTCTTAGTAATTAAATCTCCATGTCCTAACCTATTTGTAGACGGGTTTGTACATAATTCATAGTTTTGTCAATACTAGAAACTACTTATCACATTTCGTCTTACTTTATGTGAGGCTTAATGAAGACACTTTTGTTTTTGCTACGTACAATGATTACATAAAACGTAAAAATCAACAGGGAACGAAATAATTGTCTCAGCTTTATTATTTCTGTACTAAATACTACACAGCAATACAAAACCCATGATATGATTTTTTTTTTCATAATTATTTATAGCTTATACAGCAAGTAAATCTTTAAATAACGATGTTCCCATAATATTTTGTGTTCAGTTGTTGCGAATAGTAGAATAATTTGGTCATAAATTGTTAGGATTTTGCACTGGCCACTGCATATGAACTCCGGAACTTTGGTGATCACCAAAGTTTACAATGTTGACAGACGTCGAAACATTATGGCACACGGATTAGCTAACTGTGTTTTTTCAACATTTCAATTTCNTTTTTTTTTTTTTTTTTTTTTTTTTTTTTTTTTTTTTTTTTGCTATGATAACATTGTATCAGCAATATCCTCAAAAAATTTCATCAACTTCCGTTTCCCCTCTCCCGAACTGGTGGTGGTTCATTTGGCTGACGCCTCGAGACGATGAAGTCGGTTAAAGCAGCTTCTAGTTACCAGTAGTACCGGCAGCATATCTGGACCCACCTCGGTTCTTCGTCGTCTGGTTGTTTGAAGATGTGGACTTTACGGATGTTGCCGGAGAGGGAGTTTTTCGGTTACAACTTAGTGACGGCAAATGAGCAGTTAATAATATTCCTTCTTCCTCTTCCACCACCTCATCCTCATCATTTGCAGTGCAGTTTGCGTTCGACACCGACTCGCAGTTTTGTAAAAAGGGAATTAAAAATTGCATCTGATCTTCCGCTCTCCATTTGTTGATTTTCTTTGCTGCCTGACCAAGTGTTGGTTTTGCGCCTCGCTCGTGCTCTCGCGGAATCGCATCTTAGCAGTGCCCACTTGTTTTGCATTGTTCACCTGAAAGTATAAAAACTCGTTAAAATACAAAATACAATAAACACGAAAAGCAATGGTGACAATAATTACCACAAACTGAACACACATAAAAAAAATGCAAAAGTTGAAATAATTGCTAGCAATAATTTACAGAATTTGTTTACAGTTGTACACAACTAATTAAATATTTGTATGATAAAAATACAGACAACTGATTTTAATGTACAACTACTCAATTATGTTTTACTTTTTACCAGTTTCAATACATAAGAAAGTAAAATCACTGCTTTGGAGAAAGTGCCTAGGGGGAAAAATTTTCTTGCATAGAACCGTTTTTGTAACATTGAACTTTTGGTCCAGTGATGCAATGTTCATAACGGTTTTGAATTTGGAAACTAAAGTAATATTAAATATTTTATTGTTTTTGTCTTTTCCATTGTCATGTGTTCCTAAGCCTTCGGCGACTCTCGTAATGAGCTGAATTCCCACAATAAGAGATCGTTATCAGCTGTTCAATGAATACTTTTAACTACACAAACATTCTTTGCTGATACTGCACGTAAACAAATACTGTAGATTCACAAAAAAGGGACTTTGAAAAACTACTAATTTTTTTAAAGCTACACGAATAAGTCAGTTTGAAATACGCTAATTTTGTACTGTGTGGTACAAGGATTACACAGACTACATATCTGAACAGATGTCGTTTTAGATATGCTGGCCACTGTTTGCAATTTAACTTCTGTAATTTCGTACTTAAAAGTATTTATTTTTTAGAGACACTTAAAGTCATGTAAAATAATCAAACACATAGTATTACAGTTTTAATAACAAATACCAATATGCATTTCCTATTATGAATACAAAATGATTCCCTTTCACTAAGATTTCTTTTAAATGTAGAGTAAGCCAACGTACAACTTATTTAGCTACAACTGTATGCTACCTCAGATAATATTATCAGTATTGTCAATGTCTGGTCATTATTGTTTTTACTGTATTAAACAACTGGCCTGATTGATTGTAACATTACCTACTTATGACGAATACTTATTAAAGAGATATTGTTACCACAACAATAAGCACACGTTCAGGTAATAAATATTAGACTTACTTGGTTGTTGAAGTTTCTCACATATCGCCTTCCAAATATTATCTTTCACAAACGTGTTA
Source organism: Clitarchus hookeri (assembly GCA_002778355.1). NCBI lineage: Eukaryota > Metazoa > Arthropoda > Insecta > Phasmatodea > Phasmatidae > Clitarchus > Clitarchus hookeri. The sequence goes on from NQII01000024.1 coordinate 220,708, forward strand.
TCGTCTTCTCTATGTGACAATTCCGGTTGTTGTACGATAATTACCTATTCTTCGTCCATGCCGAACGATGCCCTCGAACAATCTGACGTGATGCGACTTGTGGGCGATGATAAAATCCAAGGCGGAAAAGCCAGAACAAGTCGAACAGTGAACGACTGCCGGCAGACCGTCCAGCGGCGCCTTGTCGGTTGTTTCCACATAACCTACCTTGCTGCCGCCATGCTCCTACCGTGTCCCGGTCGCCTGTCGTGTATTGCTCTCCTGACAGATCGCAGGCAGCACAACAGACGCACAGTCGGCGCTTAGTATGTCATGTGGAAATGACAAACAGTTTCTCTAGGTAAATCATGTGGTACATGTCTGCGGCGTCTCCATTTCTCACGATACGGTAGATGCACGGTCGGAGCACAGAGCCTTACATAGAAACCGAGCTTCTCTCTGTCTGTCTGTATATCTATCTCTGTCTCTCTCTATATCTCTCTCTCTGTCTGTCAGTCTCTGTCTGGCTGGCTGCCAGTCTCTGTCTGTCTCCCTCTTTTTGTCGGTCTCTCAGTTTTTCTGTCTCTCGGTCTGTCTCTCTCTCTGTTTGTCCGCCTCTCTGGCAGTCTCTCTCTCTCTTTGTTTGTCCGTCTTTATTTATGTTTCTCTCTCTTGTCTCTCTCTGTATCTCTAGTATCTCTCTGTTTCTCTCTGTTTCTCTCTGTTTCTCTCTGTGTCTGTCTGCGTGTTTCTCTCTGCCTCTGTGTGTATCTGGCTCTGTTTGTGTCTCTCTCTCTCTGCCTATGTGTGTCTCTCTCCCCCTTTCACTCTTAATTTTTCTCTGTTGGCTTCAATAATATTGTAAAATATTATCAACCTCCATAGCAATAATTTATGTCCCATATGTTCCCTTGGCTTTCGCCTACCTGCCACTTGAACTGCGTTACAAAGTGTTTAGCAGTTCACGTTTTTCTGCTTAACTATTAAACATGCGTCCAATTTACTGACCTACGAAAAGAACACACGCTTCAAACGAGGGCTGTTGAGTGCTTTGAATACGTCGCGCACATTAGGAACACCATTTTTGAGTGCTCTAAAATGGCTAAAACCTGCTTTTTTTCAAAGTGTTGTATCTGAAAATACATGCGAAACTACTCTTAAAAACTGCGAAAAAGAACGACGACGGCGTACGTACCGCGTTTCTGATATTTACATTACTATTACAACGTAATCAAATAAATAAATATTGGGTGCCTTGGAACTTTCAAAAATTGACATTCAACATTAACGCACATTAAGGACCCTTAAAGACAAACAACTCGACGCATTCCAATACGCACCAGACACTTATTTTCAAACTAATTAGTAGAATGAGAGAGTAAGTTAGAATTTCTGAATTTAATGACTTGATAAGGAAACAAGGGTTACAAGAAGAACTGTGAATTCAAAAATTAGTGTTCAAAATTTTTTCAAGTGCCAAATAATTTAAAATGCTATTGAAATTTCTACTACACCCTTCCTTACAAAATTTATTTTAAGTGAATTTAAGGGGTACCTAAGAAATCTTTCTTCTGTTAATCACGTGGAAAATATTTAAAAGAAATGGAGATTTTTTTTCATTTTTGCTTCGGTTGCCCCTATACAAACAATTAATATGGTTGTGCCAAACAAAAACTTTGTTTGATTCAACAAAAACTTGTACTCATTGTACGCTCCAGGCAATCGCGCAGACAGCCCGCTTCCGAAACATCGCTCAGCCAATCACCGAATGTTGAAGTTACACCTGCATCTAACCAACAGCCACGCAATTTCACCTGTGTGTACATGTGTACCCTGTGTCCGTGGTACAGTCCCAATATGAATGAAGAACCCCGAGGTCTGAAGCCGCCTAAACAACTGTAGCCAATGGTATATCCGAGAGTTGGCTAAGGAGGATCTAGCCCCTCCCTTAGAGCTTGTATTTTATACTGAATAAATTGAAATTGTTTGTAAAATCATGTAGGTACCGTGTGAAAAACGCCGTTTTTGTTAGTAAAATTAGTGACGAAATTTTAAAAAAGTATTTATATGTATTACCTGTCCATTGTACACTGGAGTTGATTGGTATATCATTAAAACGTGATTCCTACTTGTAAACATGTGTTTTGGATGTAATGCACAGTGCCCATTCCTCAAACATCCCCCTCCTTAAGGGGTCTGTATACCCGCTCCTGACTACAGCCATGGAGATCGCCCGTCTTAACTTGTTTTCAAAAAAACTTCACAAATGTTGCCTGGAATTTTTATTGCCTGAGGTTTCAACCTGTTTGATACCAGTTAATATAGCGAATTGATAGCCTATGATTTCTCAAAGAAATGTCGATTTTTTATTAAATACCTTTGAAAGCGCACTATTTGAAGATAACGATACTCCACTTCAAGCTATACTCCTTACACATCCTAGTAAAAAAATATAACTTTTCAGAATAACACTACGAAGAGCAGTAGAAAATTTCTAGCGATGTGGGACACAACTGTTGAACTTATGGTTGCAAAACTGCAGCCAAGTAGATTTCAAGACTCTTTAATGCACACGTCATTCAGTTCTTTCAGGGCTTATATAATTTCTCTGTATGGCTCTTTTATCGATTTTTAATCGATATGTACGAACGAAAATATGTACAGTTGTGTCTCTAAATAACAAAAATTATTTTCTTTGTTGATCATGCCTAAGTTCAGTACAATATTGAGGCCTTAGAGAGTATTAGAAAACTGCTGGACTCAGGTAGGATAAATATTGGATATGTCTTCAATAGCACGTATCCACTATACCTAACCTCCCAAACTATCAACCTGACCTCTTAACTCACTAAAGGCTGTTCACGGTGAAGTGAGCACTTTTGAAATCAACCTTTGGAAAATGTCACTTCCCATACCTGCATATATTATAACGGGTACACTGACTGGTATACGCCCAGTAAAGTTGGTAACGATGGAGGTAAAGTAGTTCCACGTCTTAATGTTGAATTAAATGTGTTATTAGTTCAACATTCTCTAATACTGCAATTTTTTACTTTGCTTTCTGTTTTTCTTCATGCATATGAGTAAGAATCAAAAAATTTGTAAAATATTTACTAATTTAATAATTCCGCAGTTTTACATGACCGATGGCTTAATAAAGTGATCAGGCCAAAGGCAGTGTTAATTTTACACCCACTACAAAAACATTTCTGGTAAACTTCCTAAACTGAATTGGAAGTCTTTAACCCATACATCGTATGGAAATAATACCGCACATCTGGCAACAAATATGGAATGTTTGGCGTCGCTACTATACGAAGTTGGTAAGTTTTCTACGCATTTATCGGTTTCCTGAGGAAACGTAGCGTAGGAACGCTAGCATGAATGTATGGGAAATAACTTTACCATTCGCACTATCTCACTCAAGGTATACACTCGTATAGTAAATTTGCGAATAATTTCTTACAGTGCATGGTTGAAGAATACACAATGTGTAAACTAGTACATATTGAGCAGGGCTTTCAAAAGTGCTGAGTTAATTGTTAACAGCCTATACCTACACATATACCTATGCACCACCTACTCAGTTACTCAACTATCGACTATCCAACTACCCACTTACATAATCACGCACACGTCTACCCCTCAAACCATATCTAACCACCTACATGCATAATACATACATGACATATATGTACGTTCATAAATACGTACATACATACTATTATTATTTACGTAATTTTGATCGTGTTTTTGTATCATTCACCACGAAGTAAAAATCTAGTATTTGGTAATTGCCTAAGCAAAAGGGAGAACTGGGTTTCTGCCCTTCAGGTGAAAACCAGAAATATCGTATTTCGCAGTACATCAGCATAATACTGACGCTACTCCCCACCTGTGGTGTACAGAATGGTTCGTAGGGTCTACAGTTAAGGTTAATTGGCACAGACTATAAGGTGCCTTGAAGGTTGAGGGTATATCAATAAGGTAGTCTTTCGGTGTTTCACTTTACTGGTTGGTTATATTGTCTCGAGTTTAAATATACAGAAACACTTCCGAGGTGTGGTACTCTATTTAAATAACTCGGATTAACTGTGGACGATGTCGTGGAGGAGGGGGGCCCTTCTTTGGGTGACGACTTGATACTTAGCTCTGCTTGTAGTGCTTGGTATGTTGTCAGCTGTGGATGAGATCCGGCGATGTGGGTGGCCTTGGAAAAGGCCCGCGTTTGGTGCCGTCTCCCCTCGACTGCTGCTCTGGGTTCGCTCCTGGATGCTCTCCTCTCGTTCCGGCGTCCTCTCACGATTTCCGATGCAACTGACTCTTTCGGCGCGGTGATAAAAACTGATTCCCTATTCTCTCATAAATTCGCTTATATCCTCTCTTGACTCCCTCCCTCAATTCCAACACATGTCTCCCTTGTTGGGGGAGGGGGGATGGTGGAAGCAGTCCACAGCGTACTTCATACACGCGCCATGGTTCTTGTTGGTGGAAGGAGGGATGACCTGCACCCTCAAACTTACTCTGTCAGCTTTCCTTCCGTGGTGCGTGTCCCAGTTGCCCCGTGGTTAGCAAGGGGGGGAGAGAAGTGTTCATGGCACCACTTTAACGCTTGTCAGCTATTTTCTCTTGTGAAGCTAGAGGTGCTCTAGCTTGGCTCTGCAATTTCTCCCGCTTTCCTATGTATTTACGTAGCGCCTTCCGGGTGCTTCGGCGATATGCCAGCTCTTACTCGGCACAACCTTGACACGTGTAACTGCGATCCGTCCCCTGGGTTGACCTGTTCTGGCTGTCCCTGTGTCTCGCGATACGTGCCAACTGGTAGGCGCTCGCGGGGAGGATAATATGGCGGGGAGATTGGCGAGGTTTCCACTCCCAATATGCGTTACACGTCAATACATTAGACTTTTTGATTGAACACGTATTTTTACTTGGAAAAACAGAACTAAATAATACAGGCATATCTTTGATTGAGCTCAGGTTACGACAAATATTTAAAAATAGGGAAAAAACTGTCGGTGAAATCGACAAATTTTTTATTCGAAGCATTCCATTCAAAAACATTGTACATTCTTCACACAAATATAAGTGCTGACGTTTCAGTGATATTACAAGCAGCTTTTTCTGGTTCGGAATGTGTGCAAATTATTTTTTTACCGACATTAAATGGAGGAAACTTAGTTTACGTGAAATTTTTTGACTCTTAGAGCTATGAAACGTTCTTACAAATTTAAATAAATATGTGGAGGTGGTAACGTTCTGGATTTAACTAAAAGAAGGACTCTTAAGTTGACTTACTGATATGAGCTACATCGACACACTGCGATGGACGATTTACCGTTGCATACTAATAGTACAGTGTTATGATTATTACTGTTATTTATGCGATACGTTCTCATTGCATGTGCAGGTTCATCAAACTGTAATGATGTCATGCTTCCTTCTGCTAAATTTCTCGTACATTCGTGACATGAAACAGTCGGTATGGCGAACATGAGAGTAAAAAATGCCCTTTATATTTGTTTTTAATTAAAAATACGGGGTCTGTAAAATATACTTTTATGCCAAATAAAGTTTAATACAAGTGTCAAACTGATACTCGTCAAATAGTTCAAAATATTAACAATGGACAATAAATATAACTTTAAAAATAAGTGACGTAATGGCATTGTTATGTATACATTTATTTTCTCTTAGTGTCCATAAAGCGTTGTTTAGCACAATTAGATAACACGCAATTACGATGGGTGATACTGGTGTTCTTAAATTCAACCCCTCCAAGCCACAATTTTTTAAAGTATTTTATATGAGTTATTAGTACGTTATGCAACTTACTTATCTCTTAAAAGTTTGTTATGTCTAGCACTTATTTGCCTAAATGAATATGCAATTGTTTACACAGCCAAATCTTATAGATGAAGTTCAAATATATTTTTCCTCAAGTTAGGAATCGTAACAATGAAATAAACATCTCCGGGTACAAAAACGAAATTTTGTAGTTTTGGATGCATAAATTTGGCTGTACTTGATGCTTCTAAAGCGACTGCACATTTGCCAACTGCGGACTGCCTGTCGGATTGAACACTTTTTATTAATAGTGTTTAGTTAAATTCCCAATTATTAAATACAAGCATTACTGTAGAAAAAAATATTATGGCAGTATATTACGACAGCATTATTTTGAAATTATTTTGTGCAGGCAGTCGTTACGAAAATGTTCGAAGTGTTATGGCAAAACAGATGTCTTTGAAAGCAATTCAATTTTATGAAAAGAATTGTAATTTATAAAGTATAAAATGGATTAATTATATATGCTTCGTCAACATATTATTGGTATTTGTGTGTAGTTTAGTAATATTTATAACCAGCACGTTTTCATTTTCATGACATTTTCATCGCACGGGGAAATCTTTCAAAACGTAACAGCCGAATATGAGAAACCAATACTATATACTAGAGTATGTAACCAACTAAACGTCAAAGTAAACTTTAAGCTTTATTTCCATTTATTACGCTTATACTACGCACCTTCGGAAAGAACGAACAAAGAGCTCGCATATACGTACGTATAAAATCGGGACCGCAAAGAAAAATTACTTTTTTTAGCAGCGTATTTTTTCGCTGGGGAAGTAAAGAAAATAAACAGTCAGAAACTCCCCGGCGAGTTTTATTTATTTTCATAGACATCCGACAGCTCAAGTGCTTGTGTGGTTGACAACCGACTTCCGCAACCCGTGGGAACGAACACGACCTTTACAATGAGTTAGGCAGCAAACCGACATCCGTAGCTACACAGTACGCAATTACGTCATCAGCAAAAGAAGATAAACTGTTAAATGCGAACGTATTGCGGTTTACGGCATCATAAACTAAAGGCTGTTCACGATAAATTGTGAATACTTGCGAATCCCTACGTTACTTTTTCCTTTCAGCCATTTTTTTTATCCTTCATCCACCTACCTTTTAATTTAAATGTTAGCAAAATTGGTGACATGGTAAATTGATTGAGCATGTATTTTTTTTCTTCCTGCGAACAAGGCTTACAATTATCAAATAAATTTGTACACATACTTTGAACCTACCTAGTTAAGTAACAAAGTTGTGAGGAATTTGCATTTTTACTACTTTATCATGTGTCTTTTGGTTGGACGAGTGAAGTGATGTTCTAATGAAATGGCCGTTGTTCCGTAAGCCGTATGTTCGTAAAGGGTGAGGCGAGTACTTAACGTACTAACTTATGCGTTATTAAATGTGAACTGTGTTTTTTAGTGTAAGTATGACTCACCGTGAATGGAATTTTTGTTATACTCTCACTAGCAAACGTAGTTTACCGTTACCCTTCGTCCAGAATTGAGCTATGAGCGATATCCGTAACCAGCACCTATATCTACCACCCCAAACGTTATTAACACCCCGAAAGCCGTGACTAAAGAATAATTACAGAATATAATTGTGGGCCGAAGCACACAAGAAAATAGGTACACTGATCTTAGTCTTCCGTGCATACTCATTTTTAACTCACGGATTGCTATAATAATTACAAAAATCACGAATTCAAACTGTGATGTATAATTTACGCTCATGAGAAGTTGAATTAGGGTCACCAACAGCAGAAATGTTGGCGAAATGGCGCTGTTATCGTCCAATCGGATGGAATAAGGTCCAGATACATGGGGTTTCCGTCTACGAAGTCGTGCAGGCACTGGGATTTCCACTGGCTATCGTGTCAAAACTGTATCGCGGTTCACGGATTCGGGTAAAACCACTGCCGCCAGAGACAACTGCCGTGGCGTATAACGTGTCGATGACAGGGTTGTTTTCTGCTAGCTCGGTCAGTAACAGTGGATAGTCATGCCAGAGTACAGCGTATAACTCGCCAATTCTATGCTGGACCACGACGACCCATGCGCAGCTCTACCATCCAGAACCAACAACTCCTCGCTATGAATGTTGCGAGGTATTGAAGACGATGAAGGTGAAATGAGGTGAGAATAGAGCAGTGCCGGAATCCAAGGGCGTGGAAAACGGGAGATCCCCGGGAAAAGCCGGCGACCAGCGACATCGTCAGTCACGATTCCCACTTGCGAAAATCCGAAGTGACCCGACCGGGGGGTATTGAACCCGGTTCGTTTTAATAGGAGGAGAGCAGTCTAACCGCTCAGCCACCACGGCCTCTACTAGCTATGGGGTACAGAAGCAGCCGCCCCACTAGGGTACCTCTGTTCATCTCAGGTCACAAGGCACAACGATTTAAGTAGGCACGGGATTACCACAAATTGGACCTTCGGTCGACTGGATGGATGAGTCGAGGTACATGTTGGTACACACCGATGGCGGGGCACGAGAGCGCCGCCGAGCACATGAAGTGATGGATCCCTCGTGCCAGCAGGGTACAGCCCAGGCCGGTAGTGGTGGTATCCTCGTATGGCGACTATTTAAGTGGGAAGATATGGGTCCCCTGGTACACGTGTCATCGTCCCTCACCGACGAACGATACAGGGACCTGCTGACAGATCGTGTCAACCCATTTCCATGCTTAAGGCACCCTGCAAATTAAATGTACCTATAGCAAGACAACGCACCGGCCCACCGCTCCAGAATTGTGACCGAATAGTTGGCTGAACACTCCACGGACTTGAGGTTGCTTGCCTGGCCCCAAGGTCGCACGACTTCAACACTACATCTGGGATGCTGTCGAGATGTCCGCGCTCGTGGATATCTGCTCTGACCGATCTCCGTGCATTGTTGGAACCTGTGCTGCGGTCACAAATCCGTATGGCTTCCGACAGCTCCCCGTGCCTTCTAGAGTCCATGCCTCGTCGCATTACTGCTGTCATCAGGGCGAAAGGAGGTGCTGCACGCTACTAGGTAGATATCCTTAATTAAAATGCTAGCTAATGTGTGTATATTTAGTTTTACAACAAATCCGTTCATAAAAATTAATAAAATTGTTTAGGACTTGGTTAAATTATTGTTGCATTACAACTGTGTGAAAATCCACTTGGTTTTTACGGTTCTAACTGAAAAACTGCTGTTCTGTGTCCAAACACGGAGTGAGTCACTGCGCAACTGGTATGCATTCTCGACGCTATAACCCTTCTACGGTGAGACACGGCAGGCTCAAGCCTAGCAAAATCTCCTCTCTGGAAAATTTAAAAATTTTCCAGCTGCCTGGCTGCCCGCCGTTACCGTTTAAATGTTATTTGGGTAAAAAACCCCAGGCGAAGAAACCCACATTGCGTTGATATTCCATATCATGCACTTTCTAAATCGTTGAGAATTTATGAAGTCTTAAGTGTAAAATGTTTCAATAAGTTGCCTTTAGAGTTAACAAATACAACAGAAAGTGTATTTTTACGAAAGCTATATGATTGGTTGGCTGATTTAATACAAGAATATTTTGAAAATCCAAATATGTCATAGTTATAATCATTTTTATTATGAGAATATATTTTAATTACTTGTTTATTTTACTTATTCTATAATTCGTATTTGTATTTTTTGTATATTTTATGTATGTATCTTGACGTTGTCTATTGCTGTAATAGCTCAATCACAAAAAATTACATTAATAAATTATTTTAATAAATAAAATGTAAAATTATTGTTTATGGAAACAGAGTTCGCCTACGCATATTACTGGTACAAGATGCCAGAGGGGCGTATCTGAGTTCGTGAGGGATGGAGGAAATAAAATAAAAGAACTAAATTTGATTTTAATTTATTCGCGTAGCTATTATTTACAGCAGTAATCTATAAATCTCCACTATTACTGTATTATTTTTTTTCTTTACTAAATGAGTGGAGTATTTAATTAATATCTCAACTATAATTAAAGTGTTCTGTATGTCTCTGGTTAAAGTCAATTAACTCACACTCGCCAATTAACACATTTTTAGTCTGTCTGTTGGCACTTCACTGCACCGATGCTCGCAGTCGCAGATTTTCCTCCCGCTGGTCACTTCCGGCGACAGTCGTTTCTCTTCTCGCGCGTCGTCTTTCGCTCGATGCCGCACAATCGCCCAAACTCCCGATTCTCATGAACTCTCGGCTCGGGGACCGACGCACTTTTATACTATAGCTGGCCTTGATCTGGAATGTTTGACGCATCCCGAGTCACGCTGAGAGAAACTGGGGCAGTAAACCACTAGAACATTCTTGAGATATCTCAAAGACACCAGCTACCCAAGGTCGGAAGCTGCACGCGCCCTGATAGGCACCACGTGCACTCTTTGTAAACATTCCCTATGTGATGAAACAGTAAACAAATGAAAAACGAAAAAATCAATATTGTGGGTGGAGTGCATTAAATAGAATGAGCAATGGTGAGGGAGTAGGGGAGGGTAATGCTAATAAAATAATAAACATTGATGACGAGTCGAACGAGCATGAGTAATCAACTAATAAAAATCACTGTTGGGAGGTGAAGTGAACACAAGTAATCAACCAATGAGAAACATTGGTGGATGTGGGTGAAGGGGACACGACTAATTTCCCAATGAGAAACATTGACGAGGGACAGTCGTCTGCTTCACAGGGTTACTTGGATCAAAATTAAAGGTCAAGGTCACCAACACTCAATATGGCGGACAAGATGGCGTCCTCTAGCAATATATAAACAAACTACAAACAAAAAAAACAAGATGGCTGCATTTGATAGTTTGAAAATAGGTGACGAGGGAGGGGAATGCTAGACAATGTGATTGATTGGAGGGGTTCAGTCATATGCTGAATGTAGTGCTGAAGGGGACCTCCGGAAATATAAGTTATTTTATAAATTTTTTAATAATATTTTTTTACATATTTTCAAATATAATTGTTGGTAATAAAATCTTTAGTAATATTTTTCATATTTTTTTATTATTTTTTATAAAAATAATTTTACATCAATTTTTTTAATAAATTTTCTTATAAATTTTTATATTTTGGTTTTTTTAGTTTTCAAGTTTAAAGCCCACCGGGTCAAGTCAAAGGTCAAGGTCACCGAAATCCAACATGGCGAACAAGATGGCTTTCGGGGGACCGGAATGACAGAGCATGAACAGCTCCACCACCTCCAGCCCTTGTAACAAAGTACTCTTTTTCTTCTACTAATATAAATTTCAGTATTATTACTTTATATGCTTTTAATTATTTGCGACTATTTTTAAATTTTTTACATTATATTTTGAAAATATTTTGAAGAGTTAAAATCTTTTAAATTTAGAAGTGCAATAATGTAATGTAATCTGTGTGATTACATTTCGAGAAAATTCCTAGATGGCATATCGGGTAACTGCAACTCTAAATGTACTCGAGTTTTTGTTGTCGACATCCATAAAAGGAAAAAAAAGGTTATTAATGATAACGTTTTAACTGTCTTTTCTCCCCAGTTTTTTTTTTTTTACTATCATAAAATGCACTCAACAAGAAAAATGTATGCGCTATTTATTTTATTTTCCAGCCTCTTGAATTGTGTCAATGGTTATGAGTTGGCCATGATGTTATGGGTTTTTGCAGTTGCTACTGGTGATATCGTAGTCTGCGGGACCAACAGAGGGCACTTCAACGTGCAGAAGAAACTATAAAAAGAGATTTCATATAACGGAAAATTTGGTTTTTTTTTTTTGTCACCACCTACGGAATGCATCATATCATAAGTAAAAACTAAACAAACATCGATATAATAAGTAAATTTTTCTTACCTTTACTTTGTCTAATTCAGTCACGCCTTTTCCGATAATTTCGAAGGGGGAAATGTTGACTATATCACTATTTTGGAAATTATGACTAAAATGTTTTACATAACAACATTCCAACACCCACGAAAAACTTAATGACAAGTTATCACCTCGATTGGCGTTCCGGCTTAAATCTGGGGCATTCATATGCAGCAGTTAAAAATAAACCTTCAACAAAATGTATTCGTGTACTTCTAATGGCACTTCAAGCAAATTGGTATGTAATTTCAAATGACAACTACTCTGATATGTGGCAACAAAAAGTAATTCGATCCTCTGCCAGTCAGCATATGCGATAAGCATCATCACGTTTGAAAAAAATATAAGTTTTTACTCCGAAAAAAAAACATACACCGAAACAAAATTCAGGAGATACCAGCCACGCCGTAGTCACAAAAAAAAATGGTAATGAAAAAGTGTAGGGGCGTGGGATTGTCCCTTTATATTTGCGTGTTGCACCGAGGAAGATACACATTTTCCGTTGTGAAATCCCATTTCGTTACAATTTCAAACTGTATACCCCTCACGGCTAAATAAAAACAAAAACAAAATGGCAAAGGAGAGAATTCTATTAAAAACGAAATGGGGAGGAAGAGAGAGAGAGAGAGAGAGAGAGAGAGAGAGAGAGAGAGAGAGAGAGAACAGTGCAGCAGGGGGTCGGACTGCTTCGCCAACATGTGTGCGAGCAGCATGTTTTGTAGACAGACATGTATCGAGAGCCTAAAGTTATTCATGCAGATGAGTGGAGCCTGCGGACATTGTCAGGTCGAGAGTGCATTGCCAGGGCTTTGTTTACATACATTTCACCGGACAGGTACAGCTACCCGCGCGGATCGCGAGCCCGCCAGGCCGGCTGGCTGATTTCAGTCGGCGAACGCCCAGAGGCAAGATTCGCGGGAAACGACAGACGTGCCGGGCACTGCGCGAACGACTGTGATTTTGGTTTGTTTCACTTGCGATATTTTTTTTCCGTCCAGGTAGCTTACATCATCTAACGTTAACACCGCGATACGGGGTGATTCTAAAATCATGGGACAAACATTGAGGGGTGTTAGAGCTCACTAAAACAAGCAACTACTGTATAGGAATATATGGGCGGAAGTCAGCCTCTTTAGCTATCTGTGAGAAGTACTGAAGCGCTAGGCAGAGACTAAACATTTCTGAAAATAAATAAACGGCCACAATCCCTGTAGGTTGAGATACAAAAGGAGTATGACCAGAACCTCAATCCCAAAGTAATCAATAATATTATTAACTAATTACTCTCATTCAAAATATATTGCAAATTGTTTAAGAGCTATGCTTAATGATGCTCCAATAATTGCTAAACTTATTTTGGATCGAACATAACTTAGGGTTCCTGCATGTCTGAAATAGATGGATGAGGCAGAAAGTCTGATTTCTGGTTAGGTATTTTTTTTTTAATTCTGAATATAATGTATTCAAGGTAACTTCAAGATTTTCTGAAGCCCTGCTAAAGATCTACTTTCAGGGAGCCGATTATGTATCCTTCCGCAGTATGTAAACAAAACATTGCCATGTGACACCTGTCAAATGTTTTGTAAACAAACAGTGCCATGTGGGAACTGTCAAATGTTTTGTTAACAGTGTCCATGTGGGAACTACCAAAATTTATTTTTGAAGAGAAACAATGCCATGTAATCTTAACTGTCATATACTTTAATAAAATTCTCCAAATGCCTAAAAAATTCTAATCAATTAAGCAAAATATTGTAATACATACAAAAGGTAGATTGAAGTATATATCGGTAGTGTTAATTATATAATTTAATTAAAGTTAACTTATTATATTAAAACTTATTTACATATTTGCTGTAAGGAAAAAGTTAAATTTTACATAATAAACTGTTGGAAGTAGCACTCAGGTTAAAGATTTCACTGTGATAAATGGGTACCATTTATTCTATTTTAACGCATATAAGTCGCACATTTTATTTAAAAAATTGTTATTGAAAACTCGGGGTGCGACTTATAAGTGAGAAAAATTCCTCCAGCCCCGCACTAACGTTTCATTTACTACGAATTCACGGCCCGCGGCTCGATTTCCAAACTCTTCAGCGAACAAAATCACTTTCATTTTGAAACCTGCGGTGTAGGTACATCGCTTTTCCATCAAGAAACTGTCGCACTTCTTCACTGCTACAACATCAAAACAACACTACGTGCGGCGCAAAGACGATGAAAGAGAAAGACGTTTAAGCCAACGCTACTGTGCTACTATCTCTCATGCTCCACAAAAAGCTTTCGAAAATAATCGATTATCAGTTATTGACCAAAAATCGATTCCTTTTCATTCTTTTAAAATATGTTTTTCTGTTAAGGATTGCGAAGGGAATTACGTAACGGAAATATTCAAATGCCTTTCTATATTTTGCACGTTTATTTAAAACTTACAAAGATAAACTGCAGAAATAACAACGCTAATACCAAAATTACATCTTAACCTAGAATTATCTTATAAGTAGAAAGAATGTGTTACGTTAGTTTTATAACCGCAATTCAGCGTCTCCAATATCCAATATGGCGTGGTTATACTTCTGAAAAAAACGTGCCCAAACGGACAAGATGGAGTGTATGAGTCCGCTGGACAGACACTGAAATTTATTTAATTTCAATTAATAACAGTGAAATCTTTACCCATGAGTGCTACGTGAAAATGTAAATATATAGTTTAGCAATATTAACTTTACAATTACGGCATTAAATTTATACATATTAATATTTAACCTACGAACTATTTCTTTTCAGCTATAACCAACATGTCCCTTCAAAATCCGTTGTTAATTCGTACGGACTTTTAACAAATTATTATAATTTATTGAAAAAATATACTTAAAACTTAAAACAACCAATTTATATAGTGCTTCAGTGCTAAAAGCAAGACAAAACCTTTTTCCATATACAATTTTTTTATAACCAATTGAACATGTAACTCCTAGGGTGATTTTTCAAAGGTTCTTTTCAAAAGTATCGAAGATACCGTGAATGGATTATACCAACTTTCACAGCAGTAAAGAAGCGATACCTATCACAGTCCATTCTGGTTAGTACAATATTTTCAGAAGCCCTGCTAAAGTTGTACTTTCGGGTTATTCCTTCGCCTCACGAAAACAAAACTTAACTATGTCTAGAAAATTACACCTAAAGAAAAACGCACCGCATTTGTACGGACACTGTTTAATAATATTTTGTTTGAGAAGTATTTCTTACTAGGCATTACCAACACACCCATTTTCTCTTATGTTTTTATTCGTATTAATGATGAATAAAATAATATAATTTGTGAACAAAATACAAGGAAAAAGTCAATTTAACCAAAAATGAGACATTTAGTATTAACAGGAGTGCAAAACGCTTGTGGTAAGATACATATTTAGGAAACAACCGAACACGAAATACATAGAGTGATTTTTCAAAGGGTTGATAAAAAAAAATTATGAAGTAATTGCGGATAGACTTTAAGGTATACCGACTGGATTTGATACTCAGAGCGGTAACATAGTAGAGTGGAATGTTTGCCAGGGTGGTGTACGCTTCGGATAGGTAGTACTGAGATTGTGACAGTTGTGGGAATGTAAGCTTTCCTCCCTCCCACAGTCACCCGTATCACTATGCGCATCAGTGCTACCAGTACAACGTTATGCAACACTCGGAAATAATTACTTTATTTACAGATGTGTTTCAAGTAAGCGAACTGTAAAGTGATACAGGCTTGATACGCTGTAGTCTACAATACACGGAAATGTATTTCCTAATAATCCGTGGTCAATATAATCTATTTCAAAAAAATATCATAAAATACTACCGATATCACATTCGAAACTATTTTATTTCCAGTCTGAGCACGACTAAAGTAGTTCAATTCCCCTTCTGTAATTTTGTAAGTTTCGCGCACTTAAAAAAATTTCGTATCACGTATGGAAGAACATATACTCAAACGTTTATGCTTTTATCTACTTTTTATTTCGGGGCCACGGTGGCTGAGCGGTTAGGCTTCACACCTCCCACCAAGGCGAACCGGGTTAAATCCCCGGCTGGGGCACTCCGGACTTTCGCATGTGGGAATCATGCCGGACGATGGCGCTGGCTGGCGGGTTTTCTCGGCGATCTCCCGTTTCCCCCGCCCTTTCATTCCGGCGTTGCTCCATATTCACCTCGCCTAACCCTCATCGGCCCTCAAGACCTCGCTGTTAAGACCGCCCAAATATATTCACTCACTCACTCACTACTTTTTATTTAACTAAATTCTTCGAAGCACAAAAAAATTCTCGTTTCCCAGCGTTTACAAGCAGGAGTTTGGCGAAATCTTCTATATCAGAATATGTTATCAAAATACACTGAATTGCAGGCTGTGTAATCAGCTAAAATTAAGAAGAAAGTATTGACATCCTTTAAAGTTTTCTTACACGACTTCGTGCAAGTAATTTTATTTCTTCATTTAATTTATTTCATTGTAATAAATCAGTTGCGAGTGCTACACGATGACAGGCCTGATTCCGTTTGTGCAAGACTTCGTTTGTAAAATTACACGTCGATATGAAAAATAACACACATATTCCATAACATATATTTCACTCCTGCTTATAAAAATAATATTCATGTTGATTTCCTGACTAATTATTTAAATAGGAAAAATTTAGGAACTGCAGCATAGCATTTCAAAATTTGTTAACAAATAAAATACAGCCCTAGTATTTTATGTTGGTATCACACGCCGCAACTACATGGAAAGGAAAATAATAAAAACCAAACTGAACTATATATGTATTTTTAAATATAAACAGAATTGAATGATATTTGATGAGACTATTTTAATAATTTCCTGTGCAGAGATGTAAAATAAAAGTCAAAGTATACCTATAGCTAAGATATTTCTTTTATAGTTGAATATTCTGATTTCACCTTAAAACATGTTCTCGAATGAGTGAAGAGTGAGTGAAGAGAATTGGGCAGCTCTTAACATCGAGATATTGAGAGCCGATGAGGGTGAATATAAGTGAGTATGGAACACCACCGGAATGCAAGGGAGGGGTAAACGAGAGATCCCTGAGAAAACCCGGCGACCAGTGGCATCGTCCGGCACGATTCCCACACGCGAAAATCCGTGGACGACCCCACCGGGAATCGAACCCGGTTCACCTTGGTGCATGTTCTTGAAATAATGCACATAAATGCTTGTGTATGTTTAGCTGCAGGTGTGTGTGTAAAGTGATACATTCAGCGTGTAAAGTGATACATTCAGCGTGTAAAGGAAGCCGATGCACAGCAGGTAAAATAGCGAAGTGTTTTGGAACTGAAATTTAAATAACTTAGGCACCGGTCACACGGGACGCAGAAGTAATTTACTTCAAATATTTACAGCCCAGTACACAACTACTGTGGCTCCAAACATTTTCTGACTGTCGTAACTTTTTGTTAAAATTGTCTGTCTGTGCAAAGTATTAGGACGACTTTATTCCGAGTTGCGCTCCGATGGGTTGTTATAAATTATCACAGTGTTATTTGTATAGTTAAAATTGAAAGGATTGTTTACGTATTCATTCAAATAAACATAAATCCAGGTAAAATAGCGATACCGTTCATGCTATTACAGTCAAAAAGTTTTAGTTTCACATTACAATTTAGAAAAAAAAATCTTTGTTGTATGTTAGAAGCAGTAAGTTAATAATTATGGGAGTGTGTTTTCAATGTTAGGATTTTTTGTTTGTAGGTAACCATGCAAACATGATCACTTTGGTAAGAATTTCAGTGAACGTAACATTTTTTAATATGGCTGCTGTAACATATTCACATTAAAAAATTCCGTTTTTAGTGTAACCCTGCCCCTTGAAGACATGGATTTTGTAGCACAATTGTATAGTTATGTGAAAACCACTAAAAATGCAGTTTTGTCTAGTTTAGTAAAGATATAAACAGTATAATTCAATAACAATTTACGTGTAAGAACAAAATTATTGCTGAATTGATTAATTTTTTTAATACCACGAAAGGGAAGTCTGTTAAACTGAAACAGTGAAAAACAAGTCAGTAATTATGCGAGCGAAAAAAATTTATACAAACCTAAAAATTAAAATAAATTTAATGCTAAGCCTGGGATAGCTCAATACGTAGAACGTCGAAATAATCTGAATAAATATTGTGATTGCTTTATTTGTATTTTTCCACAAGAAATAAAACTTTTTACTGTTGAACTTATTTAAAGCAAACCAGTAATACCGAATGATACGAAATCGTACATTTTGTGTTTTAAAAAATTAAACCGTCTCCAGGAATTATTTTTCTCTTAGATTGTTTTAAGCTTTTGCCAAAGAAAAATCCTAAAATAACTTTTAAAATTAAACATAACTACGTTAAACATTTTTAGATGTATGTAAAAAGAATTATTTGACACTTAAGTAACATATTTCATAAGATAAAAGAATAAATATGAATGCTAACGTTAATTAATTAGAATTTTAATATCAAACTAGGGCATAAAATTGAGTAAAATCACTAAAAATAAAGGAACGCCGTCATTTATTATTTCAAAAAGTACAAAGAGGTTATGAAATACACGCGCGCGTACTGTGAACTTTGCGCCACATTTCTCCGCTCACGTCACGCACAGAAAAATTACGCAGTTCACGGTAAAGTAAGCACTTTTGAAAGCCCTCTTATTTGGAATAACAATCAATAAATATTTTTTATTTTAGCCTTAGACGCTAACTTCCGAGTGCGGTGGTATATAGACACCGTGTTCATTACTTACATGCCAATGTTTATTTAAAATGTGGTTAAAGGATAAAAAATGGCTGAAAGGAAAACGTAACTAGGGCTACAAAAGTGCTTACTTTACCATAAAATGCTTATAACGTTAAGCATCTGCAGTTGCAGTCGTTCTACTTCCCGTGGAGTTTAAAGTCAGGAAAAGACGAGAGAGGGAAAAAGTTTCCTTACCTTACGTGCAGAAAGTCGGCGTGAGAGGCGAGCTGCCAGCAGTATGTAACTGGCGTAGTTGAATTGGGCAGCCCGGCGCGGTCGTTCTGCAACGTGACGTCTCCTCCCGCACACTACTTGTGAGTACATGACACTGAAATCACGTAGCTGCGACAAACACTACGCATCCGACACGGATATTTAAAAACCGAACAGTCAATCAAGCGTCTGACTCCAGCACAACGAAAACTGTCGCACAACCAAATGATTCCTTTCTTTCTTTTCCGTGTCGTGCAGCGCTGCAAACAGGTTGTGCAACGTTACAAAACGAAATAGTTCAACTAACTTTCCCTACGACAAAAAAAAATTTTCCTCTTACAAATAAAAAGTATTTTAACCACTTACCGGGTTAA
Source organism: Clitarchus hookeri (assembly GCA_002778355.1). Classification (NCBI taxonomy): domain Eukaryota; kingdom Metazoa; phylum Arthropoda; class Insecta; order Phasmatodea; family Phasmatidae; genus Clitarchus; species Clitarchus hookeri. Next base: position 239,756 of record NQII01000024.1, read on the forward strand.
AATTAGCATTTACACTTTCTCGTTATTTAACATAATATATGTACTTTTTTTCGGCGTCATGCGTTCCGAATTGCCTTTTTGTCCACCACCTTTTAAATATGTTCAGTACGTGCCTTGTAATAAGTGCCAAAATTACTAACCTTCATTTAAGAGTGCGTGGAACATAAATAAACGCCAAATTGGGGATGGTTCATAACAGTTACTTTCTGTACATGTTCCAAACTGATACTGGTAGATAATTGTCTCTGATACAAGGTATCTGTTACTTTCTGTCTCAGATCATAGACTAAAGATGAGGTAGACCACTTATTCGTCTTCTGCGCATGTCCCCCTCCCCCCCAAACCATGGATATGCCCCAAAGGAACTTTGAACGTTCACTAATTTTTATTAAATCTATCTGCATTCCAAATTGGTAAGAAAAATTATACGAATATCTCAAAGCACTTGTTGACTAAACCGTGTTCTAACCTCAAAGTCAGTCCACGCCGTTTTAGCTATTATTATTGGCAGAAAAGCAGTTCAATGTTGAGACACCGAGATTGTTGTACGCAGCCGGCGAGATCGGTCTACCTCATCTTTAGTATGTGTATCAGATGCAGGAATTCCCGAGTGCATCGCTACTTCGCCAGTCTCGTGCGGCCTTGTCCGTGCGTGTTGTCACGTGCAGGTACGCGTGTTACCAAGTACGCGCATTATCAAGTACGTGTTTTGGGTTGGTGGGCTGTGTGGTGTAAAAAATATAAATCGTCCTTTTTTTTTAACAAAATACTTAGATGTGCAGACGCCAAATCTAAACCAATAAATGGGATTTTTAAATATAATATAAATCATCGCAGTGTTACATAGAACAGCACACTCAACATAATGGCGAATGTTAAACTTATACTAAATGTATCTGATACTTTGGCAGTGTACTCGTTTACAGTAACTTTTAGAAGTGGGGTATACAACAGGTTTTACAACAGGTTAATACTCTGTAACCCACCTCAACGCCGAATACTTTAATTTATTTCCACAGGATTTTGGGAGCCAACACGGAAAAACTAAGAACGAGCTATCCTAGAAATTTTTCTATGACAATATTGTGTGCAGACATTTTGCCAGGCCAATACATTATATTTTGCACTAACAACTTGCATCGGAAAGACATGTAAAAATTTATGGACGCAAGAAGTGGCTTTACAGTAGTACCATAGATATTATAGAACATTTGCCCAAAAAGTAAATAACAGTTTCGTATGATTACCCTTTCATTTTATGTCTATGTTGGTTTCCATAAATGTGTAAAATACAATTCATGTTTATAGCGGTGATTTATGTACCTCGCAATCACAAGAGAAAAAAATGACGTAGAGTGCGCGTCCGAGGTGTTCAGTAGCCTCTCTCCATGTTACAATACTGCACTGATTTTCTGCCAATCAAACGACGTGGGTAGGATTTCGGGTTGGAAAATCGTTTATGTAAACATGTGCTTCGAGATGATTTTATACTTCCTTTACCCAATTTTTAATGTAATTAGATTGAATTCAAAATGGTTGAAAACTAATATGTCTATAAACAAACACGTTCATCACTGTTGGTTATGTGACTAACAGCTGTATTAGTGTGCGGTAGGTCAATGTTGGGTACATGCACAGAATACGAAAATCTGTCTGTTTCATCTTTATTCTACGCTTTTCCTTTATATTGAATAAAATTATGTCCGATCCCTGTACTTTGGTTGGATCACGTCAACTGTAAATGACGTTTGCACATTTGCAACGCTTATTTTGTNGGGGCGGTGGTCTGCGAAATATACACTCATGTGTTTTGGAATCGGGTAACCTTCTGGTTCCCACATTACATCAACCCAGAATGCCTTGTGAATTGCAACTAAGTATTTCCGATGATAAGCATTTAAAATTGTTAAAATTGAGGGCGCATTTGTCCCGGTTCTGGAAAATAGGGATTTTTCCCAAATATTAAGGAAATATGTGTGAACATAAATAATTAACTTGAGAATTTATGCTGACTGTTGGCAGAAAATTCGTACGTCATAGATTTTTAAGCCAATATCGTGTAGGTGCTGAGAATACTGATAAGACAAACAAAAAAGAGTAAAATACAGCAATAGAAATGTATGTTTTCCCTTCATATTTCTTAAAATTTAATTATTTAAATTGGAGCTCTTAGATAAAAATTTAACTTGATGTTAAACAATAACTCGGGCATAGTGCCAGTGAAAAAATGTATAGTCTCTCATTTATAATGTTTATGGTAGCCTAAGAAATAAAATTACAAATATATTTTTTCTTTAGTATTCACACTATGATGTTTAATCAATAATACATAATTGTTTAATATGACGCAATTCTAAATCTCAGATTGAAATGTCAAGTTTTGCTGATAATAGTAAATGGAAGTATTGCTCCAGGAGGGGGTGATTTTTCTTGTGGTAAAGTACGTCTTACTGCAGTCTCGCGTGACACCTTTTGGTGTTTGACTGATTGGTTTCATCGAAGTGCTCCCTTGGGAAACTTGTCTGCCAAGAGCCAAAGTTAACAGCCTCACATTATGCTACGTGTATGTTCAAAGCGTAATACAGTAATTTTCCAGTGATAAGGTACAAATGTTCCAATGATTAGTAAATATTTTAAAGATCTTCATCCAATCTACTGACGAAATATTTTCCTTACAAAGACCTGTTGAAGCGCTGGTTTGCATTATTATATTTCGAATTCTAACAACTGCGGATAGAAATAATGTTATTTCACTAGAAAATCCAATGCGCTATAAATAAAACTAGATTTGTTGTTTGCCCTTCTTCTTGTCCATCAATATGTTTAAATCCAACCTTTACTTGAATTTCACAAGTAACATTTGTGTTATTACGCTCCCAATAAAATTACTAGTTCTGTCGCAACTGTGACTTACAGTTGCTCAATGGAACAAAAATGCTTTTTTTTTTTTTTTAAACAGTGCTGATTAAGTCGAAATATTCGCCATGTTGGCATGTATTTTAAGAAAATCTTAAACAGATACTTGCAAATAAAATCGTCTGGATTCACGTAATATCTCAGCACACCAGGTTCCCATGACGTCAACCTGGAAAGGCATTTTCGGACCATAGCCCAAAGCTTATCTGGCGCTGGATTTTTCAAGGCGATCTTCTTGGCAGAAACTTAAAAATTACGTGGGCCAGGGTTGTAAAGACGTCGGCGAGCTGAACAGTAGCCAGCCAGCTATTGCAGAACTTTTTGGTGAAGTGTAAGGGGGGAGAGGGGAAAGTTGCACAGGTGGAGCGCACTATCGGGAGGGTATGTAAATACGATGAGCCCTCGTGCAGAGGGCTAGCGCGACTTAATGTGCGCGGAGAAAGCAATCCACGTATTCAGAAGGTAAGTAAGTCACATTCGTGGCTCTAGTTTCCAGCTAAAAATAAAAAAAAATCCCAGAGGACAAACACACAGCTGGGGAGAAAACACATTCGCATCTTTAAACCATTTTAATCGCAGGTAAATATACTGGGTTATCGTGAACTCGAGTTCTTTGTAAAATTATTCGCTATGGAAAAATGGGTAGAAAACATACTATGACCTACACAACCTAACTATATTAGTGAAGGAGAGGCACACGCCCTTGAAAAACAGGAATGAAAATTAGTTATTTTGAAATGTCATAAACTATGTGAGATTTTCATCGATTATCGCCCGCCAGATGTTCACAGATTGAAGATATCAAATAAGGCTAACGCTATTCACGAAATTGTTTATTAATCTCCTGTACGTTCCGACATTTTGCGAGGAAAAAAAATTCAGAATTTTATATTTTCAATGGTGTATCTTTTCCTTAAGAGTGTTAGACCACAAGAAATTAATAATATTATTTTTATACCAAACATTGTTCAACTTATACATATTACATGTGATGACATTTTCCTCGAATAAAATAATTTTACACTTAATATTTTTAAAATAATATTTTGTCAAATTCAAATTTTTTCTGTTTTCATACAGCCATAATAACAAATACTATCTAAATTGTAGAAATGAAAGAATTGGCATAGTAAACTTATGCCATTGGCTACCGTGTGACATATATGTAACCACCAAATAACAGATCATACATTTTAAAAAAAGTTTAAAATATCCAGAAGATATTTATATTTAACAATTTCTTTATATATATGGTTTGTTATTTGGTGATGACTTATGTCACGCGGTAGCCCATGGCATTAGTTTACTTTGAGAATTTTTGATGGGTACAACTTACTTAGTATTTGTTATAATAGCGGCAGCAAAACAGAAAAATTTGAATTTGACATAAAATTATTCAAAAAAATTATAGTGTAAAAATTTTTTAATCTAGGGAAATGTCATCGCATATAATTGGTACAAAATGAACAATGTTTGGAACAATAATAAAATATAAATTTTTTAATGTTCAACACCCTTAACAATCACATTGGGTCATAGCTCCATTGTGTTTTCTATCTGATTTTCTATGAACAATTATCTCACAGAGTTTGTACCTGGAGTTCAGTGTAACACTGTATATCTTCGCAATGTTGCAACTAACAATTTTTTTTCGGAACTGTAATTGCTACGCACGGACCTCCCGCAGCGGGTGCAGTACCCTTGCCTGGTTATGCGCGGTCCAGTACCGTGGAGAGTGACCCTACTCGACCCTCCCCTTAGCCCAGGCAGATCCGATCAAAGCTACGTCACNCCCCTCACTCCATGGAGCGGTGAATTCAGAGGATGGGCAAGAATTTTCTGGTAATATTGTCCCTTGGTGCAACGCGGCATTTGGAGAAGTTTCTGGGCTGTTACCTGACACTACAATTACCACCGCAGCCAGAGGATCGGCAGTTATCGTGTACAATTATGTCTAGAGTATTTAGTTTTAGATGCTTGTAAATAAATTAGGAAATTATAATGAACTATTTTATTTAATTAAGACCTCCACCCCTTAAATTTCCTGGTTAAGCCCACTGACTTTGAGAAACTATAACAATATGATACTCTGACATGCATCGGGACCGATAAAAATATTGTTACGATGGACGCCTGAGAGGCGTATCAAAGTTCGTGGGGGATGGAGATCTTAATAAATATAAAATAACTATATTGTATTTTTAATTTATTCACAAAGCTATTATTTACAGCATGTAATTATCTGTATCCACTGTTACTCTTTTTATTTCACAGTGAGCGCAATATTTAATGTATATTTCAACTCTATTAGCTCATACTCATCATTAACACAAGTTCAGTCTATCTGTTTCCATCATTTGTAATGTATTTCATTCATGCATCCAGTCCAATAGTCCAGCCTGCAGTCGTACTCTTCTCTGCTCTGACGTTCGCAGTCGCAGATTTTCCTCCCGCTGGTCACTTCTCTCGCCGCGCGCTTCTTTTCCCGCTAGTAGTCTATCGCTGAAACCCATCCATTCAACAATGTCCCGGCCCGGAGACCCGACACGCCTTTTATATAGCCGCTGGCCTTGAACTGGAAGGTTCGCTGCACCCCGAGTCTAGCTGAGAGACAAGAGGGTAGTAATCCAGGGCATTCTTCAGATGTCTCGAAGACACCCGATACCCAAGGTCGGGAGCGGCACGCTCCCTGATAAGCATAACAGGCACGCTTTGTGAACATTCCTTTGTGAAAAGCCGCCGCGTCTTAGGTTGTGACTGATATCGCGGGCGTCCATGAATCATCTAACTACTCTGTAATCGTCTTCCGCCCGCTCGCGTGGGCCGGGCCAAGTTCAGCGGCGCAGACCAGCGACACGTAACAATATGTTTGTGCGATGTTCTTAATGAGACTACGAAATAGTCTCGAAAGCGAACGACTCCCCCCTTATGTGGGGGACTTCCCTCGTTGGACGAGCCACTTTCTGTATTACGATACTGTTAAAGGATGGGTTCAGAGATACAACAATAGGGACGGTTCAGGAAGATGAGTTTAGCAGTATGCAGCTTGCGGAGGGGGTAAAGGCTTTAGCACATAGGTGCTATAATTTACGACACATTTCTTACGTAAAAATTGAAAATAAAGTAAATTGAAGCTTTCACGGTGTAGCATTTAAGTACTGTATAATAATTATTCTTAGTTTTAGTTATACACCGCTGTTACTACTGTACCTCAGTAATAATTAATTATGTGATAGTAAAAGCAAACTCATAAGAAAGTGTAATATAATTATACTTAAAAAATAGATTGAATAAACGTACGATAATGCTAAAATGGTCTTATGGATTTCTAAGATACATGATGTATGCTTTAACAATATTAAGTCTGCGTGTAGGTTCATGCCGCGCTCAACCTATGAACGTCGTGAGCTGCTCGAGTTCATGTTACTGGAGAATTCGTCCCTAGTATCTTGCACGCTCATTGGAGGAGAGTGACAATTAACACACTGACACTAGCAGTATACTGGTCCGAAGAGCCACTCAGAAATGCTTTTAGTCATCACCCACAAACCAAATATAAGGAAAAGAGTTGCTACTCAACGTTAAGTGTGACGCTTTCTAGTTATTTTTTTGTCTTATAGTTGTGGGAACATTTATTGTTAACTTTACCACTTCAAGGTCTCCAATTTTTTAATAATATTAAATTATGTCGTGAAAACTGCGTTATTAACGGATTTATTTATTAACCTTATGTATTTACAGCGATAACTTTACAAGTAATAAAACGGTAAGCCTGAAATTTGTATATTTAACTACACGAAACAAATTTTTTTATACAGAAATTGAAAAACAGGATTTGTTTGATTAACTTAGACAAAACGTTACAATATAGTAGATAGTAGTAATATTTAGACCGCATTCCTGCGTATTTTTCCGACACCAGTCTGTTTCATGTCACACCCATTTAAAATTGTAGACGACATAGACGTGTTTACTTACTTCATCGCTGCCACAAAGACCTGACATATTTGATTATTTACAGTTTCACTTAAACTGGAGAGCCAAAAAAACTGGTATAGGCGTGCGTATGCAAATAACAGAGGTATGGAACCAATCAGAGTAACGCGATGCAATCGGCAGCGCCTATATAATACAATAAGTGTCTGGCAAAGTTTCTAGATAGGTTACTGCTCCTACAATGGCAGGTTATCAAGATTTAAGTGAGTTTGAACGTGGTGTTGTAGTCGGCGCACGAGAGATGGGACATAGCATCTCCGAGGTAGCATTAACATTTGGATTTTTGCGTACGACCATTTCACGAGTGTACCGTGAATATCGGGAATCCGGTAAAACATCAAATATTCGACATCGCTGCGGCCCGGAAAACGATCGTGAACGAACGGGACAAACGACGACTAACGTGAATCATTAAACGTGACATACGTGCAACCCTTTCTCAAATTGGCGCAGATTTCAATGCAGGGGCATCAAATGCCAGCTTACGAACTATTCAACGAACCATCATTGATATGGGTTTTCGGAGCAGAAGGCCCACTTGTGTGCCGTTGTTGACTGCACGACACAAAGCTTTAGGCCTCGCCTGGGCCCGCCAACACCGCCATTGGACTGTTGATGAATGGAAACACGTTGCCTGGTCTGACGAGTCTCGTTACGTGACGTACCGTAATCGCTCGCTTTCAATTTTCGAATACATATCAACGACGTATTAATTAAACAGCTGGCGGCATCGGAGAATGTTGTCTTCATTTGCACGAATCATCAACCGATATGCGTAGAAGTTCATCGCGCTCACTCTTGTTGGTTTCTGCACCTGCAAAGTAAAAATATAAATAAGACGAAAATAAATTAATCGTACAGAAAAATAAAAAAAAATAAAATAATGCGTAGATCGTACCTGTCGCTGGATTTCTTTGTTTGATGTTGAAATTATATCCATCTTCTCCTTCTCAAAATATCAATGGATATGGCAAAGAGTCGTAAGAACGATGACTGTCTTGAATTGTCTGCACCGTGTTATCTCTGCGTTGGATCCGCATATCTCGACGGTCGTATGCGTCGCCAACCATAACAACTGCAACTTCATTAACGGTTGGTGCATTGTATCGGCCTGCGTGCTCTCCAGATGGTAATTTGTCTGCTTTGATGACGATCATGTGGCTGTCGTTTTGCAGTTTGTTTGAAACAGTATTGAACAACTGGACCAACTGGTTGTGATTTCGCAAAAACGGTTCCAAAGTCGCCACAATTTCTCGCTCCTCCATCTGCTCGATGTGGTTGTATTGGCAGCGTGTGTATATTTGTTGCTCCTCATCGCCCATGAAGTAGATTTGCAAGAATTTTGGATCGGCATCAGGCATTGACATTAAAGAACCAATTTGATGATACACTTGGGCCTGAATCTTAAACGTTGATTCAAAATTGCGACCATCCTGATTATTCTGAAATTTTTTTGTTGCTCCAAATGAGGTCATTTGGAAGCAAGAATTGAATTTACGAATTTTACGCAAAAACAATTTTGATTAAGGTGTGGCCCCAGCCAATAGTGTTTTGAATGGCTCTGGCAGCGAATTCAATGGTGGCAGTACAACTTTTCCAGACGCGCAGCAGAAACCGGCCGATTCATCTTTGTATTTTAAAGCATGGCAGTGTTGGCATTCTTTGTCCATAGTGCCGATGACAATTTGTGAATGTGAGGAATAGTCGATGTCCGACTCATATTCGAACGCAAGGCGGAGAAGTGATGCACGTGTCAATGCGCGATGTACTTGCAGGCGCTGTCGTTCATGTGCTCTGTGTGCGTCGGTGGCTCGTTGACGCGCCTGTCTTTGTCTCAATGCATTAGCTCGAAGGCGTTCGTTGCGTTGCTCTTGACTTTCATTTGCACGTGTGTTTGTAACCTGGTCTCTTAAATTTGCGTTGTCCGTCAATTGATCTTCTGCCGTTCTAATTAAACGACGGGTCTGGACTATTTGTGAATTCCGTGTACGTCGACCAATATTTCCTCCTCGTCCGCGAAGACATGGCATTGTTCTGTAATAAACACACAACACATAAATATAAGTAACTTACGTTTGAATTTTATGGATGTTATAATTTGTTGAACAAACTTACATGTTGTTTAACACTCCGTAAATTTTATATGTTCTGATATGTGAAAAATCTTAAATATCAAAACAACGTCAATTATTCATAAACTTATAGTTTTTTTCATTAAAAAATAGGGGGTTGGCGGGGGTCAAATTTTCAGGTTTTATGTTTTGATATGCAAAAAATCTTTAAAAAATAAAATAAAAATTGTTTGTCAAAAAGTAAAAAAAAAATTCCTGGAACCCGATCGCAGCGCCACCTACCGGGTCCAAATGTGAATCTAAACCATCCAGGGACCTACTCAAACACACACAAAAAATTTCATTAAAATCGGTCCTGCCGTTTAGGAGGAGTTCAGTGACATACACAAGTACAGAAGAATTATATATATATATATATATATATATATATATATAAAGATACATAATATATAGGAAAAAGTTAAATTTAACAAAAAAATATACACTTTTATGTTATCAGAAGTATAGAACGCTTGCGATACGTGGCATATTTGGGAAACAGGTAAACACGTCATACATGAGGTAATATTTAAAGGCTTTGATTCAAAAAGTGTGACGATACTGCGAATAAAATAGAAGCGTACGTTTATTTATAACAATTTAACTACGCCATTATGTGTACACGTAGCTACTGAATATTAGCTGAATAGCAATTTTACATTTTTGCATGTGGCGGAAGGTTATTCGGTTCGAATGAGACAATAAACTAAGCATGACTTTCAAAAGCGCCCAATTAACAAGAGCGCGCGCAGTGTTCCGGTTGCAAAAATAACACAATCACACAAGTGTTCGAAGTCTGCCGAGTCAGCAAATATTTCCATCAATTTTTGCCTCTCTCCAAATGATGGTTATTTCCATGGAAGCAGCGTTAAGATAATTACAAATACCTCTCGACAATCTGCCAGGAAGGCGAAGGGAGGGGAATAGAGGATTTGTTGTAAAATTCGATAGGTCCTATCACAGCTACGCAATCGGATATTTTCTCGTACGAGTGAGCTCTAATGTTGTTTTAGTGCTGGCTTTGTATTGCGACTGTGAACGATGCATAAAAAACAACAGTGTCGAGAATTCACGAAAGGGTGCGTGCATTTTAATTATCTGGAAAACAGGTATTATTTTTGTAAATAACAATAAAGTAATTATAACAGTAATTTTACAAAAAAAATAAGAATAATTTCCTTAACAATGATTTTTAATAACTTTATACAAAAAAATACCATCTAGTTCACTGCTTTTCGCAAAATTAACATGTACTGCCATTGTGTCCCCAAACGTTTGACTCCTAACTACCAACTTTAAAAAAATGCCAAATTCAATGGGCGTGTCTTCATGTGGAAACACGTTATTTGGCAGAGGAAAATCCCGCGAATACATTTCACGACAACTAAAATTCAAACATGCGAAAATTTAAGTCGCTCTCGCAACTGGATCAAACTTACAAGCCACACCGTGGTGGACTGGAGAGGTCAGTTATAAGCTATCAAGGGAAAAGTGACGAGTTGTGTTAATTCATCAACATAAGGGGTACACCCGCCACTCCCTGGGCCTGAACTCAGTGAAAAAATAGCTGGTGCTTAAGCATGTAGAAGACCGTGGAGTCTGAGGTACAGGTCTCTGAAATCGTGAAAATTTACATTTTCTGTACAATTTTATATTCATGATACAGCATGCGTGTATATAAACACAAACACGTTAATAAATGCACTACTGGTCATTAAAATTGCAACACCAAGAATTATGAAAGTTTTAACAACCAGATGTATTGGCCAGAATACCAATCATACACAGGTGACATGACAACTCTTGCAGCTCGGTATGACGTACAGAACACAATGTGAAACCAGTTCTGTGTGCCCCTACCACGAGCGGCAATAGCCAATTCTTAACGATGTGGCACTGATATGAAGACTTTGGGTATATCCGCCCATGCTGCTTTGACGCGTGCTCAAAGTTAGTCCGTTGCGGCTGCGGGTGTCCCATGGCGGGCCACTCGTCGTCCAAATATGGACCACACGTTCTAGAGGGACGAAAGATCCAGTGAACGCGCAGGCCAAAAAGTATTCTGCCATGGTGGTGATTCAGAAACCGTCAGACGATGTGTGCCACAAACGGTTGCACGTTGTGTTGGTATACAGCTTCAGACTGGCCCTGAGAGCATGGGATAACATCAGGCTCCCCAACACCTAAGCGATGTAACAGTTGCTGGTCAGCGTAACAACACTGCAGACTAGGCGTGAGCAGGACTGGGACCCGATGGCACCCCATACCACAACTCCTGGTGCTGGGCCGTTACAACAGTGCACAATGCAGGACTCTGATAGGTGTGCGCCACGGTGCAGCCACACACCGATGCGAACATCGTGGTGCTCGATGTTACACGCACCATCGCACCCACAGATGCCTGTGGTTAGCAGTCTATGGCAGTCGCAGTAATGGGCGCATGGACAAGATATTCCCTGCTGCTGCAGACGGCGACGAATCGTGCGTGCGGACACAGATTGATGTGCCACATGCCAGAACTACTCAGCGATGGTGTTTGATGTGGCTGCATGGTTCGCAATTGCCGTGCGCACCAGGTGTCTGTGCTCGAGCTCGTTGGTGCGACGGTTTTCTGCATGTCGCTCAGCCCGTCCCTCCTTGGCACACTTATCCTATATCCGCTTCACTTTGGTTGCATTTTTTCCAACACGAGAACCAATTTCGCGGAAGGATAATCCACAATCCCGATAAGCCACGATTATTCTGCGGTCATAGGCAGAAACCATGTTCGTATTGTTGTCGTGTGCTTCAACACGGCATGCTCATCTCTTTCTATGCACACGAACGGTGGAGAAACGCAATCACACTGCCTCTCAGTAGCGCGTAGAACTCAACTTACATACCGCTTATCAGTGTCGCTATTGGCGAATATGCTGAACAACTAATTCCGTCATTGTCGTCATCCTTGGTTTTGCAAAAGAGGAAGATACAAAACAGCAAAGAAAAATATGAGTACTGAATGTGTTTCCGTAATATCGATAGCAAGAGTTTCGCTGCAATTACTTTGTTACCCGAATCTGTTACAATGCGGTAGAGATGTATGTTCTACATGTGGGAGGTCGTGTATTCGACCCTGGTTGACTGCACTGGGGAAGAAAGGAAGGGAATTTTATATTCAAATGATTTTCCACCGCCATTCTAGGTAGATGCTTGTGGGATTGAATAATGTACAGTATGCCGTTTTAATTCCCTGCCAGAAATAAATGTGCTAACCTGCAGATGGACTAGTGCTTTCGGCCAGCATACATGAATAACATTAATGAAATATGTGTAAAATAGGGTAGAACTAAGGGATTTTCATATCGGGAAAAAATATCAATGTTATTTATATTGGTTATTTATAAAAGTATCGTTTTACGAAACGATATATCGAAAGAAAATGATCTATTTCCGGAACATCTAAATGAGATATTTTATGTATTAAAGGACATGATAAATGTAAATTGTTTGTAATATTACATATTGAGGACACGAAGCATTGCTGAAAGATGTGGTACCTGTTTTTGGTGCATGTTGCTAACGTAAAAATCTCAATATTTCTTTTTAAATAATTTTTTATTCAAAACAGAGCTTATTAAGAAGACATTCTAAAAATATTTATTTCCGATACCTGGAAAAGTTATTGATTTCGATCAAATATCGTTGAAATATATCGACGATTGAAATCGATATACCGTTGATATAATATCGCCATTGCGATATATCGATATTTTTTCAACGTCCGTAGTAGAACAATTTCTTTTTTTTTCAAAAAGGACAGACAGTATTTGTTCTCTCGTGGACTGTCAAAGAGTCACATTTGCCGGGTCATAGAGTGTACAACGTGTTGCGGGCAGAGCGGAGCAAAGCGTCGCGTTTGCGCATAATCACTGTTTGCTTCTCGCGGCGACGGGAGTCAAATGGGCCGGGTCATCGTCGGCGGACTAGCGAGCGTGTGCGGGATGCTCGTCGCAGGGACTGGACTCGCTGGATTGACACCGGAGAGCTGTCCTTCCCATCTCTCTCTCTCTCTCTCTCTCTCTCTCTCTTGTTATCTTTGTCTCCCTTTGCCACTATCTTTGTCCTCGCGTGGTGCATCCACCCCGAGCCGCGTCGAGTCGGGCGGGTGGTGGGGTATTGACTGCCTGACAACTGTGAGCCCACCCTCCATCCGGCCTACAGAACACACGAGGGGTATGCGGGGAGGGCTCCGGGCTTGCAGATAAGCCCTTCTGGCAGTCGTGTGTGTCGCGCCCCCACGCCATCAGCTACGCGCCGCAAAGCCGCCGATAACAGTCGAGCAGGAAATGCAGGGGTCGTGACGTCTTGTCCTGCGCGCGGCCCGGCACGGGTGCACGTCGCCTGAAACAAGCGCTGGGACCGCCCCACACGGGGAAACTGCTCCCGTCAAGTTTTGGTCGCGAATTAGGGTGGCGTTTACGCCCTGCAAGAAAAATTGTGCGAGTAACCGAGCATACTCATTACACAGTTTTTTTATTTTTTCTTTTTACTGGAAATTGTTTTAATTGTTTATTCACGGTTTCTTCACACTTTTTGAATCAAACGACTGAAAAATTACCCCACGCAAGGGTACTTGGTTGTTTTCTAAATGTAATCTGACAAAAGCATTTTATATTTGTATTAATATTGAAGATCTCATTTTCAATTTAATTTAATTTTTACTTATATTTTATCGATACATTTTAACGTTTAATTTATAATCAATACGATTAAAAACGGGGAGAAAAATATTTGTTGGTAATACGTAGTAAGAAATAGTTCTTATGCAAAATATTACTACACGGAGTACGCACGAATTTGGTACGCTGTCCCTTTGGTGTAGTTTTCTAGACTCATTTAAGCTTTGTTTGCATGAGGCGGAAGAATATCCTGAAAGTATAACTTTGGCACGTCTTCAGAAAAACTGTAAGTAACCGTAAATTGACTATAATTTTACAAACGTTTGCATCAGTACAAAAATTTCTCTCGTAAAATTATTCGTTTGTGTAACTACAACAGCCGTATTTGTATGAGACCTCAACAAATATTTGTACTGTACAGACTCGTAACTACGGGTTCAAGAAAAATGGTGGAAACTCATTTACGTAAAACCGTATCTATTTGTGTGTGTAAAAACTAGGGGTGATGTAAAGTGTAGTTTAGTACAAACAAATATTTGCAAGTTTGAATAACTTTAAATGCTTAAAACAACTGAAATAATCATAATAAAACGACAATTTTAAAAACACATCGATATTACTTATTAACTCTTAGTATTTCATATTTACACAGAACTCTTAAAATGAAATGAATGTGTTTTTTTTAATCGAATAACTTTACTGATATACTGTAGGTATTTACTATGATATTAAAGACAAAAATAATTGTAAATTTCGTGAGTTCAGTTGGTCTTGTGGTTAAAAGCATTGGCTTAATAATGCAAGGATCATGGGTTATAGTCCGCGTGCTGCTAAAGTGTGTCAATTTTGTTTCCTGGATTATACTTTTTAATAATTTCCCCCTTATTATAAGTTAATAATTAATCGCATTTGTTTTCCAGAAAGAAAAAATAATATTTTAATGTCTATTTCTTAATTATGTAAGTTATAAGAAAACTATTATACATCTACAAAAATATTCTTGGCAACTGTGTTTCAAAAAATGTTTCGTGTTAAAGTAAAAAAAAATTACAGTGTGGCATGTAAAGCGCTAATTGAGGGTGGTAACTGCTGTGATTCGGGTGTCTAGCATGGGAATCAGGATCTAACAATCTTTGATATCCCATGCTCCAAGCACGTTGCGAAGTGTACTTCCGTGTTGTCTGTTTGTGTGGTCTTGTGGAATTCGTGAAATGATGAATCGGCGTTGGAACGATGCTACAGTAACGAAATTTGCAATTGTTGCGAAGGTAAGCCAGTCCTCCGAGACACAGGCGGATCGTCCACGTTAATCACCCTTCATAAATTGCCTGAGGCCGGCCACTTTCTCGATACAAACACTTCCAGTTAGTACATTTCTTCTTTTTCAATAACTCGTCGCAACAATTGAGCGACAACTGCAGTCTCCTTTACTAACCCCGTTATGAAGGTGAGACAGTGACGTGCTAACACCGCGCACCTTCTTGCGTCGTGGGAACACCACGTCGAGGTCGCAGATCACACCATCCAGACAGAGCAGATGACACCGGTAGTCAGTCAAAGCGCTTCTCGTTGCTTCAGCGTTATCCGCGTTTTCTACGCAGGTTGGTCCGATCTCCTTTTTTTTTTTTCTTACCTACCCTAACTCTAAGTTTCAGATGTACGTCCGAGGTAGGGACGGGAGCGAAATGCGTCTCAGGGCTGAGCCTCATACGCCTACAGGGGAGGGAATCCGTGCAAGGGAGGCGTGCATCGCGGCAGAGAGGGATTGGGTAGCCACAGCCACGTTCGAGGTCACTACCACCTCCTTAGGTGCACCTACGGTTAACCTATAACTATGAAGAGAAAAGGATAAGCTGGCATAGGCACCGCAAGAACCCTTACGACAGGAAATTATTCAAAATTATTGCATGCATTAATAGAAAATACCACAGGAGACAGTTGGGTAGAAACTATGCACTTTATTAGCGTGTAGAGAAATACTAGTTGAGAGGGGGCGGGATCTTATTTTCTCTGTAAAGGTTGGTACTGGCTTAACCAGAGCGGAGGGGAAAACTCCACTCTATCAAGGGGAAAGGTGCAATGAGGCCTTCCCCAACCT